>CM045772.1:16207760-16417760 GCA_025200525.1 Camellia lanceoleosa
TTTAAAGACATCCATCATTGCCTCCATAGATCTTCTTCTTATTAAAAGGGGACGGTGTATCAAGGCATTGGGGAAAGGGTGCCTTAGGCACATATGGAGTGCTAGGGACTAAGTCATCCCTCTTAAGTGTTTTCTCCTCACCCTTGCTCTCATTAGGTGTACCCGTGGTCACCTCTTCTTAACTCTAGTTGCATCTGGGCGAATCGAGGCTCTAACTCCTACCACTTCTCAAAGCAACCACACTTTGCACTTGCTCGTTGCTTACCATTCCCACCGAACTCTCTTTAGTATTGTCCCTTAGGGTTGGCCACAGTTTGACTTGGTAATTTTCCCTCCTCTCTCCGATTCATATTGTTAGCCATTTGACCCAATTGGGTCTCTATCTTGGCAATAGAGTGAGTGTGAGAGTGAACTATCGGTGCTAACCCCTTAAGTTCTAAGAGAACTTCCAACACCTGAGTCTCAAAGGCAGAGTTGCCACGAGGAGCAGTGGGGTTGTGATTTGTCTGGGTTGTGAAGTCGATAAGGTTGAGGTGGTTGGTAGGATGATTGGTTGGCAAAATTATTGAAATTCTGCCTTGGTGGTGGAGGATTGTAAGAAGTGCCTTGTGAAGGGGGTCTTCATGAGAAATTAGGGTGATTTCTCCATCCCGAATTATATGTGTTGGAGTATGCATCATTACCCGGGTTGGAGAATCCTTGAGCCACATTCATATGCTCTTGGACTAACTCCGGAAATTGTGATGCCGAAGGGCACTCACTCAAGTCATGAGTAGGGCTCGCACATATAACACATGCCTCACAGAATTGAGGCTGATCTTGCTGGGTAGGGGCATGTCCCGTAGCTAATAAGTGGTCTATCTTGTGGGATAGTGCCTCTACTTGTTGGGCTAACTCTAGGTTTTGACCGACCTCATAAATGCCCCCTCTTTTCGGGGCTCTAACTACTGAGTTGCGGACTTGGGACTCACGTGGGCATGGTGAAGGAATTATCACTTAAGTTCTCAAACAATTGCCATACCTCGGCATCATTTTTTAGACATAAATGTCCCACAGACGAATCCACCATTTGGCGGTGTGGCTCGGTTAAGCCATAATAGAATGTTTGAACAAGTTGCCAATCGGGCACTTGGTGGTGGGGTTCTTGTTGGAGAAAGGTCTCGAAGTCTTTCCCAAGTCTCATGGAATTGCTCGCCATCCATTTGAGCAAAGTTTGTGATGGCTCGCCTAAGTTGGTTGGTTTTACCTATGGGAAAGTACTTCTCCAAGAACCGTTGCTGTAATTGGTCCCAAGTTGTGATTGAATTAGTAGGTAAAGAATTTAGCCAGTGTTTGGCTTTATCTTTTAACGAGAATGGAAACAATTGCAACATTAAGGCCTCATTTGTGAAATTCTGGATCCTCACTATTGAGCAAATTTCCAGAAATTCATTCAAATGCTTATAAGGGTCATCATGAGTTAGTCCATGGAATGATGGGAGCATTTGTATAGTGTTGGACTTAATCTCATAATGAGCAGCAGTGGTGTTGGGTAATTGGATGCATGATGGTGATGTGTATGCAGTGGGTGTAAAATAATCCTTAAGTGTTCGGTTGGGCACATTCGGGACATTAGGATCTGCCATCTCTAATGGCTCAATGGATGAATATTCAAGCCTAGGAATACGGGCAGAGGTCCTAAGTCTCCTAAGGGTCCTTTCTAGTTCAAGGTCCAAACTCCACAATTGAGGCGACAAACGGCGCCGTGCATACCTACCCAAACACACACAACAAGTTCAGACTAGTGCACTAGTATGAAAGCAAAATACCAAAGGAAGAAATACTCACAATGGTTTAGCAGCGCTTTACTCGTCTTGCGGATGCTTGGCGTGTAGGCGTTGTTCCAACCTCTATTTGAGCTTTGACTTTCGTGCACTTTGGTGCTTTGCTTGAGTGTTTGTTTACATTTACTCACTTTAGTGTTGCGATTTTTTTATTTAAGCTCATTTTGACTCGCTTGCACTTCAATGATAGCTCCAATTTCAAACACTCTGCATACTTAGCAACACCAAAAGCATAAAATCCTAAACTAAAAATTAAAGTAAGAATGTAACTTTAAATTAACTAATTTCGCCAGAAGTCGTCGGCAACGGCGCCAAAATTTGATGGGTTGTTGAACACACCAAAATTAAATACTAAACTATACCAAATTCTATTAGAATAATGGCAAGTCTAGGTATCGATCCACAGGGACTATTGTGAAATTAAACTAATTTAATTGTCAAATTCCTAAATTAATTTTGATAAAAAGATTGGTTGTTTATAACCTAATTTAATAACGAATAAATTAAACTAATGAATTAAATTATCAAGAATAATTGAATTTAGGTTTACTGAATTGGGGAAAAATCCTAGGGTAGAGAATTCACCACTAACCACATAATTAGGGTTTCCAATTGAAATCAATTATGCTATGGTTTGAACGGATTAATGTTTCGCAACTACAAGTTCGAAGCATTTGACAAGAAGATCATCACATTTAATGTACGAGCACGAACCATCTCAAGTAATACGAATCGTTCACTCTAAACTAAGGTAGTGATACGACTCGTTCCTCGTAGCATGGTTCGTCCCATACCTTGAATGTGAAGGAAAAGAAAACAATTGTATGGATAACATTCAACAATCACAGAAAATCAAATATTTGAAGAGATAATGAAAATTATAAATAAAGAATTTCTAAAACACCATACAATGGTTCAAACCTTTACATAATATAAAATCAAAAAGAAAAACCTATTACATGGCTAGGGTTTCTTCAAAACCCTGTAAAAGGAGACTAGCCACTCATGGAGGAGTGGGAGGAGGTAGATGGAGAAGGAACCACCATGGGAGACATCTTTGAAGCTTCTTGTTCCTTTCTCTTTTCCAAACCCTAGCCTCTCCCTTTAGGTCAAAATAATTTTAGAACCCTAATCCAGCCTTTTACTTGCCTTTTTATACTTCCAATCTCGTCCAAACAGGTTTAAAACGTCGGTTTGACTTTCCCAGAAAAAGTCAACTGCGTCTTGGGAAAATCAACTCTCTCCAAATTACGTCTTTTTGCCCATTTTATGCTTGACGATGTACAACACGATTGACATTCAACACACATAAAGTATCTGATTTGACCAACAAGTGAAGTTAAGCGATTCTAATTAACGGCCTTAATGATGTACATTTCGGCCTTAATCAATGGAACTTTGTACAGAAAGATCATAAGACAAATCAGTTAAAATTGTAGGACATACGAGGAAGGATTTGATTGACAAATGGAAATGAAGCGGTAGAATGTACCTTGTGTGGACCGGGGCTTAAATCAGGTCACTGCATGAATTTGATGACAAACATCCCACAGTCAAATGTGCTACAAAAATAATTTCACATTAAATTTGTCATCAATGTCGATGAGGTTCGTTAAAATCGGTCATGCGGATACACATTAATGTGAGGATGGATTATGGATTACTCGTCCGGTTGTTGTCTTGGCCTCTCATCTAACATGCAGAGGTGGAAGCTACGCGTCGTAACATAATCATTTCAAAGTGTAGTTCGACAAGTCGTGCATAGTTTGAACCTGTTCCATAAGGTTGAAGTTGGTTTATGTATAGGATGTTTAAGTTTGTTGTAGTGTTGAGAAATACAGCAGAAGGACATACCAAAATTTATTTCGCATTTAGCTTCCTTTTATTCAATCGGTTGGATGGGAACGAGTCAAATAGGTAGGCTACACAGTCCACCATATCAATTTTAATGCACAACCAATGCACTCCTCCATAATTGAAAGGCATGTAAATCTACACGCAAACACAAGTGCAGACCTTGTTTAGAGGGCATGTAAACATGTAATGGCTTTCATATTTTCGTTTTAATATAACGGGATAAACATTGATATTACCCTCTGGCATGCATCAAGCGCACCAGTATATCCGTCATGTCCAAAAAATGATGTGACGATATTTTCATAGTGTAGAGGTTGCGTATCTTTATTTAGAATCAAAGTCTGCATATGTAATGCATAAAGGTCATTGACGGAAACATTTGTCAAAATATGTCATACACAAAACACAACCTAGCTTTAAACACTTATTTACCTACACATATACGGGAAAGAACCAATCAGTATGCCTCCCATCATTGTGTAAATCCCTCTGTCGATTAGTCAATTACACCACCACCAAGTTGATTGGCTGGAACATTGTATGTAAGACACAAGGCAAGTTGATTAGAAAGGTTTTTGAGTTCTTCAAATGAAAAACGCAGATTCATATATGTGCAGCCAACACTTACAGTGTTGGATAGCCATAACCCTGGTTTAAGCGTGCGCATGTCACGCCAGGTACCAACTTCACATGCCCGTCCATGAAGATTCATGAAAACAATAATGTCCCTACAAGCAATAATGATCCTTAGAACGATAGTTATTTCACAATGGACTGTCATTTAAAATTTGCAAGTACTAAATGAAACAATACATTTCATTTTTGCTATCATCAAATACATAGTCAAGAAGTTTTTGTTCATCCGCCGATAACAACCGTTCGATGTCCAACATCCTCAACGAGTCCTACAAAAATAAACAGCCAACTAACACAACACATTTCATAAAAAAACAATTGAAACTTACATTACAAGGTTGTTAGTCATAAAAAAGAACGTGAAATGATGTATAAACTCTGAACCTCAGAGTTTTCCCAACTTGGGATGTTTGGTGCGAAGTTTGTCAGAAATGTGTAAAAACATATGCCAGCAGTCATAACCGCAAACATGCAATTGTTTGACAACTAGTACAATACAACACATATGATTGTAAAATTAGTGATTCACATTATTGATGTGGGCATGAATTGGTTATTGAACTTGTGGGGCATTAAAGGCGATTGTACCTTGTTTGCCTTATTCACACCATCAATATCCACAGGGTGCCCGATGTCGTCAACTCCACTATTTGTTTTGCTATCGATGCACAATTGCATATCCCCGACCTCAGTGGCTTGAACTCCACTTCCGTGCATTTTTCTTTTTCCTTTTCCTCTTCCTTTTCCCTTTCCTCTTCCTCTTCCTCTTCCCTTTCCTCTTTCTCTAACGATTCCAGTTGCTCCCAATGGTTGGCCAAGCTTAGTAGGAGAAGTATGCACATTGCACGCCACATTCTTGGCCCTTGGTAGAAGGTCATGGCGTGTTATCTTCGATTTCATATGTTTCCCCCAACTGAAGGCTTCCCTTCTTCTGGTTGTTCCCACCTTCTTGGATGTTCAGCTTGTGTCCATCATAGAAATGACTTTTGTTTGTTGCCAAGGTTCCCTTCATATTCTGTTGTTGGTGATCCACCCCTTGTACATCTGAAATATTACACTCCATTGGGTTAACTTTGTCAGATGGTTTGACCACGCCATCGTCATGCGCCTCCACTCCAACAGCAAGGTCCACACCCTGTTTGTCCACGCCTGCCGGTTGTGGTCTAGAGAATATAACTTCGATGAGGTTGTGTAGCATTTGCTTCAATTCACGTAAATTGGTTTGTTCAGTGAACAGTTCGTTGCAGCCCAAACTGAAATGTTGAAGCAGTTACTTCAGTATTTCCTTCAATTCAGCAACATTGGAGGAGAGGTTAATGATACACCCATCATTTCCTTCCACCTAATCATACAAACACATACGTCAACTTAGTCTTATAAATCATCTTCAAATGATGTGGCTCAACTGTGTCAAAATTGCGTAATGATTGGATAGATTACCTTGTCATTGTCAATAATTGGCTTGCCTTGGAAATGTCGCAACATCTCCATTAAATCTGTTTGGTTCTGGAGAACTTGTTTCATCATTTCCTTCAGTTCGCGAATGTCAGACTCTACGTTGTTCATACGGACTTCATCGTACTGTCCTTTTTGTTGGTTATTGACATGGTGTGCATCCATGTCAACATCATTGGCATTGCTTTCGTCGTTACTGTAATCAAACTCCACCTAATCGTAGAAACACATAAATGAAATATGACATTATATGTTGAAGACAAGTGGGTCGATGGTGTGAAATGTGCATAGTGGTTGGAGTGCTTACCGCAATTGTTGGGAAATTTTGCTTCCTTCTGATACGTCGCAGCGTCTCCCGTATTTGGGTATCACCCCAATCATGAAGCTGAGGCGCGGACCACGTTGTAGCCGACGTACTTGTGGAGCTCAGACAAACATAATCAAGGTACAATAGTTGTGGACATTAAGGGGCACACCATAATTAATTTCTTCTTCCCACAAAAATCAACTATATTCAATAACAATGACGTTGACTCTTGTCAATTTTGCAGCTAAATGTACATAGAATACCGATTTTGTTTACGATGCTGTCAACTTTATAAGCACATATCATGCAATGTTTTTTAGGAAAAAAAATGTACAGCAAACCAAGGACTTTATTGATGAAACCAAGAAAAAAAAGTTATGTACATGTTTGTATATATGAATGGCTGCAACCCAAAAGACCTTTACCAGAATCAATACATTTGGTTTGGTAATGGTCCTATCAAGGTTTTTTCTGTATATTCTTCTTCAACTCTCCCTACAAATGTGTATAATATTTCCTGTGTTAGTTCTGTGTCTGATTGATTATTCTAAATCAATGAAGATCAATTAATTATGTTCCCCTCTTCGCAACATAGGCAAATTGGTTCCCCTTTGTTCTTAAATTCATGACGGTTGTCGCAGAAAATATCTTTCTACGAGTACCAGACTTGGTCAGGAAGAGTGTTATTTGTCATACTTACATAGCAGGTAACATTGTATGTCCCAATCAAGCCCAATTTGTTGAACCATGACAGAACAATGCATGAAACATATGAACGGGGGAATGGAAAAAAACAATTGAGTTATTGGCATACCATTAGCAGGAAAACACATCCAGTTGCAGCGCAATGACCTTTACTCTTATACTTGCGAACACCGTTGTGAAGGAATTGCAGTGTCAACTTTGCCCAATTACAAGCTCGCATACCATTCATGTCCTTCACGACATGAATGAACGATGGTTTCAAGGCGGTCATTGTGGTAGGACACAACATGGCCCCCAAGACGTAAAGCGCAAATCTTCTCCAAAACTCGTCCTCCGCACCATCAGTCTCGGTTAGATAAAGTCTCAACTTGTTCAAAAGAATGACTCCGTTAACAACTCCAACCTCATCGTAGATATTGGGATATGCTTCTAATGACCCAACCAACTGCACGTATTCCCAATAAAACATTAACTGCCTTACAGGTAAGCCTGAGTTAAAGACCATGACCATTCAATGAACTACTATCAAGATCAAAGTTTTGTACTAACCATGCACACAAGTCGCGATCTATACGTGTACACTTCATCCCAGAGGCAAGCAAACCCAATGTCAATAGTTTACTTTTGTGCTTGAGGCGGTTAACTAAGCTTAACAATTGACTTCAATGATATGTGGAGTTGCCTTTTACCTGCACATTTTTACCCTTAAATTAATACAAAAATATAACCAACAATGTCGATAGCGGGACCTAGCCAAATGCATTTACGAAAACATGAAATGCGTAATTACCTTTTAGGACTTGATTGCACATGGTACTATTTTGCCGTGTTCCTCGGCGCTCACCTTAGCCATTTCCACAAACCTCTTTTTCTCATCAGAGGGGAGTGCCTTCCACCTTTCCCCAAGCTCCTTTCTACTCTTTAAGCACGAAAGTGACAGACGTACAAGACAAGTAACAACTATGAGTCCAAAATAACTGTAACTACAACTTTATGCCAAACGCAATCTGCGTGCATTGTTGGTAATTAAATAAGATTGCAAATACAAATAATAGTTGCAGGAAAAACTCAGCAACAAAACGTAGCTGGACTTTTACAATGAATTGAAATTTACGAAAACAATAGGAAGGTGACATTATTACATGCTACAATCCAACAAACATGAAACAATCACAAGCCTAGTATGACCATTCAATACAACGCGTGGATAGCAACCCAGCCATGTGTTTCCATCATAGTGTATTATAGAGAATGCAGATTTCCACACTCACCATTTTTCGTCGAGTGTTGTTTGGCCCTTGCATTTCCTTCAGTTGTTGCTGGCTGCATGCAAGCATCGTGAAGCTTATCATCACTAAATCTTAAATATGAATATATATATATATATATACATATATGCAAGTATTTATGTCAAGCTGGCCCTAAAATCCGCATAACACACCTTTCGTACATCCGGGACTAAATCAACACCAATTTAAAGATCTTCAGACATGCGGAACGAAACCAATTTCAAACATCACAAACTGAACTTTGTGGTAGCGTAGTTTCACTACAAAAAAATGTAATTCAGTTGTCAAAATGAATAAGCGGTACTGTAACAAATGAATGGTGCAATGGCGCTTCGAGAAGAGCGGTGATAGTGTCGACATTTGGATATGTTGTTAGCCTATTGTCTTTAATCTTTTCCTTCCCTTTATGAAAGAGCAAATCATACAAATTAGATTGAAGGGAAAATTACAAGGGTGGTGTACACATTTTGTCCGTTGTTTAATTTGAATCGATGCACTTTAAACTCCCTTAATTCTGACACTCCATTTTAAATTTCCTGGACAATTTTGGTCAAATTGCTAATGCTGTTTGTGATTTTTATAACAAATATTGTAATGTCAATTGATTGAGATTATCTAAGTTGAGTAAAGTTATAAGTTGACTACAACAAAAAGTACAGTTGCCACGTATATGCATATTTTCTGATAGAAAATAGTGAAGAGTTGTAATCAAATGGACGTAATTGAAACAAAAGTTCACAATTGACAATGCAAAGCGAGGCCATTCAAAATTTGTGCAAAACAAATGACACAAAGACAAAAGTACATGGGCTGTTGTAAGAATTGATCCCAAAAAAAATTCGGCGTATTCCTTGGTAATGGATTTCGTTTGTTTACAAACATATGTACGAAACCAACTGGTAGCAAGTCTTGATGGAGAAAACTAACATTGTTGGTGCAAGGTGACCAATATCCATCAGATACAAGGATGACAATTCCTGCAAAGTATTCCAATCAATATTTACAAGAACACAAAGAAACGGCTTCAACGGGTGGCTGTTAACCTGAAAATTTTGCGTAAACACAGACAACAAAACGCATAATTTCCCAACACATATACAGATTTTGAAACGGTCAAAAGAAAGGACACACATCAAAATTTTGCATTTAGTTCACACAGCTTACAATTGAAATAATTATGTGTACAAGCGATAAATGCATAATTTCCCAAAAGTTGAAGAGAAATGACTACATTTTGTTTTTGATTTAGGGTTGAAGGACTACACGCACATACTTTTATGAAGGCCCGACTACAAAGGACAAGGAAGCAATGAACTATTTCATGGCGGTCAAACTATCTAGACAAGATTCTGCATCCTTGAAATTGGTGCCCATCGAGCACAAAAACCGGATGAAACCCTATCAAGTTGAGGGCTTCAATTTCCTCTTGAGCAACTTGGTTGCGAGAGAATCGAGGTGGTTGCATCATACGCTCGGGCTCTCGAAAAACTTTGATGACAATCACTTTTATCGCAGTTTTACGGCCAAGTATCCCCATGCTAGACCCTGGTGGTCTTTGCGAAGGCATACGGCTACATGAAAGAAAGAGTTCTTCACATGGCAAGTTGAGGACATTTCGCTATATGACGTCTACTATGTAAAAGCGGATAATCGAGCACAGCACCTTCGGTGCTTTCGGGCGATCAGGCGATCGAGAAGAATACTTTTCTGGGCGTACAAGCAAGTTTCTTCAATTGTATGTGACAATGAAACAAACAAGACTATCGCTGCCTGCCAACAAATATTACTAACGTACCCATCCATTCTCATTCTGGACGAAGGTCATACTCCCACAAATGAAATCGCATTTCATGAACTCGCTCAATAGAGTCGAATGACCCACAACTCTGAATGGCGGCTACCTTTCTCTTCAAATGTAGCGCTATTCAGCGAAGATGATAATTTCAAGAGAAAGGTAACCGTCATTCAAGAGTTGCGTGCAATGATAGGCAAGGTTCTTCATTTCTACGAATGAGATTTTCTTCATGAATTGCCTGGGCTTGTTGACTTTTCTGCATTTCTTCACCTCAGCCTTACAACTGTGCGTGAAGTTGAAGAACTGAAGAACTTAGTTAAGAAGTTCAACATCACCTGGGATGGGAGCACACTCTATGTATACGCACAGTTGAGATCTCTCCTAAAGAGTTCACATACAAACACGTCAACCACAGAAAGATAGGGCATTGACGATGCCCGGATGGACCACATCTTAGAAAAGTTGGATATTAGAGAACGACTGAAGGCAAACTTCTTCCTTAATCCGTTAGGCTTGTGCGAATCAGGTGGGGAGAAGGTATTGGTTTTCAGCCATCGTCTCCAGCCGCTTAAGTTGTTGGTAAGGCTAGCCATGAAAGTGAAGGGTTCGACTCTGGGAAAAGAATTGGGTGTGGGGAACGAATAGCTCTCTACAAAATTTGAAAATCGTCATCCTCATTTCAACTCTTTCAATTGGCTTTCCTATGTTTTAAGTTCAATATCGTCAACTATGCATGAACTTTAGCACTGAAACAAACAGTTGTTTCCTGTGTTACCGCGAACTTCGAATGCGGTGTCGAGTGGTATGTATATGCAGTCGACTCATTAAATCTTACATTTAATGAATGCGTGGACTCGAGGAAAAATATCATATTTTTAATCTAATATGTGACATAAAATGGTACTATATGTAACTTACAATGTCAGACATTTATAGTAATTTGACAATAATTTGCACCTATAATAATTGTGTTATATACAATTATATAAGAAGTATCCGTTGAAAAGTATCCGATACATATCCCATACCCTTGTCCGACTCTCGGGTGTTCGACATGGGTATTTGATCTATTTTGAAGAGTCCGTGTAACACATGTTGTTTCTAAACATAAGTTTTGGCAATATAAAATCACCGAGTACTACAAAATTGAAAGTAGAATTCAACCGAGTGTGCTAGGCGTTGCTGAATCAAGATTACTCATTGTTTCTTTCTCGAGTTTCTTCTTTTTGCTTTTTTGGGTACTCTAAAAAAAAATTATTTTTCCCGTGCCAACATTACACAAAAAATTTTTTAAGTCTTTTTTGGTTATATATAACCTAACAAGTTGGCCATGTAAATGCAGAACACTTTTTTTGCTTGTTGCTAACTACTATGATGCCTATGTTCAACTTGCAGTACTGATAGCAGAGGGAAAACTTCCTATTCGAAAGGGAGAAAATACAAAAATCTAGTACAGAACAGTTCCTATTGGGTCGATTTGAGGTAGCAGAGGGAAGAGTTCCTATTCGAATAGCACAAAATACCAAAATGGAGTACAGAACAGTTCTTATTGGGTCGATTTCGGGTTGGGTGTGAAGGTATATGCGAATGAAAGAAGACAAACAAGGAGACAGAAAAAGAGAGAGCGCGAAATAAAGGAAATACCAACCGGAGGAGACAAAGCGACAATGGTGCTCGATTAACCCTTGCGGTTATGCGCCAGCGACAAATTCAAAAAAGAATTTATGCATCCACTTCCATGGCTAGTGTAACGCCCTCAAAATAACCCATAAATCAACTAACAATAGCATGCTTAGACATAAGAGAGTAAAGCATAAATATATTCCATCAGAGTAATCATTACAAGATGTATTACATGTTGACAACAAAAGTAAATGCCTTATGGGCTTACAACTTTCCAAGTCAACACTTGGTTACAAAAAGAGAGTGCTAATTTTATACAAAGAAAGCCCTTGGCTTGATATACATGTAATACATCAAAATAACAAAAAGGAATCCAACAGCCTCAAGCCTCCCAAGCTACGTCCTTGGAGGTGGCATAACACCTGTACTTGAAAATAATGTCCCATATAGGGTGAGCCACAGCCCAGTAGAAATATACTAAATCAACTATAAACAATGACTAAAATAATAGCATTCAATAGATGGTCCACACTTATATTCCAACTTATGTCATATTACAGTTTCACGACAATCATGTCCATGACACATTTCAGTTTCCATTTCTTATTCAACTTTGAGTTTGAAAACAAGGCTCAGAACCTGGCCAAATGATTTGATGAGATTATAACTCATCACTAAAATACTTTCGAAATTCATGAAGGATACACATTTTGGTGCTGTATCAATAACACATTAAACCACTCTCATACTTTACAAATGATACACATTTTGGTGCTGTATCAATAACACATTAAACCACTTCCATACTTCACAAATGATACACATTGTAGTGCTGTATCAATATAACAAAACACTTCTATACTTCACAACTGATACACATTGTAGTGCTGTATCAATGTAAAACAATATCCGGTTTAGAGGTCCATCCCCTATCTTCCCCTAAACCGTGGAGTACATCCCCTATCTCCTCCCACACAATACAATGTATATAAACACAGATCATATACATAATCAATCAATACATAAAGTTAATGTATTTTTCAACCGTCATATTCGATGATACATTCAATGGATTAGTTTTAGTTTGCCTAATCATCATGCATTGTTTACAACAATCAAGACTATCCTCCACCGATAGCCCAAAGTAGTTATTTCTAAACAGGAAATAAATGCACCAAATGGATAAAATATCAACATTATGTCTAGGTGAGTGATAAATTAATCCAACTACACCCTTTAATCCCATACCTTTCCAATTTGAATATTTCCTATTCAATTTCTCATTTCCCAAAATTAATTATACAAATTAATTTATCTACAATTAGGGCTTTTTCCCATAATTACAACACCAACCCTAAGGTTCCATTTTCATCAATAATCCAACACCAAGTCCATTTTCCAATGTATTACATACATAAAGGTTTTAAACTTTGGAAACCCCTCTTTTGAAAATTACACAATGACCCTAAACTTTTTTGAAATTACCCAACAACCCCCAACATATCGAAATACCAAAATTCAAAGACAAAGCTCATAAGATGGAGTAGGATATCCCTACCTTGAAGTTAGAGCTCAAGTGGAGAAGAAGACCAAAACCAAAGTGCTCCAAACTCCAAACTTTTTGGATCAAAACGAAGTCCTCGACGATCAACACACTTTTTACAAAGGCCGAAGGATAGGGGAACACTCTAACTAGATCAAACCCTAGAGAGAAGGGAGATTCTAGAGAGCGAAGCTCTCAAAAGATATTTTTAGAAAGTAAGAGAGAGAGTGAGTGTAAAAAGTTATTCAAAAATGCCCAGCTGCCAACTGATATACGCATGACCCGCTCGAGCGGAGAATAGAACGCTCGAGCGTCAAGCACAAAAATCTGGACACGCTCGAGCGCAAGAAGGCCCGCTCGAGCGCCAAGACACAAGAATAAAATACATCTGCTCGAGTACGAAAACCAGTCCGCTCGAGCGTAGATTCCCTCCTCCCAGAACTTTCACAGACAAAGCACTACTGCTCGGCGTAATATACTGCTTTCGGCGCGACCCTTCAGTGTGAAAAACACACCTGCAGAAGTTTTGCAGGGGCACGGAATACTGGGAGTGTGTAAACCCTGCTCGAGCACAAGAAGGCCCGCTCGAGCGGACAACCAAAAACCAAACTCCGCTCGAGCGTAGAATAACCCACTCGAGCGTAACACCAAAAACCTAGGCAACTACACTTGAGACCAAAACTTAACCTACCTGTTCGAAACACGCCCAACACATCCTAAAACTCAAACATATGGAATTAAAGGATGACAACAAGGTATACAATCACCAACTCCACGGAATCGAAGTCCGGAATACAACAAATACAGAAAGGGAAAACTGGAATCGCTATAACCTTCCCCCCTTAAAGAATTTCATCCCCGAAATTAAATACAAGTTTTTCAAAACAAGATTTTCTCAATTTCCAACATTATTACAATGCGAAATTTAACAACTCGACCCATTACCGGTCATCTCATCTCTTTTCAAGAGGCAATTTACAACATTTTCCACAACATGCATTATAGATATGCATTCCCTGAAATTCCATAAATTTCAATACCACATTCCACAATTCTATATCATATTCAGTATTCATGATATATTTCCATTTCTACAATACATTCAACATATGCAATGTTACATTAAACTTCCATTTCAAGGAAAGTTTCAAAATACTCTCATAAACCAAAACATATACCATGTTTCACAACTTGAGACATTTTCAATGTTCTTAAAGTTCATTATATTACATAATTTCAATACATGATTACACATCAACAAACATGTCCGGATATTTCTCATGGACTCCCAAGTGGCTTCCTCCACTCCGTGATGCTTCCACAAAACTTTCACCAAGGGTATGGTCTTGCCTCGCAAGACTTGATCCCACCTATCTAAGACCCGAACCAGTCTCTCCTCATACGAGGCATCCTCATCTACCTCCAAGTCGGTCCAATCCAACACGTGCGATGGATCTGGCTCGTACTTCCGAAGCATACTAACATGAAACACGTCATGCACTCCGGACAACTGCGGTGGCAAAGCCAAACGATAAGCAACTTCCCCAATCCTCTCAAGGATCTCAAAGGGACCGATAAACCGAAGGGATAACTTCCCACTCTTCCCAAACCTCATCAAACCTCGCCTAGGTGATATCTTCAAGAAAACATAATCACCCGTCTCAAATGCCAAAGACGTCCTCCTACGGTCGGCATAACTCTTTTGGCGACTCTGGGCTGTAACAAGCCTCCTACGGATAAGCTCAACTTTCTCCGTCGTCTCTCTAACAACTCCGGGCCCAACAAAGGTGCATCACCCACCTCAGCCCAACAAACTGGAGACCTACAAGGTCGTCCATACAAGGCCTCAAACGGTGCCATACCGATACTTGACTGAAAACTGTTGTTGTAGGCAAACTCCACCAAGGGCAAGTGCCTCTCCCACGTCCCACTAAAATCAAGGACACAACCTCGAAGCATATCCTCAAGGATCTGAATAGTACGCTCGACTGCCCGTCAGTCTGAGGATGATAAGTTGTACTAAAGGTCAACTTAGTACCCAAGGCACTCTGCAAACTCTGCCACAATCTAGTAGTAAAACGAGGGTCTCTATCTGAGACGATCGTCACTGGGACCTCATGCAACCTCACTATGTCCCGAATATACAAGTCGGCCAGATAATCTACCGAATCTCTCACGCGCATAGGGATAAAGTGCGCTGACTTAGTCAACCGGTCTACAACCACCCAAATAGCATCACTACCCCGCTGAGTCCTCTGGAAAACCTATAACGAAGTCCATAGTGACATGCTCCCACTTCCACTCGGCAATAGGCAAGGGTTGTAACAAACCCGCTGGCCTCTGATGCTCGGCCTTCATTTGCTGACAAGTAAGGCACTTGAACAGCGCTACATCCTTCTTCATACCCCGCCACCAAAACTGGCGACCCAAATCTCGATACATCTTAGTGCCTCCCGGATGCACCGCAAGGCGCGAATGGTGAAACTCTCGGAGTACCTCCTCTTGGCAAGACTCCAGCACAAACAAACGGTCTCGGTATCTCACACTCTGGTCAGGATACACAGACAAACCCTTCTCAACCTTCCCACCGGAGATCTTCTCCCGAAGGGATTCTACCTCAAGGTCACCTCCTTGTGCCTCTAACACTCGATTCACTAGTGTAGGCTGCGCAACAACAGAAAACAAGGCCGCAGCCTCAACGGATTCGCCCAGAAGCAAATCAAACTCGCCAAGTGCCCCCAACATCTCCTATTCCCGGATGGCTATACAAGCCACATCACTAATGGATTTCCTGCTAAGGGCATCGGCCACTACATTGGCCTTTCCCGAGTGATAGTGCAACTCAAAATCGTAGTCCTCGATGAACTCCATCCACCTTCTCTGCCTCAAATTCAAGTCCCTTTGTGTAAACAGGTACTTCAAACTCTTATGGTTCGAGAATACCTCGAACCTCTCACCATAAAGGTAGTGCCTCCAAATCTTTAAAGCAAAAATCACAGCTGCTAGTTCTAGGTCATGTGTAGGGTAATTCTTCTCGTGAATTTTCAACTGACGTGAGCCATAGGCAACCACTTTCCCCTCTTACATCAACACACAACCCAAATCCTCTCGTGAGGCATCACAATAAACCACATAACCCAAACCTCTCTCCGGAATAATCAAAACCGGAGCGGTGGTCAATCTAACCTTTAGCTCTTGGAACGACTTTTCACAAGTCTCACTCCATACAAATTTGACCCCTTTCTGCGTCAATCTAGTCAACGGCGAAGCTAGCCTGGAGAAATCTTTCACAAACCGGCGGTAATACCCAGCTAATCCCAAAAAACTACGGATCTCAAAAATACTCTTAGGCTGTGCACTGCCTCAATCTTGGATGTATCAACAGACACTCCTTCCCCGGATACCACATGGCCTAAGAACTTGACTTCTCCTAGCTAGAACTCACACTTCCCAAACTTGGCATACAGCCTATGGGCTCTAAGTAACTCAAGCACCACTCTCAGGTGTTCCTCGTGCTCCTCCTCAGAAGGCGAATAAATCAGAATGTCATCCACGAAAACGATCACAAAACGATCTAAGAATTCTCGGAAGATCCGGTTCATCAAGCCCATAAAGACTACCGGTGCATTGGTGAGCCCAAATGGCATCACCAGAAACTCATAGTGGCCATACCGCGTACGGAATGCCGTCTTCGGAATATCCTCCTCCCTGATCCTCAACTTGTGGTAGCCCGATCTCAAATCTATCTTAGAGAAACAACGGGACCCCTTCAACTAGTCAAACAGGTTATCTATACGGGGCATAGGGTACTTATTCTTGACTGTAGCCCGATTCAATTTTCGGTAATCGATACAAAGTCTCAAGGCACCATCTTTCCTTTTAGTAAAGATGGTCGGTGCTCCCCACGGTGAAACACTAGGGCGAATGAAGCCCTTATCTAGCAATTCCTGGAGCTGAATCTTCAACTCACTCAACTCGGCTGGGGCAAAATGATAAGGTGCCATAGAAATCGGCGTTGTGCCGAGCACAAAATCAATAGAGAACTCAATCTCTCGGTGAGGTGGCAAACTAACGAGATCCTCGGGAAAAACATCCGAATACTCACAAACCACTCTCGGTAATACAATCTGGGTCTCATCACACTCACCACTCATGAAGCTAGCGAGAAGACCACTTAGCTCACTCCACCCTCGCGGATAATACACTGGTGGCAACATACTACCAACCCGATCCCCCAAGAAATGGAAACAGTCCCCACTCAAGGTACATACTGTGACCCTCTGGCAGTAACAATCAATAACTGCTCGGTATGACGATAGCCAGTCCATACCCAAAATAACATCAAAACCTGTCATGGGCATAACTACAAAAGGAAACGGAAGTCGGCGATCGGCGACCTCTATATCACAACCTCTACAACCTTGTTTCAAAATCAATTCACCCCCAACAGGTGATACAACACATATAGGAGATGCTAACTGTGCCAACTCCAATTCCAAAATAGATGCAAATGCAGTAGATACAAAGGAATGAGATGCACCCGTATCAATCAACACACTAGCAACCGAGTTGCAAAATAGAAAGGTACCTCTCACAACTGATGGAGCCGGTATTAGGTCTGTAGTGATAACGATACCGCATACCTGTAGGCCTGATCCACTGCTCACCCTCGAGCAAATAGGCTGCTACCTGATGGGGGGGCCAAGCTCCGGATTGGCCCTCGAGGCTTACCTGGTGAATCGGTTGAAAACTCTGCGTTTGCTAAGAACCAAACGCTCCCGAAGTGGCACTCAACTGTGGGCAAAACCTCTTCAGCTGTCCAGGCTGACCACACTAATAACAAGACAAAGGCTGGCCTCTGCCCTGACTCTAGCTCTGAGGTTGAGCCGAAGAAGAAGCAAATCGCTGACCTCCTCCCTTCTGCGGGCAAACCGAAGACTTGTGGCCCAGCTGACCACACTTGTAACAGGTGATATCTCCCTGATTGCCTCTCCCCGAGCCTGCACTCGGCACTGGAAAGGTCGATCTAGCAACACCACCCTGAGACTGCTGAGGGTTAGAACCCCTCTGTCTCCTGCCATCACCCTGACCATCTTAGCTCCTCTTTGAGCCTCTCTGCCCCTCCTCCTCCTCCTGCATCATGATCTCCATATGGGCTATAGCATCAACCAAACGCCCATAGTCTCGGGTCATAGAACCCCCAACTCTCATGTTGAGGCCGCGCCTCAACTTCTTCTCAAACTCGATGCAACGGCATTCCTCGGACACCACAAGTTCAGGTGCAAACCTGGACAGACTAGTAAAAGCAGCCTCAAACTCGGCCACTGACAAACTCAGCTGCTTGAGCTAGCAGAATTGTTATCTTAGCTTTTTCCTAATAGCTGGAGACAAGAACTTCTCCTAAAAAGCATCTAAGAAGGCCTCCCACGTGTCACCAATACGACCCTTCGTGTACTTCTACCACTGACCGCATACCCCTTAAGCTGGAAAGATGCCAAGGTCACTTTCAATGCTCTGTTCTCGATGCCAAGCATCTCGAACGTCTTACTCATCTATTCCAACCACTCGTAAGCCCTAAGTGGCTCCTTCGGATCCTCGACAAACTCGTCTGGATTAGATCGGAAGAACTCCCTCTTCAAGAAGGAAGGCCCTGCATCAACAACTTTGGGCACGAGCTGGATTCGATTCTCACGAGAATACCCAAAGACTCCCTCAAGGCATCGGCTATCCCACGGGCTAAGGCGCCCATAGCTTGCTGACCTGCTAGCTCGGCCACATTGGCCTAGCTAACCCCCTCCTGCTGTGTCGAAATATCATCTGGTAAAGGCATATTCTACCTACCACGCCTACCACGTCTACCTCATCGTCCTCGTCATGACATCCTAATAAAGGTAACAAAGAACATTAGCACATTCACAAATGTGTCGAAGCTATAACACTCGCGTCCTAATGCATGGACAACTGTAATTCACTCCACGTAAGCACATAAACACATAAGCACTTACGAATTCATTTCCAGATAATGATAGTCCCGAGGCGTTACTAAAGTTCCGGTTAGAAACAGCATTGATCAAGTGCTTTTCCAACAAGACTCACAGAAACCCAATGATCCAATCAACATCCTAGAAACTAAATCCCATACCCAAGTAGTCACATAAACATGTTATCACATAAGCACATAACATTACATCTAAGTCTCTAACAAGCGAGACAAACCCATTGTGATACTAATCACTTCCCACGTACCCAAAGTATTCAAATCTGGTACACTCTGATGCCAAGTTGTAACGCCCTCAAAATAACCCATAAATCAACTAACAATAGCATGCTTAGACATAAGAGAGTAAAGCGTAAATATATTCCATCAGAGTAATCATTACAAAATGTATTACATGTTGACAACAAAAGTAAATGCCCTATGGGCTTACAACTTTCCAAGTCAACACTTGGTTACAAAAAGAGAGTGCTAATTCTATACAAAGAAAGCCCTTGGCTTGATATATATGTAATACATCAAAACAACAAAAAGGAATCCAACAGCCTCAAGCCTCCCAAGCTATGTCCTTGGAGGTGGCATAACACCTGTACTTGAAAATAATGTCCCATATAGGGTGAGCCACAGCCCAGTAGAAATATACTAAACCAACTATAAACAATGACTAAAATAATAGCATTTAATAGATGGTCCACACTTATATTCCAACTTATGTCGTATTACAATTTCACGACAATCATGTCCATGACACATTTCAGTTTCCATTTCTTATTCGACTTTGAGTTTGAAAACAAGGCTCAGAACCTGGCCAAATGATTTGATGAGATTATAACTCATCACTAAAATACTTTCGAAATTCATGAAGGATACACATTTTGGTGCTGTATCAATAACACATTAAACCACTTCCATACTTCACAAATGATACACATTGTAGTGTTGTATCAATATAACAAAACACTTCCATACTTCACAACTGATACACATTGTAGTGCGGGTCTTTCCAAGAACTTAAATGATTGATGTTCACTAAACTCAAATAAATAAGCTTGTTCTTTCAATATGATTTTTTCCCTCAAATATTTTTCTCTGTAAAACCCTCATTTCTACGGGAAATGGAACAACGGAGAGGCGGGGAGAGACAGACAAGCAGAGAGAGAGGGTCGAGATGGAAGAGGCGGAAGGGCGAGGAACTTACACCTTTTCGAACACTTACGGCTTTTTTGAGTATTTTGTCCTTTTTCGGACAACTTACACATTCTCTGACCACACTTACACCTTTTTATGAAAAGCTACATCATTTATAAATTAATTTTGTCCATAAAAGTTACACATTTTCTTGGAACTTACACTTTTTGTAAAAACAAAACTTACACATTTTCTGAAGTCACTTAAAGCTTTTGTTGGAAAAACATCGCCTTTCGTGAAAACATGACTTCTGAGTTTTGTGAAGTGACTTACACCTTTTGTGAAAAAACATACACCTTTTCAAAAAATTTACACCTTTTGTAAAAGAAATTACTTACACCATTCCTCAAAAGTTATACCTTTTGTAAAATATTTTTATTCCAAAAATTTACACCTTGTGTTCGAACTTACACATTTTCTGAAAACGCAACTTACACCTTTTGCCAATTTACTTACATCTTTTGTGGAAAAACTTACACCATTTCTCAAAAATTACACATTTTGTGAAATAATTTCTTTCCAAAAATATACATCTTCTGTTCAACATCTTCTGTTCAAACTTACACCTTTTTCTTAAATCTTACACCTTTTGTTGAAAATAGTTACACATTCTTTGAAAAGTTACTTCTTTTGTGAAATAAACTTTGCATAAAATTTACACATTTTGTTAAAACTTACACATTTTGTGAATCGAAGACTTAGACTATTTTTGAAATCATTTACACCTTCTGCGAAAAACATAAACCTTTTTTGAAAAGTTACACCTTTTGTGAAATAAATTTTTTCATAAAATCTTTTGCTAAAAACATACACCTTTTGGTGCAAATACTTACACCTTTTTTCTGAAAAGTTACCCCATTTGTGAATTAATATTTTCCATAAAATTTACACTTTTTATTGGAAGTCACACATTTTTTGAAAACAAAATTTACACCTTCTGTGACATTACTTGCATATTTTGTGAAAACATTTACATGTTTTTTGAAAATTTACACCTTTTATGGAAAATTTGCTTTCATAAAATTTATACCTTTTGTGAATTCTTATACCTTGTCTAAAAGTTTAAACCTTTCAATGGAAGTACTTAAACCATTTATGAAAAGGTGTAAATATTTTCCACAAAAGGTGTATACTTTCAGAAAAAATGTAAGTTTTTAACAAAAGACGTAAACTTTATGAAAACATATTTTTCATAAAAGGTGTAAATTTTCAAAAACCTTGTAACTATTTTCACAAAAGATGTAAGTTATGTCACAAAATGTGTAACTTTTGTTTTCAGAAAATGTGTAAGTTCTAATAAAAGGTATTTCACAACAGGAGTAACTTCTCAGAAAAGGTGTAAGTTTTTAACAAAAAGTGAAAACTTTTCCATTAAAGGTGGAAATTTCCAAAAAAGATGTAACTGTTTTCACAAAAGATGTAAGTTATGTCACAGAAGGTGTAACTTTTGTTTTCATAAAAGGTATAACTTCTAATAAAAGGTGTAAATTTGATGGAAAAAAAAAAATTCACAAAAGGAGTACATTTTCAGAAACGGTGTAAGTAAATTTTCAGAAAAGGTATAAGTTTTTAACAAAAGGTGTAGACTTTTTGAAAACATATTTTTCATAAAATGTGTAAATTTTCAAAAAGGTGTAACTGTTTTCACAAAAGATGGATGTTATGTCACAAAAGGTGTAACTTTTGTTTTTAGAAAATGTGTAAGTTCTAATAAGAGGTGTAAATTTTATGGAAAAAATTATTTCACAAATTGAGTAACTTTTCAGATAACGTGTAAGTATTTCCAACAAAAGTTGTAAACTTCAAGAAAAGGTGTAAACTTTAAGAAAAGGTACAAGTTTTTAACAAAATGTGTATATTTTATGAAAGGTAGTTTTCTATAAAAAGTGTAAATTTTTGCACAAAAGATGTATGTTATTTGACAAAAGGTGTAAGTTCTGTTTTCAGAATGGTGTAACTTCAAATACAAGGTGTAAATTTTTGTAATGAAATTATTTTACAAAATGGGTAACTTTTCCGAAAAGGTGTAAGTATTTGAATGAAAATGTGTAAATTTCAAAAATAAATTATTTCACAAAAACTGTAACCTTCCAGAAATAGTGTAAATGTTTTCACAAAAGATGAAATTAACTTCACAAAAGGTGTAAGTTCCGTTTTTTTGCAAAACAAGTAAGTTGCTAAAATCTAATCAAACTGTATTTGTGTTGTTCATGGCAATGTGTGAGAGAAGGGGCGTTTAGGAGGGCTTCGAATAGCGAGTCCGGGTCCAAATCCAACTAAATATGTCCATGTAAAAGAGAACCTGTCTGGAATATAGACGAAGGGAGGGAGAGAGACAGATCGATATCGACAGATAGAGACCGAGATAGACATGGTTCGACAGAGAGAGACAGACCGAGATCGACATAGACAAACCAAGATCGATACAGACAGAGATCGGCAGAGAGAGAGAGACCAACACGACAGAGAAGAGCCCGAGATCGACAAAGAGAGACCAAGATAGATAGAAGCAGAAAAACCTTTGATTTGCACCAACAGCGGTGGCGGTGGCGGTGGCAATGTCAGACGGCAGTGGGCAACGGTGGCCCACGACGGTTGGGTGGTCGGTGGTGATAAAATTTTCAACGTAGTAGTCGTCGATCAAATTTAGACCTTCTTTGGGAACTTATATCTTTTGTAAA
Organism: Camellia lanceoleosa; assembly: GCA_025200525.1. Classification (NCBI taxonomy): domain Eukaryota; kingdom Viridiplantae; phylum Streptophyta; class Magnoliopsida; order Ericales; family Theaceae; genus Camellia; species Camellia lanceoleosa. The sequence goes on from CM045772.1 coordinate 16,230,658, forward strand.
AACGAAACTTAAGCTTATGTGAAATATTCTCTTTCACAAAGTTTACAACTATTCCTAAATTTTACACCTTTTCTAAAAATTTACACATTTTCTAAAAATTTACACCTTTTCGTGGAAATATTTACAACTTTTTTGAAAAATTACACATTTTGTGGAAAAAACTTTTTCATAAAATTTACACATATTATTTGAACTTACATCTTTAGTAAAAACAAAACTTACATCTTCTCTGAAGTTATTTACACCTTTTTCAGAAAAACATACACCATATTTGAAAAGTTTTACCTTTTGTCAAATAATTTCATTTATAAAATTTACACATTATCTGGAAAAGTAGAACAAAAGGTGTAAGTTCTATGCAAAAGGTGTAAATATGACAGAAAAAAAAATCCAGAAAGGTGTAACCTTTGGCGAAAGGTGTAAGTATTTTCACCATAAGGTGTAGACTTTCAGAGAAGGTGTAAGTTTTTATAAAATATGCAAACTTTATGAAAACATATATTCCATAGAAGGTGTAAATTTTCAACAAATGTGTAAATTTTTTCACAAAAGATGTACGTTATTTGACAAAAGGTGTAAGTTCCCATAAAAGTTGTAAATTTAATGAAAGATTTTTTTTTTACAGAAGGTGTAACTTTGGAGAAAAATGTGTAAGTATTTCCACCAAATAGTGTAAACTTTCGTAAAAGATCCAAGTTTTTAACAAACTTTATCAAAACATATTTTCCATAATACGTGTAAATTTTCAAAAAATGTGTAATTGTCTTCACCAAAGATGTAACTCCTATTAAAAGGTGTAAATTTAAAAAAAAAAAAAAAAATTGTTTCACAAAAGGAGTACCTTTTCAGAAGAGGTGTAAGTTTTTAAAATAAGGTGTAAACTTGATGAAAACATATTTTCCATAAAAGATGTAAATTTTTAAAAAAATGTGTAAATAGATTTATAAAAGGTGTAAGTTTTGCTTTCAGAAAAGGTGTAATATCTCATAAAAAGTGTAAATTTTATGGAAAACGTTCTTTCACAAAAGCAGTAACTATTCAGAAAAGGTATAAGTATTCTCACAAAAAGGTGAAACCATTCAAAAAAGGTTTAAGTTTTTAACAAAAGGTATAAATTTTATACAAATATTTTTTCCATGAAAGGTGTTATTTTCAAAAACTTGTAGATGGTTTCACAAAAGATGTTAGTTATGTCACAAATGGTGTAAGTTTTGTTTTCACAAAAGGTGTAAGTTCCCATTAAATGTGTAAATTTTATGGAAAATATAATTTCACAGAAAGTGTAACTTTAAGAATTTCCCCCAAAGGTGTAAACTCTATTCAAACATATTTCCATAAAAGGTGTAAATATTTTCAGAAAAGATGCAAGTTATGTCACAAAAGGTGTAACTTCTATATAGAAGGTATAAATTTCCTGGGAAAAAAATGTTTCACAATCAGAGTAACCTTTCAGAAAAGGTGTAAACTTTCAGCAGAGGTGTAAGTTCTTGACAAATGGTGTAAACTTTATGAAAACATATTCTCCATAGAAGGTGTAACTTTTCATAAAACGTGTAAATGTTTGCAAAAATATGTAAGTTATGTGACAAGAGGTGTTAGTTTTGTTTTCAGAAAAGATGTAAGTTCCAATAAAATGTGTAAATTTTATGAAAAAATAATTTCACAAAAGAAGTAACTTTTCAGAAAACGTGTAAGTATTTCCCCCAATGGTGTAAACTTTCAACAAAGGTGTAAGTTTTTAACAAAAGCTGTAAACTTTATTCAAAAATATTTTCCATAAGAGGTGTAAATATTTTTACAAAAAATGTAAGTTATGTCACAAAAGGTGTAAGTTCTAATAAAAGGAGTAAATTTTCTGAAAAAAATTGTTTCACAAACGGAGTAACTTCTTAGAAAATGTGTAATTATTTCCACTAAAAGGTGTAAACTTTATGAAAATATATTTTCCATAGAAGGTGTAAATTTTTTCACACAAGATGTAAGTTATTTGACAAAAACTGGAAGTTCTGTTCTCAGAAAAGATGTAACTTCCAATAAAATGTATAAATTTTTTTAATAAAATTGTTTACAAAAGTAGTAACTTTTCACAAAAGGTGTAAGTATTTCAACGAAAAGGTTTAAATTTTACAAAATAAATTATTTCGCAAATGTGTAACCTTCCACAAATAGTGTAAGTGTTTTCACAAGAGATGTAAGTAACTTCGCAAAAGGTGTAAGTTTCGTTTTTCTGTCGTGTAAGTTCCTAAAATCCAATCAAACTGTATTTGTCTTGTTCAAATATTGGCAATGTGAGAGAGAAGCGGCATTTCGGAGGGCTTGGTCTTTCTCTCAGTAGAAATCCGTTTCAGAGAAGACCAGTTTGGGAGGACTTGGAATACCGACTCCAAGTCCAAATCCAACGAAGTATGTCAATGTTAAACAGAACCATTTTTAATATAGAGAAAGGAACAGAGAGAGAGAGAGAGACATACCCAGATCGACAGATATAGAGACCGAGATAGGCGATTGATCGGCGAGACAACTAGGCAAGAGATAAACCGCAGACAGACCAAGATCGCTAAAGACAGACCGAGATAGACAGGGATCGACAGAGAGAGACTGACATCGACAGAGAAGAGGCCGACATCGACAGAGAGAGACCAAGATCGATAGAGAGAGAGAGAGAAAAAAAACCTTTGATTTACGGCAGTGGCAGTGGCGGTGGCCGTAGCGGTCGCCGTGGCAATGGCGATGTCAGGCAGCGATAAGCACCAGAGGCCACCGACGCTTGGGTGGTCAACGGGGGTTAGGATTGGTAGTGACTATTCTGTATGCGTATGAGAGAGAATAGAGAAAGGGGTGGTAGGAAACAGAGAAGAGGCGGGCCGATAGTAATAAGATTTTCAACCTTTAGCAACTAAACTGTTATTGGTCGATAAAATTTACACTAAACTAAATTTTACACCCTTTTTCTGAAACATTACATCTTTTCTGAAAAATTTTTAAACTTATACCTTTTTGTCAAAATACTTACATCATTTTCTGAAAGTTTACACCCATTTCTGAAAATTCATACCTTTTCATCAAAACACTTACACCATTTTCTAAAAATATTTTCATATTTGAAATTATTAATATATTATATTATTTAATTAATTTACCTGCAAAGCGACCCGTTTAGCAGGTCACCAATGTGTAAACTTTCAAAAATGTCCTATAACCCAATACATAAAAGGTGTAAATGCAAAATTTTGCATACCATATGCAAGGCACACCTAAGAAAAGTGTAAAAAAAAGGCATAATTAACTGTTCTTTGAAGAGAGCAAGATCAGAAAGTTTACACAGGAATATTTTAAGACATGACTTGAAATCATCTTTCTCTCAACTTTCTCCCTCCATAGGTTTGAGCTTAATATCAATTCTTAATTACTTTTAAGGACAAATTCTCAAGAAGATTTCATTTTTATTTTTATACTTTGCCCTGATTTTTAATGACATTCCTAAACTTCGAATAATTTCAATTTTACTCTTAAAATTTTTAAAATCATATCAATTTTACCCCTGCCATCACATTTAAAATGAAAAAAGTTTTAAAAAAATTGTATTTTGGCCCAAATTTCAAAAGAAAGATGTAAATTCACCATCTCCTACCCAAACTCACCCTATCTCCTCTTCTTCCAATTCTTCCCTTTCTACTCCGCCCTTGCAAGCGATGCCACCACCACCAACCACCATCACAATCACTCAACTCTCCAACCTAACTTCTCTCAAATCCAAATTCACTCGAGCCTTATTGGGTTGTCTAGCTTACCCTTATTTTATTTTATTTTTAGATTTTGAAGAGTAGAGCTGCGCAGGATTTTTACTTGTGGGAGTGCTGAAAGTAGAACTATGATTTAAGTACTTAGATTATTATTTTGTGAGTAGATTATATTAGTGAACTTGGTGGACAATTTCATATGATAAGAATTAGTTATTTTTATGGATTTTGGCAGTATGATAATTATAGATTTAATTTGAGTATTTTACATTGTTGGTTTATGTGATTGGACTCTTAGCCTTGCATGCTCATTTAAATGAGTGTACGGCGTTGTCACGGAGCTTGAGGCGTGGCATAATGGATGCAGTTTAAACATTTGGTGATTAAATTGAAACACCTTTTTATATTGAGGATCAAATTGACACAATTTAAATATTGACAATCAAGCTAAAATACTTTTATACATTGGATTGGGGATTGAATTGACATAATTTAAACATTAAAGACAAATGATATAAAACTTATACTTTGAAGACTAAAATATAATTTACTCATAAAATTTTGATACCTTCTGCAAAGATCTTCATAAAATATTCTACTTGAACAAAATAAAAAAGATAAATTACATTTTGCCCTTTTTATGTTAGTCACTTTTTCACTCTGACCTTTAAAGTTTGTTTTTTCTTATTTTGACCATTCATATTTCAAGTTTTTCTCAGTCTACTCGTAAAACAAATTTCAGTTAAAAATTAGACAGAAAAGGATACATGAATAGTCAAGTAACATTAAAATTATTTATTATATATAACCCGCACCTCTTCAAAGTTTGTTTTTTCTAATTTTGACCCTTAATGTGTTAAGTTTTTCCCAGTCTACTCATAAAATAAATTTCAATTAAAAATTAGACAAAAAAGGATACATAAATAGTCACGTAACATTAAAATTATTTATTATATATAACCCGCACCTCTAATACAAACTCAAATCCCAATATAATAATATATTTTTTTATGTAATATGACAATTATTATGACATTTTCTGTCTAATTGCAAACAAAAATTAGTTTTAAAAGTAAACTGGGAAAAAAATGAAACATAAAGGGAAAAAAATAAATTTTAAGAGCCAAAATAAAAAAGTGGCCAAACTTGAAGGGGACAATATATAATTTAGCCATATAGAAAACTATCACTAAAAATCTTATTAAAAGTACAAAAGATTAAATAGATTTGATTGTGAAAAATGCAATAATACTTAGACATCTAATGATATTTGAACACACACATTTCATTTAAGAGTTTTAATAAGAGTTTTTATACATATAACATTTTTTTTATCTTTCAATTTCTCAATCCACTAACAATAGTTTATTCTCCTATAATTTCATAAAATTCTACCTCAATCTTCACCCAATTATTGATTCAAATCAAATTTTGAATGAAAAATAACTTACTACACATGAGCAAATCATTGAACCATTACAACATGGACGTCAGAACAACACAAAAGTACAAACAACCTCATGTTTATTCAAATTTTTAATTGAAATATAAAACACACCAAACCCTTCAAATTTTAATTGAAATATTAGACACACTAAACCCTAGCCATTTTTCCTTAGTAGAGTATTTTTTTTTCCAAAGGTGGAATTTACCCTTTGTAATTTGATCTGTGTGATTATCCTCTATGGTTTGTGGATTGAACTGTGAAATAGGTTCATGGACATAAGAAAATTACATGCTCATTTGTTAGGAGGTAAATTACACAATGTGCAAAACATAATTATCTACAATGATGAAAATATAAGTGATTTGCATAATGAGACTATTCAACATCATTATCTACAATGGATACAATCGGATGCTCATGGAAAAAAACTTCAAGATAAAACCTGAGCTTAGAATACTTCACTGCACATGACATGCTCTTTGGTAAAGAAGTGAACTAGGTAGCAGATTTCCTTGTTCCCCAATTTTTGTATCATCCTTACAAACCACACAAAGTGCATTGCTGTCTTCCACAAACACCAACGGAAGATTTTCAACAACAATTTCTGAAGTAGGTAGCCTTCCCACCAAAGCATTTTCATTCTCTGCAAATTGCTCAAACAAAACCTTCCGTACTCTGCTGTGAGTGTACATACTCATATTCTTACAGATACTGGATAAAATGAGTGTGGATGTGGTTTTTTTTTTTTGGGGGGGGGGGTGTGTGTGTGTTCTCGTTCACGCTTATTAGTGTGGTGTATATGAGAATGAGTAGCAAGGAGACATAAGCAGAGACAGTTGGTGCATCACGAGGAATTGTTGTAGGGAATCAAATAGCAATGCAGAATGCTGTGGCAGCAAAGAAGATAGCAAGTCACTATAAAGCTTGGGCTGTGGTAGGTAACTCACTACATAGAGAAAGGCAAAGGCCAGTGAGAATGCAAGGGAAAAAAAAAAATTGGAGGAAGTTAGAGTAGTCAGGTTTGAATAAATTGGATGGCTATTTTGACAGACAAAGTTAAGCAAAATGCTATCATTTGCTTAGGCCAATTAAGATGATGTTGAGCAACGACCAAAGAAATTGGATGACACTGCTGCTCCATCACTGCAGTCTTTAGGGTTTACACAGCAGAAGGTGTGGTGGGAAAGCTAGGGAAGAATATTTGAGACAGAGCGACCAAAAGGAAAAAGAAAAGAAAATTGAAGAGTAGAAAAATTACACGGTGCTTGGGACTTGAAATGGTGTTACGGATCTGGGTAGCTTATAGGCTGACTCTCCAAGATGTAGAGGTCACTTGTGCAACTGGGAGTGCTCCACATTATTCTTGAGTGACTACTTGAGGAACTTCAACTTTTGTCCTCAGAGAAACAAAACAGAATGTAACGAAACAGGACAACATCAACGGCATAAAATAAAATCCCTCAATGAAGATGATTTATTCATGTGCCGTTTCACTACCTTGGCAGCTCTTAATTGTTCAAGAATCACATTTCCACCATAGAAAAGAAATTTTTAATTAACAAAGTTAAAATCCCTCATCTTGTTGATGTGAAACAAAAGTAAGAAAGTAAGAGGATGTCAACTTCGGGTACAAATCAATTGAGCCAAAGAGTTGTTTGGTCCAGAAAATCCCTATTCATAAGTCCAAGATAAACATCCTTATGCGATAATATGATTATACAAGTATATATCAAATTACCAAGTTGTCATGCAAAATGAAATGTTCCATTCTTCACCCCTAACTGTTGAAGTTAATATAAAAAATACCCAAGGTACATATCAGTGGTTCACCCCTAACTGTTAATGTCAATATAAAAAATACCCAAGCTACATAATAGCAGCTGATCAGAGGATGATTGGATCTTCACTAGCAAACAATTTCCTTTAGCCATCACTACGCCTTAATTAGTTGAAGAATTTATGTTAGAAAAGTCAACTAACCTCACATTGTCATGTAAGATTATTGTTATGTAAGATTGATGATCCAACATTTAACCAATAGAAAAATGCATTGCCACAGTCCAACCATCCTCAAGCTGATTTGAAATAAAAACTAGCATTGCTTACTTCAGCTGGTTAGAACTCTCTATGTTGAGAGCAACAAATTTTCCAGTAATCTTAATTGTTCATATCAGCGACGAAACTGATATGGAACCCAGCAGAGTTACACTAAAAACAAAGCTTTTTAACAAGTTAAATAGAATATTATTGTCATGTAGGATTGATGATCCACCATTTTTTTTTCCTATTTTTTCTTTCTTTCTTTGTTTTCTATCTTTTCTTTTTTCTTTTTATTTTTATGGGAGATGATCCACCATTTAACTAGTAGAAAAATGCATTGCCACAGTGCAACCATCCTCAAGCTGACTCGAAATAAAAATTAGCATCTTCTAGCTTCAGCAGGCTAGAACTCTCTATGTTGAGAGTAATGATTTTCCAAGAATCTTAATTGTTCATATCGTGATAAGCCCGACATAGAATGCAACAAAGTTACACTAAAAACAAGGCTTTGTAACAAGTTAAATAGCACACAAAGCAGTAAAATCGATGGTAATAAGCCTCTAAACAAGAAAAATGAAGTCCCTAGCTACTGGCATATCAGCATATAGTAATTTGAACACATTTATATAATAAGTGGATAATGTATGGATAAAATCACTCACATGCTAGAGATAATTAGGATTTGAGAACTGTCGGAGTAGATATTATAGCTTCACTGCCATGCAAGCATTCTATGAAGAAAGTCAAATTCTGTGAGTTTATTGAAATATGCAGTCATCAATATTGAGCAAATGTTAAAGAATGTAAAATGACACAGAAGAACTAATAGGAGTCACTGAGAATGATCAATACCTTTTAAGAGCTTGGCACTTCATATTATTTGCTTATGCTAGTCAATCAGGTATAATTATCCAGTGAAGTTGGTTGTTCTATTCGATAATAGCGAAGATCATTGCGACGCCAAGCGCTCATCACTTATCAGGCTTTTGAAGTTATTTTAGATGTTATCAATGAGAGATGTATCTACAAAGTCATGTGAAAATCCAGATTAGAAACAATGACAGTACTCATGAACATTTCATACGGCTTAAAGCACAGTTTGCAGAAAAGAGAATAAATAAGCCAGACAATGTGGAGGCAAGTTTGTTGCAAGGTAGAATTTCTCTGATATGACGTAGTCTTGAAAAAACTCACTGATATGAGCTTGGAATTTTGTCTCATGGCAAGTTAGTTAAGCACTCAAATTAATTGAAATTCACAGCATTGCCATTTCGAAAGCTCTTCATGTGGCCTATTCTAGAGAATTAACATATTGAGCCTCTTTAACAATCAGATAAGACGAATGCTTTACTCTGTGAAGACTTGGAGGAAGAAGTATTTACAAATGTTCCACCTGGCTTTGAGGATTTCTCAGTTGATGGGAGTGTGCAAGCTTAACAAGGCATTATAAGATTTACAAAATCTGCTAGAGCATGATTTGAGAGGTTTACTTGGGCTATGCTTAGATGTGGCTACATATAGAGTCAAAATGACCACACCAAATTTATTCAACAGTCACATGAAAACAAGGTTACTGCACTCCTTGTGTATGTTGATGATATTTGATCTATAGAAAAGCAGAAGTTGAATAGCTATCTTACTAAGGAGTTTGAGATAAAAGACTTTGGTAACTTAAAGTACTTCTTGAGTATTGACGTTGCAACATCTCAAAGAGAGTGTTTATCTCATTAAGAACATATGTTTTGGACCTTCTTAAGGACAAAGTGTGCTTGGGTATAAAGCTATTGATACCATGTTGGAGCAGAATTGCATGTTAGGGGATGAAACTAAAGATTCATTTGACAGGGAGAGATATCAGAGGCTGGTTGGTAAGTTAATTTATCCATCTCATACTCACCTAGATATAGATTATGTTGTTAGTTAGCCTTGTGAGCCACTATGTATAATCCTATTGAATTGCATATTAGTTTATAGACTACTCCGGCACTTCAAAAGAAAGAGTTCATGTAACGCCCTCAAAAATAACCCATAATAAATAATATTAACATGCACCAATATATTAAAACAAGAAATATAATTCCATTCATCAGAGTCTTAAGAAATAAAACATTAAAATAAATGCCCTACGGGCTTACATCTTGCCAAGCCAATACTTGGACACAAATCCATGAGTTCTAACTCAAAAACAAATAAAGCCCTAGGCTTGAGTGTTTACATATAAAAGCAAATAAACTAAAAACAAATCTTCGAGTTCCAATTCCTCACAAGCTAAGTCCTTGGAGGTAGTGAACCATCTGTACCTGAACAATGAAGTTCCCATATAGGGTGAGCCACAGCCCAGTAGAGAAATACTAAACCAAGTATAAGAATTAACTAAAGCATTAGCATCTGATACATGGTTAACACACTATATTCCAATTACAATTTTTATGACACGAATATCTATATTGCCTATGACACATTGTCTATGGCACATCTTACCTTCCATCTATGGCTCAAGACCTAGCCAAAAACTCAACGGGAATCTCATCTCTCAATGATTTAACAGAGTTAATAAATTAAGTTAAACTTCTCTATAACATAACAAATACACATGCTGGTATTGTATCAATCACAACCACATTCACTTCCATACTTCCCAACTGATACACCTAGTGGTGATGTATCATATCAACAATAAATAGAAATACTTCTATTAACAAATAGCACACATATATGTGATGCTAGTGGAGTCCATCCCCTTTCTCCTCCCAACAAATCTGGTTTAGAGGTCCATCCCCTTTCTTCCCCTAAACCCCCCAACAAATTCGGTTTAGAAGTCCATCCCCTTTCTTCCCCTAAACCGGGAGTCCATCCCCTATCTCCTCCAAAACCAAATGCATATGCAACATAATCAATACTTGCAATATACAACACATAATCAATACATGTAATGTTCTGTATTAATTCAACAGTCAAATAAATGACTCAATTCCAGTTAAACCTAAGCCACATGCAAGGTCTACAACAATCAATGGCTATCCTCCACCGATAGCCCAAAACAATTATGTCTAATTAGAAATAAATATCACAATATATATAATATCAGTTTACAGATAAGTGATTAAATATCCAACTACATCAATTGATCTCATAATCCCGCAAATTCATGAATTAAACTCAATTCCACAAACCTCCCTTAAATTAATTACACAAATTAATCTAAGTCAAAACCTAGGGTTTCTCCCAAAATTTACCCAACCACCCCCATATACCAAAATACTAACACTTATGATTAAAGCGTATAAATGGAGTAGGAAATCCCTACCTCGAAGCAATGAACCCAAAAGAAGAAAACGAAGATGATGCCCGAAACTCCAAAGTGCTCCAAATCAACAATTGCTCCGATTAAATGAAAGCCCTCACTCTCCTCTATCTTATTTGTAAAGGAACTAGGATAGAAACACACCCTAACTAGATCAAACCTAGGGGAAAAGGTGTTTAGAGAAGAAGAAAAGTCGGACTTTAGGGTTTGAGATCAAAAAGAATGAAAAACTGCCCTAAAAATCCCGCTGCTGCCTTTAAATACTGGACAGGTCCGCTCGAGCGTACAACACACCGCTCGAGCGTAAAGAACAAAACAATGTCCGCTCGAGCGCAAATATGCCCGCTCGAGCGTAGAATTCTCACCTGCAGAAGTTTTGCAGGAACCAAAAAAAATGCTGGAAGGGTGTAAACTCCGCTCGAGCGCAGAAATGTCCGCTCGAGCGGAAAGGCTAAAAACTGAGCGACAAACATCTTGACTCAGATTCAACCCACCTGTTCGAAACACGCCAAACACATCCTAAAACTCAATCAAATATTATTAAAGGATGACAACAACAATCTGATAACAACGAAATCTACGGAACATAAGTCCGGATACACTAATCAAATGGGAAAAGACCGGGGTCGCTATAGTTCAATTTTTTACAATATTTGCATAACTTTAATGGCAAATATCAGCATCCAACCATGCAAACTGAGATTCAGGTAGCTTGGGTTACCAAATGAAAAATGAGATGTTATTCAAATGAAAAAACACTATGAGATGCATCCATATTTATTATAATTCAGTTAGAAATAGATGATGTTGCTGTTAGAATATAGAATATAATAAATTTGTGTTATTGAGTTAGAGTCCTGTGTTAGAGACATAATTGTATTTGTATTTGTATTTTCCTTTTTGGTTTAGGATTTAGGGCTATATAATCTAAGATCTGATTGTAATCTTTGATACATTGAATATATGAGATACAGAAAGCTATTCAGAAATCTTACATGGTATCAGAGCTTGGTTCGAAACCCTAATCTGAAGGATTCGAAACCCTAGCAACCATCTCTGTTCGTTTTCGTCTGGTTCGAAATCAACCCATCCATCGTGATTCGTCTGTTCATCGCGACCCATCTGGGTTCAGGTCAAGACCCATCGTCACAACCTGCTGGTTGTCTGTTTCTGCCTCTTTCATGCCTTGCGCGATGGTCTGGTCTGCTTCTCTCGTCACAAAGGTCTACTTACTGGTTCTTATATAGTTTTGGGTTGATTCATCTCGCTCTGTCTGTGCTTTGTTACTACTTTGCTGGTTGCTTTGTCGCATCTGTTGGTTGCTTCGAAGTGATCTCATTGCTTCTCTTTCTCTACATGTGATTTCTAGCTATTAGTTATTGACTTCTAGAAATTTTTTGTTTGAGTTACTGAATTTTGGAAAATCTGGTTCCTGGTTTATTATATCTTGACTCATCTGATACTTAGCTTTGGGTTATTATATTTTGGCCCCTTGAATTTTGATTATTACACTTGAACCCCTAGTTTGGTTATTTTGTTTGATTGCATTGGAAACCCCTCAGTTTTCTGGTTATTACGATGTCTCTGGCTTCGGATGAATGTGCCTACTGCCATCAAAGAGGTCATTGGAAGTATCATTGTCCCAATCAGGGATGTTTGTCTGCTTTGTCTGTGTTTGCCTCGTCTTCTCAGCAATTACCGATTAAGTTCTGCGCTCATCCTCTGAGTACCGTTCGCCCTCCTGCTGCTTGTACTACATCTGCTCCGGCTGCTGATCCTGACTTGGCTTCCTTGAGTGCTCAAATTGCTCAGCTTCAGCATCTCTGGTCCACCTCTCAGTCATCTTCCTCCACTTTTAGATTGGGACCGGCCGTAGAGTTGGAGATCTCTATGTGGTAGAACGCCTGCATCTTCCTCAGTCTACCTCCTCCGTTGCATTTCATCTTTTCAGTTATATTCTCAGTCGAGTCAGTTATATCTGTTGGGTCTGTGTCTGCAGTCTCTATTCCGTCCGTTTTATATGTTCCTCAGTTATCTGTCAATTTATTATCTATTAGTCAACTGGATGCCTTCTGAGATTGAATCTGAATCTGAATCTGAATCTGTCTCTGACTCTGAAACTGATGTTCTGTATGCCTTCTGAGATTGAATCTGCATCTGAATCTGTATCTGAATCTGCATCTGAATCTGTCTCGATTTCAGTTTCTTCTTAGCAAACTCTCAGTGTTTTCTGCTAAAACACCTTGAGTTTGAGCGGGGGTGTTAGAATATAGAATATAATAAATTTGTGTTATTGAGTTAGAGTGTGTTTTGTACAAATTAGAGTCCTATTAGAGGCATGATTGTGTTATTGAGTTAGAGTCCTGTTAGAGACATAATTGTATTTGTATTTTCCTTTTTGGTTTAGGATTTAGGGCTATATAATCTAAGATCTGATTGTAATCTTTGATACATTGAATATATGAGATATAGAAAGCTATTCAGAAATCTTACAGTTGCACAATGGAAGAAATGCTCTACAAATTTACGAGAAAACTAAATGCAACTAACACATTGTAAATCAATATAATAAAAAAGCACTGTTACGCAAATTTGAAGCATATATTTGAAACAATTAACTAGTGAATACAAGTTCAAGAAGCATACATACAAATACAAAGCATAAAACACAAACTTCAAGAATAGGACATGTATTGTGTACCTGTTATTCTATGCTTATTTCCAATCCCTTCAAAGGGCAAAATGTAATTAACTTCAGTACCAAATTATAGCAGTTGCACATGGTTAACATTAAAGATTATCAACGACTAATATTTTAGTTCAAAAAATAAGGAATATTACACCATTCAATATATATATATATATATATATTTGTATGCGAAAACATATCGAAGTCATATCCATAAACAAGTCAAGAAACCATCAATAAGAGAGTCCCACTTAGGAAAGGGAAAATAAATCCTGCAACAAACTGATATTGCTAGTGTGATTTATTCAACTTGTAATTTTCTACTAGTCATGACATAGACAGTGAAAAGTTAAACCACTATAATAACAATGCAAGGATCCATCATCAACCAATTTGTCAACAGACATTTCAACAGCGTTTCATGTTTGAACATGAGAAACATTTTAAAGATGTTGGCGAACGAATAAAAGCATTTGTACACATAGTCCAACTGCAGAAACTTCATTGTTTGTTGGGGCTTTTTGTTAATACTTACAAATTGTGATACCAGTACCATGTTCATCTGAAGTACCAAATATATACTCAAAGATTACGTAGGAAGAAGGAGGAGCAGACCTTCAATAACAGATTCTAACTTCATTTTGAAAAGTGGTGACAACATGTGCAATGGGATTTGTTCCTTGAATTTTATCCTCTTTTCTTTTGGGTTTTTTTCTTGTTTTGATAGAATTCATTTATTGAATATGCACCATCACTAAACCAAAACAAATTAAAATTAAGGCTTGTGTCACATTCAAGTGAGATCGACTAAATAAATCTTTTTTCACCATTCTACTCTATCAATGTTTATATACTTAATTAATTAAACAAATTCACATGGATTACATAATATGCCAAAAGTACTCTTTCACTTGAGCCAACATATTTTGATTCTATAAATCATAGCACCTCCAACCAACCTCATCATGCTTATTAATAATCGAACCTAAGTAATGAGAATGTTCACCAAAAATTGCATTAATAATATTGCTTTTCGGATCACATGCACATTTCTTGTGAACAGCTAATGCGATCTCTTAGTTTCCACAATTTATCATACAGTGAGTTGAAAAGGAAAAGTAAACAGATGAATTTCAGACTCCAGATCCTGAAAATTTTACAAATAGCATACTTACCGTGGGAAGTTAAAACTCCCAAATCCTATCCATGCAAGTTTAAGTACTACTAGTCCTGCACTAACCGTGGCCACAAACATATATTATAATATGTGACCTAAAGCAGCTAATAATTAATATCCATAAAAAAAAGCAACTTGAATGACAATCCTGTACTACAAGATTCGCATTAGGGGTTCACAGTGGTTGAGTGCAATTGCAGATGGAAATGGCAAGCAATGAAAGAGCATATACGATCCAGGAAATGAGCTTGAGGCAGAGAAAGAAAGAGATGGTGCTAGACTCTATGTCTCCTTTGCTTTCCAATGTTGACCATTACTCCCTTACCCACCATAACCGTTGGCCCCCCTTCTCCAACCACCGTCAACCCCAATTCCATGTTTCCCAATTCCCTATATTTTTGTTTCTGATAAAATCAATCTGTCTACCAAGAACTTTCACTCCACACAGACATGACTTGCTCTCCACACCACCCTACACACGAACTTGCACCTCGTCTCCCACTTTTGCACTTTGTCCTCTCTATTTTTCTCTTTCATTCTCAATGTCTCCTTCACTTTCCAATGCCAACCACTACTCTCTTGCCCTCCATGGCGATGATAGTGGTTGTGGAGGTTGGAGAAGGGGTGGGTGATAGCAATGGAGGGCAATGGAGTAGTGGTCGTCATTGGAAAGTGAAAGAGACAAAGAGAATGAAAGTGAAAAAAATAGAGAAGGACTGTTATGCAAATTTGAAGCATATATTTGAAACAAAAAACTAGTGAATACAAGTTCAAGAAGCATACACATAGAAGCATACATACAAATACAAAAGAGAGAACATAAAGTTCAAGAACAGGGCATGTATTGTGTACCTGTTATTCCATTTCATGCTTCTTTGCTTATTTCCAATCCCTTCAAAGAACAAAATGCAATCAACATCAGTAAATATTAGAGCAGTTCCACACTGTTGACATTGATGATTAGATGAAATTAACGACTAATATTTTAGTTCAAAAAACAAGGAATGTTATACCATTCAATGTATATATTTGTATTATAAAACTTATCAAAGTCATATCCATAAATAAGTCAGGAAGCCATCAACAAGCAATTCTCACTTAGGAAAGGGAAAAGAAATCATGCAACAAATTGATATTACTAGTGTAATTTATTTAACTTGTAATTTTCTACCAATCATGACATTGACATTGAAAAGTTAAACCACTATAATAACAATACAATGATCCATTGTCCACCAATTTGTCAACAGACATTTCAACAGCGTGTCATATTTGAACATGAGAAACATTTTAAAAAATGTTGGCACATGAATTTTTTTTTTTTTTTAACCACCATTAGTGTTAAGTTACCAATTTTCTCAAAAGCCTAAGCTATTACGAATTAGGAAATGGGCTCAACAATGTATATTAAGCTATCTAACAACCTCTCTCAAGTGCAACCCCGTCTTGCACGTGGAGAAACAAACAGAGAACCAATTAGAAGGAAAAGCAAACAACAAAACAAAGAGGGAGAAACCAAACAAGGACAAAATACCAAATGCCAACTGAGAGACTTGAACCCAAGACCTCTCTCAACCAAAACTCTGATACCATGTTACATTACCAATTTTTTTTCAAAAGCTTAAACTATTAGGAAATGGACCCAACAATGTATATCAAGCTATCTAACAATTAAATGACAACAAAGTGCATTAACGACCGTCATCTTCACTGCAAAATAATCTTTAATAAGAAATTTAAGATTCTCCTATTGTTTTGATGTGGCGTTGTTTTTGTATTCTAGAAGAAGTCTTAACATAAACTTCATTGATTTTTGAGCGTTTTTGTTAATACTTACAAATTGTGATACCAGAACCATTTTCACATGAATACCAATTACCTAGTCAAATTGTTACACAGGAAGAAGAAGGAGCTGGCCTTCAATAAAAGATTCTCCAACATAGTTTCACATCATCTTGAAAAGTGGTGACAGTATGTGCAATGGGATTTCTTCCTTGGATTTTTCCCCTTTTCTTCTAGATTTTTTCTTCTTTTTATAGAATTCATTTATTGAATATGCCCCATCAAAAAACCAAACCAAATCAAGCTAAGTTTTATGTCCCATTCAAGTGTGGTTGGCTACACGAATCATTTTTCTATCAATGATTTTATGCTTAGTTAAATAAGTAAATTCATACGAATCACATAATACGTCAATATGCCACATACTCTTCCACTTGAACCAATATATTTTGATCCTATGAATCATAGCACCTCCAACCACATCATGCTTATTAATAATTGAACCTAAGTAACAAAAATGTTCACTACTTGTTTTCCATCACCAAATTGCATTAATAATATTGCTTTTGGGATCAAATGCACATTTCTTGTGAACAGTCGATGCGATCTCTTAGTTTTCACAATTTATCATAAAGTGAATTGAAGAGGAAAAGTAAACAATTGAATTTCAGATTCCAGATCCTGAAAATTTTGCAAATGGGAGTTCCTATGCAATTCAATCATATGCTAGCCCTTACATATTCACTATCAATGAGCATAATCAAAGAAATGAAACTATACTGGTTATTGATGGAAGTAATTCCAATAAACAAAACCATTTTACAAACAGTATAAAACTCCCAAAGAAACTATTAGTGAAAATACCAAAAACAATTATATTTTATTGATAAATGATGAAAAGAAAATGAGATACAAATAGATCAGGCTGAGGCACGGATATCTCGTTTTCTTTAAGGAGATCAAGCCCACTGCGGTAGGAAGAACCCAAATACCGATGTAGCAGTCACAAAACTATGACTTGTCCCCTCCAGGATACAACAGCCCGACCACTTGTCGTATGGTTCAGGCCAACTCTGCACAAGATGGTGAACCCAAAGCTCCACCAATAAAAACACCCTTCTTTGCTAGTAATCTCTTTTTTATAGAAAAAATAGTTGGTGTATGTTGATAGAAAAGAGTAAACTATTTATAGGCCATTAGGACCTTACAGTTACACCAAAAATAATGACCATTAAACAAGAAAATGGTTACACCAAAATAATAACCATTAACCAAGTTTATGAATTCTATTTAACCTCCATTTATGACCAAGAGGTTACCAAAGTAATGAAATCCCATAAATAAATATAAGATATTAGACCAAGAGGTTACCAAAGTAATGAAACCCCATAAATAAATATAAGATATTAAAATGGTCCAACAATCCCCCACTCATTTTAATATCAACAAAGATAAAAGAGATTACCAAACAAAGATAGATTAGTATGCATCATGAAGGTGTGCTCTGCATTGAACCTTCATTAGTGAAACAGCAACCTCTACTCCAGAGTCAGTAGTGGTCTCAGACTTGAACTATGACTGCTTAGGGAAAATAAAGAATTATTTGCTCACACATAATAATCCAAGTGTTGACATGAGCTTTAATAGCTAGCACATTACGGCTTTGTGCTAATCCCAGTTTTTTCATGAGCATATTTGAGAATAAGCCTTGTTCTCATAGAAAGCGGCCCCATTTTCATGCTCACATAGGTGAAATCTGTCAAGGATGTTCCTGTAATTTACACACTCCACTCAACAAGAGCTACAGAATTTCATTAAGAGTATAAAAACTCAACCCTCCAACATTACAGGACAAATGCACTTACATCATAGGGATAGATAACAAAATATTCAAGAGTGCATTTTTTACAACCACCATATGATTCGTTCTTCCCATTGAACCTAGTTACAGGATCTCTGGTCCCTAGGTTGGGTATCCTCATACATGGTTTATGATTTTATAGGCTTCAAACCCATCCCCCTCGATGTATTCCAGACCCTATCTCTCACCAAGGCCTTGGTTAACGGATCCGCAAGATTATCACAAGATCTTACATAATTCACAGTTATGATGCCATTACTCAAATAGGATCTCACATTCGTGTTTCCTTGAATAGGTGCGGATTTACCATTATAAAAATGATTGTTCACTCTACCAATAGCAGCAGTGCTATCACAACGAATTAACATAGGAGGAATTGGTTTTTTCCAAAAAGAAATTTCATGTAACAAATCTCTCAACCAATTCGCTTCCTCACATGCTGAAGCTAACGCTATAAGCTCAGCTTCCATTGTAGAATTAGCAATTATAGTCTGTTTTTTCGACTTCTAACATATAGTACCACCACCCAAGGTAAAAATAAAACCCGAGGTAGAGAGAGAATCACCTGACAAAGTGTTCCAATCGGCATCACTATATCCCTCAAGTATCGCAGGATACTTGTTATAAAGCAAACCATAATTTTTGGTTCCAGATAAATATCTCATAATTCTTCCCATGGCTAGCCAATGATCTCAACTTGGCTTGCTAGTAAACCTACTAAGTACTCCAACAGCATATGCAATGTCAGGTCTAGTACAGTCAGTAGCATATCTCAAACTACCAATCATGCTAGCATATTCCTTTTGATTAATCATTTCTTTTCCATTTGTTACAACAGATAAATGTATGCTTGCATCAAAAGGAGTAGCAACATATTTACAGCCTAGAAAATTATATTTCTTTAACATTTTCTCAACATAATGTGACTAATCAAGAAAAATACCATCATTAGTCTTTGTAATTTGAAAATTTTCTTTTTCTTGAAAAACTTGAGAAGGAGTAGAAGAGCTAGGCATGGATAAAATATTTTCAGAAATTATTTGACCCCCACTATTTCTAGATTTCAAAGGAAACAATCATAAAATTGATCAGTAAGGCAATTTAAAGATAAAAGCGACAATTATACTCATCTGTATTATAGGAAGTCACTTTTGCTTCATGTGCCTCATAGTCTTCATCATTCATCTCCTCAATTGGGATTTTGTTTGGATTCTTTTCGGTAAGAACATATGCAACTTTCAAAAGGCTAAGGTAAAAAAGATCTTTTCCCTTCCACCTCTTAAAATGAACTCCTTTGAACTTGAAAGACTTGTTGAGATCTCCAATTCCATCATTGGTTTTTTCTGGTACTTGTTCCATGGTTGATCTCCTTAAAATTGTTAGTGAAAATACCAGAAACAATTATATTTTATTGATAAATGATGAAAAGAAAATGAGATACAAATAGATCAGGCTGAGGCGCAGATATCTCGTTTTCTTTAAGGAGATCAAGCCCACTGCGGTAGGAAGAACCCAAATACCGATGCAGCAGTCACAAAACTATGACTTGTCCCCTCCAGGATACAACAGCCCGACCACTTGTCGTATGGTTCAGGCCAACTCTGCACAAGATGGTGAACCCAAAGCTCCACCAATAAAAACACCTTCTTTGCTAGTGATCTCTCTTTTATAGAAAAAATAGTTGGTGTATGTTAATAGAAAAGAGTAAACTATTTATAGGCCATTAGGACCTTACAGTTACACCAAAAATAATGACCATTATACAAGAAAATGGTTACACCAAAATAATGACCATTAACCAAGTTCATGAATTCTATTTTACCTTTATTTATGACCAAGAGGTTACCAAAGTAATGAAATCCCATAAATAAATATAAGATATTAGACCAAGAGGTTACCAAAGGAATGAAACCCCATAAATAAATATAAGATATTAAAATGGTCCAACAGAAACTATACTGATTATTGATGGGAGTACTACTAGTCTTTTATTGATAGTATTAGGGGTTCACAGTGGTGGAGGGCAATTGCAGATGGAAATCGCAAGCAATGAAAAAGCATATACCATCCAGGAGATGAGCTTGAGGCAGAGAGGGAAAGAGACGGTGATGGCCACAAAGAAAGCAGTAACTCCACAGAGTACTCCAGCGTGCTCAAGAAAGTGGCCTGGTTTTGGGTAGTTGGCGACGATATATTTAGCAACAACGAGAAAAGTGAGTACAAGCACCACTAAGAGACGCAGCAATTGGAAGGTTATAGGGTAGTGTTTACGAGTCTGGACAGATTCCAAAGCTGCTGTCAAGCAGAACGCTGCAACTTAATAAAACTTGATTGAACGGTCGACAATACTGCGGAGCCCCCTTGTTTCCTTTTGTGTGTGTCGGAATTGAGTCCATTTAAAACAGTTGTTCAACTCCCTCCGGATGAGGCGGTGCCGCTGCCTGAATCTGCACTTCATGTTTCGCCGCCACTGCCTGAAGTAGTAGTTCAAGTTCCCCATTCTCTTGACGTTGCCGCCGAGCCTTTTGATGCCCCGCCTGACCCACCACGTAAAGCTCAGCAACAAGACCTAGAATTGCCGAAGCTAGTTGGCGTTACAGCAGCTGACTTTGGAATCCGTCTGTCAGAACACTACCCTATAACCTTCTAATTGCGTTGTCTCTTTATGATGCTTGCACTCGCTTTTCTCGTTGTTGCTAAATACATCGCGTTAACTACCCAAAACCAGCCGCTTTCTTGAGCACCTGGAGTACTGTGGAGTTCTCGCTTTCTTTGTGACCATCACCGTCTCTTTCCATCTTTGCTTCAAGCTCATTTCCTAGATGGTATATGCTTTTTCATTGCTTGCCATTTCCATCTGCAATTGCCCTCCAGCACTGTGAACCCCTGATACTATCAATAAAAGACTAGTAGTACTCCCATCAATAATCAGTATAGTTTCTTTGGGAGTTTTATATCTTGTAAAATGGTTTTGTTTATTGGAATTACTTCCTTCAATAACCAAAGATAGTTTCATTTCTTTGATTATGCTCATTGATAGTGAATGTGTAAGGGCTAGCATATGATTGAATTGCACAGAACTCCCATTTGCAAAATTTTCGAGGATTTGGAATTTGAAATTCAATTGTTTACTTTTCCTCTTCAATTCCTTTGTATGATAAATTGTGGAAACTAAGAGATCGCATCATCGTTCACAAGAAATGTGCATTTGATCCCAAAAGCAATATTATTAATGCAATTTGGTGATGGAAAACAAGTAGTGAACATTTTTGTTACTTAGGTTCGATTATTAATAAGCATGATGTGGTTGGAGGTGCTATGATTCATAGGATCAAAATATATTGGTTCAAGTGGAAGAGTATGTGGCATATTGACGTATTATGTGATTCGTATGAATTTACTTATTTAACTAAGCATAAAATCATTGATAGAAAAATGATTCGTGTAGCCAACCACACTTGAATGGGACATAAAACTTAGCTTTGATTTGGTTTGGTTTTTTGATGGGGCATATTCAATAAATGAATTCTATTAAAACAAAAAAAAAAAAAAATCTAGAAGAAAATGGGAAAAATCCAAGGAAGAAATCCCATTGCACATACTGTCACCACTTTTCAAGATGATGTGAAACTATGTTGGAGAATCTTTTATTGAAGGCCAGCTCCTTCTTCTTCCTGTGTAACAATTTGACTAGGTAATTGGTATTCATGTGAAAATGGTTCTGGTATCACAATTTGTAAGTATTAACAAAAACCCTAAAAAAGCAATGAAGTTTATGTTAAGACTTCTTCTAGAATACAAAAACAACGCCACATCAAAACAATAGGAGAATCTTAAATTTCTTATTAAAGATTATTTTGCGGTGAAGATGACGGTCGTTAATGCACTTTGTTTTCATTTAATTGTTAGATAGCTTGATATACATTGTTGGGTCCATTTCCTAATAGTTTAAGCTTTTGAAAAAAAATTTGGTAATGTAACATGGTGTCAGAGTTTTGGTTGAGAGAGGTCTTGGGTTCAAGTCTCTCAGTTGGCATTTGGTATTTTGTCCTTGTTTGGTTTCTCCCTCTTTGTTTTGTTGTTTCCTTTTCCTTCTGTTTGGTTCTCTGTTTGTTTCTCCACGTGCAAGACGGGGTTGCACTTGAGAGAGGCTGTTAGATAGCTTGATATACATTGTTGAGCCCATTTCCTAATTCGTAATAGCTTAGGCTTTTGAGAAAATTGGTAACTTAACACTAATGGTGGTTAAAAAAAAATTTATTCATGTGCCAACATTTTTTAAAATGTTTCTCATGTTCAAATATGACATGTTGTTGAAATGTCTGTTGACAAATTGGTGGACAATGGATCATTGTATTGTTATTATAGTGGTTTAACTTTTCAATGTCAATGTCATGATTGGTAGAAAATTACAAGTTAAATAAATTACACTAGCAATATCAATTTGTTGCGTGATTTCTTTTCCCTTTCCTAAGTGAGAATTGCTTGTTGATGGCTTCCTGACTTATTTATGGATATGACTTTGATAAGTTTTATAATACAAATATATACATTGAATGGTATAACATTCCTTGTTTTTTGAACTAAAATATTAGTCGTTAATTTCATCTAATCATTAATGTCAACTTGTGGAACCGCTCTAATATTCTTGATGTTGATTGCATTTTGTTCTTTGAAGGATTGGAAATAAGCAAAGAAGCATGAAATGGAATAACAGTACACAATACATGCCTGTTCTTGAACTTTATGTTCTCTCTTTTGTATTTGTATGTATGCTACGTGTGTATGCTTCTTGAACTTGTATTCACTAGTTTTTGTTCCAAATATATGCTTCAAATTTGCATATTCCTTCTCTATTTTGCAAGTCCGTGTATGCGGTGGTGTGGGGTGCAAGTCATGTCTGTGGAGTCCAAGTTCTTGGTAGATGATTGATTTTAATAGAAACAAAAATAAAGGGAGATGGGAACCGTGGGATTGGGGTTGACGGTGGTTGGAGAAGGGGGGGGCAACGGTTATGATCGGTGAGGGAGTAATGGTCAACATTGGAAAGCGAAGGAGACATAGAGAATAGCAAAGAAAAAAAGAGAGGATAAAGAACAAAAGTGGTAGACGGGAGCAAGCTTGTGTATGTGGGATGCAAGTCCTGTCTTTGTAAGGTGCAAGTGTGTTTATTTGATATCAACTTCAATCATACATCTCATTTTAGTCATGTAGGCCAAACATTTGGTTTTCAGAAACTTGTTTTATTTTTTTTCTTCTAAAAATCTAAAATTTAGTTTGGTGAAAAAGAATGAAAAAATTGAAAGCACCTATCATTTTTATATAATTTAATATTTTTGGAGGGTAAAAATATTGTTTTGATATTTATTTTTATTAAATTAATTTCTATTTTTTCAAAATAAAATTATGAAATAAATTTGAGAGAATAAAACCAAACATGGCTGTAATTTTTCAAAATAATATAGTATTTTAATTTTAAATTGTTTTATAAAACTTTTTAATTTTATACACTTAATATTAATTTCGTTTTAAAACATCATCCATACCTTTTTAAATGATATTGGTTTTATAAAAATCAAATTTATATATTAATAATTACACATTTTTATTAAAATAAAATAAAAGTACAAAATATAGGGAGAGAGAATGTCAACTAAAGAAGAAAGATATGAAGTGATTATGGAAGAGAGAGAGAGTATGTTAATGGAAAAGTAAGACAGAAGAAAGAGAACATTGGAAGGCGCGTGAGATTCTACTAAAATAAAATGAAATTCCGAAAAGTTTTCCTCCTAAGCAGTAAATACTTCCCCCTGCCACACCATTGTTCTGTGATTTTCCCCCCAAAAAGAGAGGTGATTATTCAGTACTCCCGGAGTATGGACACGTGGTGCTCTTTAAGGTTTTGATTGGTGGAGAGACACAAGGGTCCACGATTTATGTTGGAGATGGGGGAACAACATGGGGCTAACTAATTGGTGATTGGTTTGGAGTATGGACACGTGGTGCTCCGGGAGTATTGAATAATTTCCCCAAAAAGAGAAGTACGGATGTAGTACAGAAAACTCACTTGAGCCGACTCCAAATATAGCGACCCCGGTCTTTTCCCTTTTGATTATTGTATCCGGACTTAGGTTCTGTAGATTCTGTCGTTGTATAATTGCTGTTGTCGTCCTTTATTTTCTCATTTTGAGTTATAGGATATGTTGGGCAGGTTTGTTTCAGGTTGGTTGGGTTCGGAAACCAAGTGTTGCTGTCCAGTTTTTGGGTTGGTCGCTCGAGCGAGGGTTGTATTTTGTGTCTGGTGGCTCGAGCCAGCTTTTCTTCGCTCGAGCGAGCGATTGCGTCTAGTATAGACCTGAGAGTAGTGTTTCCTCGCTTGAGCGAGCGAGGTGTATGTTTGAGAGTTCGCTCGGCGAGCATTCTGCCGCTCGGCGTGCTTCGGAACTGAAGCATTGCATTCTTAACTCGGCGAGCTTTTCTTCGCCGGCGAGGTTTTCTTAGGTCCGGTCGCCGAGCGATCGAAGCTCGCCGAGCGAGTTTCCTTCGGCGAGCTGTCGATTTAAATAGGCAGCAGGATTTTGAACAGTTTTTCATCCTCTTTTTGATTCTAAACCCTAGGTCCGACTTTTCTCTCTCTTCTCTCTTAGGTTTGATCTACTTAGAGTGTATTTCTACCCTAGATCCTTTATTAAAAAGATAGAGTGGGTCGAGAGCTTCAGTTTAATCTGAACAATCTTGGATTTGGAGCACTTTGGAGTTTGGGTCATCATCTCCGTCTTCTAATTTTGGGTTCTTTCTTCGAGGTAGGGATTTCCTACTCCAATGTATAAGTTTTGTTCTAAGTTTTGGTATTTTGATATGTTGGGGGTATTTTGGTAATTTTGGGAAAAACCCTAGTTGTTTTAATAAATTGATTTGTATAATTAATTTAAGGCAAATCGGGGAAATTAGTTAAATTCATGAAATTGGGGAATTTATTGATTAAATGGGGTGGTTGGTTAATTTAAATCACTCGCCTTTTGTATCGTTGATTTATTTATTTCCAGCCTAGAAATAACTGTTTTGGGCTATCGGTAGAGGATAGTCGTGATTGTTGTAGACATTGCATGTGGATTAGGGATAACTGAAACTAATCACATTGGTTAAGTCATTAACTTTGACTGTTGAATTAATACAAACATTATGTGTATTGATTGTGTGTTGTATATGTTATGTGTTTACATATATTGCATTGTGTGGGAGGAGATAGGGGATGTACTCCACGGTTTAGGGGAAGATAGGGGATGGAGCTCTAAACCGGATTTTGTTTGGGAGGAGATAGGGGATGGACTCCATTAGCATCACTTTTATGTGTGCTTATTTATATTGAAGTGTTATTATTGATACAGCACTAAAATGTGTATCAATCTGGAAGTATGAAGTGTTTTGATATGAGCCTGAGTCTCATTTGTTTTGTTGATATTGGAAGTCATGTGAATATGATATATAGTTCACTGTTGTAAGTTTGGCCAGGTTCTGAGCCATGTTGATAATAATGAAAAGTGAAACGTGTCATAGATATTAGTGTTATGCAACTGTATAAAGTTATAACTGATTATCTTGGTTAACCATCTATTGAATGCTATGCTTTATTCAATGCTTATATTTGGTTTAGTATATTTCTACTGGGCTGTGGCTCACCCTATACGGGAACATCATTTTCAGGTTCAGGTGACGTGCTACCTCCAAGGAATTAGCTTGGATGGATTTAGAGTTGAAGACTCATTTAGATTAGTTGTTATTTGCTTTATTCGTTATTACATGTAAGGACTCAAGCCAAGGGCTTAACTTGTAAATGAGTTAGTACTCATATTTTTTTTGTGTCCAAGTATTGGCTTGGAAAGATGTAAGCCCGTAGGGCATTTACTTTCTTTATTACATGTAATGTCTTTTAGTAAGTTTACTTTGATGAATGGAATAATACTCTTTGTTTTCTTATAATGATGCATGGTAATATTATATATTATGGGTTTAATTTTGAGGGCGTGACAACTTGGTATCAGAGCGTACTAAGTTTGAATACTTTGGGTACGTGGGAAGTGATTAGTATCACAATGGGTTCGTCTCGTTTGATAGAGACTTAGTGTAATGTTATATGTTTATTTGATAACATGTTTATGTGATTATGTGGGTATGGAACGTAGTTTCTAGGATGTTGATTGGACCCTTGAGTTTCTAGTAATCTTGTTGGAAAGGCACTTGATCACTGCTGCTTCCAACCGGAACTATAGTAACGCTTTGGGACTATCATTATCCGGGAATGAAATTCGTAGGTGCTTATGTGATTATGTGCTTACGTGGAATGAATTATTGTTGTCCAATACATTAGGACGCGAGTGTTTAGCTTCGGCACATTTATTAATGTGCTAACGTCTTTGTTTCGTTTAATAGGATGTCAGGACGAGGATGAGGATGCGGTAGGCGTGGTAGGCCGGGTAGGCAGGAAGTGCCTGTGCCGGAGGAGATTCCGGTAGTACAGGAGATTCCGGCAGTGCAAGAGGGAGTTGGTCAGGCCAATGTGGCCGAGCGAAGAGGCTGAAAGCTATGGGCGCTTTAGCTTAGAGATAGCGAGGGCATTGAGAATCGATTGGCATTCGAGTGCGAATCCGGCCCAAGTTGTTGTTGCAATCTTTGGACCTTCTTTTACGAAGAGGAGTTCTTCGGTCCAATCCGGACAAATTTGTGGGTGATCCTAAAGAGCCGCTTAAGGCGATGAATGGCTCGAGCACAACGAAGACGTTTGAGATGCTTGGCATCGAAGACGAGGGGTTGAAGGTGACTTTTGCATCTTTCCAGCTGAAGGGGGATGCGGGTCAGTGGTGGAAGTTCACCAAAGGTCATATAGGAGGTACATGTGAGGCTTTTGTGAATGCTTTCCAGGAGAGGTTCTTATCTCCGTGATCGAGGAAGCCGATTGCCGACCTCAAGCGATTGAGTTCTTCAATGGCCGAGTTTGAGGCTGCATTCACTAGTTTGTCCAGGTTTGCACCTGAGTTGGTGACGTCTGAGGAATGCCGTTGCATTGAGTTTGAGAAGAAGTTGAGGCGTGGCCTCAAGCTGAGAGTTGTAGGGTCTATGATTCGGGATTATGGGCGTCTGGTTGATGCTGCAGCCCATACTGAGATCATGATGCAGGAAGAGGAGGAAGGGCAGAAAGGCTCCAAGAGGAGTCAGGATGGCCAGAGTGATGGCAAGAGGCAGAGAGGTTTTACTCCTCAGCAGTCTCAGGGTAGCTTTTCTAGATCTACTTTTCCAGTGCCGAGTGCAAGTTCTGGGAAAGGCAGTCAGGGAGACATTACTTGTTTCAAGTGTGGCTACCGGGCCATAAGTCTCGGTTTGTCCTCGAGAGGTGGAATGAGAGCAAGATCTTCTTGGCTCGTTCTCGAGCGAGTCGGGGTAGAGGCCAGCTCACTTGTTTTCGGTCGGTCGAGCAGGACACATGAAGAGGTATTGCCGCAGCTTGGATGGCACACCTAGTGCATCCGGTTTTGAGGCTCGAGTCGTGAACATTTCGGTCGAGTCAGGCCTCGAGGGCCAATCAGGGGGCTTCATCGTCCCAGTCTGTGCAACAGTCTTATGCTCCTAGGGGTGAGCAAGTTGATCAGAGGTCGTCTAGGCGCGTGTATGCTGTTACTGCGTAGGACCTTGTACCGGCTCCATCGGTTGTGAGAGGTACCTTCTTGTTTTGCAACTCGGTTGCTAATGTTTTGATTGATACGGGTACATCTCATTCCTTTGTGTCTGCTGCATTTGCATCCGTTTTGGAGTTGGAGTTAGCTCAGTTAGCGTCTCCTATTTGTGTAGTGTCACCTCTTGGGCTGAATTGATCTTGAAACAAGGTGTTAGGGGTTTTGATATAGAGGTCGATGATCATAGAATCCCATTTTCTTTTGTAGTTATGCCTATGAAGGGCTTTGATGTTATTTTGGGTATGGACTGGTTATCGTCATACCAGGCAGTTATTGATTGCTACCGCCAGAGGGTCACTTGTTGTACCATTGGTGGAGAGTGTTTCCATTTTCTGGGGGACCGAGTTGCTAGTGTTTTGCCACCAGGGTATGATTTGCGAGGGCGGAGTGAGCTTAGTGGTCTACTTGCTAGCCTTATGAGTAGTGAGTGTGATGAGGCCCAGATTAAGTTGCCAAGGGTGGTTTGTGAGTACTCGGACGTCTTTCCCGAGGATCTTGTTGGTTTGCCACCGCATCGAGAGATTGAGTTCTCTATCGACCTAGTGCCCGGCACGGCGCCGATTTCTATGGCACCTTATCGTTTTGCCCCAGCTGAGTTAGTTGAGTTGAAGATTCAGCTCCAGGAGTTGCTAGATAAGGGCTATATCCGTCCTAGTGTTTCGCCGTGGGGATCGCCAGCCCTCTTTGTTAAAAAGAAATATGGTGCTTTGAGACTTTGCATAGATTACCGGAAGTTAAATCGGGTGACAGTTAAGAATAAGTACCCTATGCCTCGTATAGATGATTTGTTTGATCAGCTGAAGGGTTCCCGTTGTTTTTCTAAGACAGACTTGAGATCGGGTTATCATCAATTGAGAGTCAGGGAGGAGGATATTCCGAAGACAGCATTCCGTACACGGTATGGCCACTATGAGTTCCTGGTGATGCCGTTTGGGCTCACCAATGCACCGGCAGTGTTTATGGATTTGATGAATCGGATCTTCCGGGAATTCTTAGATCGTTTTGTAGTCGTCTTCGTAGACGACATCTTGATTTATTCACCTTCAGAGGAGGAGCACGAGGAGCACTTGAGAGTGGTGCTTGAGTTACTTAGAGCCCATAAGCTTTATGCTAAGTTTGGGAAATGTGAGTTTTGGCTAGAAGAGGTGAAGTTCTTAGGCCACGTAGTTTCTGGGGAAGGGGTGTCTGTTGATACATCTAAGACGGAGGCAGTGCAAGATTGGGCACAGCCTAAGAGTGTGTTTGAGATCCATAACTTTCTGGGATTAGCTGGGTACTATCGTCGGTTTGTGAAGGATTTCTCTAGGTTAGCTTCGCCTTTGACTAGATTGACTCGGAAGGGAGTCAAGTTCGTATGGAGTGAGACTTGTGAAAAGTTGTTCCAGGAGTTGAAAGTTAGACTGACCACTGCTCCAGTCTTGATTATTCCGGAGAGAGGGTTGGGTTATGCAGTCTATTGTGACGCCTTACGAGAGGGTCTGGGTTGTGTGTTAATGCAAGAGGGGAAAGTGGTTGCCTATGGTTCACGTCAGTTGAAAATTCACGAGAAGAATTACCCTACGCACGATCTAGAGTTAGCAGCTGTGATATTTGCCTTGAAGATTTGGAGGCATTATCTTTATGGTGAGAAGTTCGAGGTATTCTCGGATCATAAGAGTCTGAAATATCTGTTTACACAGAAAGACTTGAATTTGAGGCAGAGGAGGTGGATGGAGTTTATTGAGGATTATGACTTCGAGTTGCATTATCATCCGGGGAAGGCCAATGTTGTGGCCGATGCCCTTAGCAGGAAATCTGTTGGTGACGTTGCTAGTATAGCCATCCGAGAATGGGAGATGTTGGGTGCAATTGGGGAGTTCGATTTGCTTACAGGCGAATCGGTTGAAATTTCTTGACATTGTTTTACGTTGTTGCCTGCCTACACTTGTGACTCGAGTGTTAGAGGCTCAGAGAGGTGACCTTGAGGTAGAATCCCTCCGTGAGAAGATTTCCGGTGGGAAGGTTGAGAAGGGTTTGACGGTGTATCCCGACCTGAGTGTAAGATACCGAGACCGTCTGTTTGTGCCAGAGTCTTGCCGAGAGGAGGTACTCTGAGAGTTTCATCATTCGCGCCTTGCGGTGCATCCAGGAGGTACTAAGATGTATCGGGATTTGGGTCGGCAGTTTTGGTGGCAGGGTATGAAGAGAGATGTGGCAACTTTCGTGTCAAGGTGCCTTACTTGTCAGCAAGTGAAGGCCGAGCATCAGAGGCCAGCGGGTTTGTTGCAACCCTTGTCTATTGCCAAGTGGAAGTGGGAGCATGTCACTATGGACTTTGTTGTAGGTCTTCCGAGGACTCAGCAGGGTAGTGACGCTATTTGGGTGGTTGTAGACCGATTGACTAAGTTGGCGCACTTCATTCCTATGCGCGTTAGAGATTCAGTAGATCATCTTGCCGATTTGTACATTCGGGACATAGTGAGGTTGCACGGGGTCCCAGTGACGATCGTCTCAGATAGAGATCCTCGTTTTACGGCTAGGTTGTGGCAGAGTTTGCAGAGTGCCTTAGGCACTAAATTGACCTTTAGCACGACTTATCATCCTCAGACTGACGGGCAGTCCGAGCGTACTATTCAGATCCTTGAGGATATGCTTCGGGGTTGTGTTCTTGATTTTAGTGGGTCGTGGGAGAGGCACTTGCCATTAGTGGAGTTTGCCTACAACAACAGTTTCCAGTCCAGTATCGGTATGGCACCGTTTGAGGCTTTGTATGGCCGACCGTGTAGGTCTCCAGTTTGTTGGGCCGAGGTGGGTGATGCACCTTTGTTGGGTCTAGAGTTGGTGAGGGAAACGACAGAGAAAGTTGAGCTTATCCGTAGGAGGCTTGTTACAACCCAGAGTCGTCAGAAATCATATGCCAACCGTAGGAGGAGACCTTTGGTGTTTGAGGTAGGTGATCATGTCTTTCTGAAAATATCACCTAGGCGGGGATTGATGAGGTTTGGGAAGAGCGGGAAGTTGTCCCCTCGATTTATTGGTCCTTTTGAGATCCTTGAGAGGATTGGCGAGGCTGCTTATCGTTTAGCTTTGCCACCGCAGTTGTCCGGAGTACATGACGTGTTTCATGTGAGTATGCTTCGGAAGTATGAGCCGGATCCATCCCATGTGTTGGATTGGACTGATTTAGTGGTTGACGAGGATGTCTCGTATGAGGAGAGACCGGTTCGGGTCTTGGATAGGCGGGATCAAGTTTTGCGAGGCAAAACCATCCCTTTGGTAAAGGTTCTGTGGAAACATCACGGGGTGGAAGAAGCCACTTGGGAATGTGAATTGGAAGTCCGCGAGAAATATCCGGACATGTTTATTGATTTGTAATCTTGTATTTAGATGTTGTAATATTGTTGAACTTAAGAACTTTATATATATCTTAAGTTGGAAAACATTGAGAATGTTTTGGGTTAATGGAAATATTTTAGAACTTGCCTCATAATGGAAGTTTAGTATAACATTGAATATGTTGAATATATTGTTAAATTAGAGTTCTATCATGAAATTGAATATGATATTGAAACTGTGAGATTGAAAGGAAAAATGCATAATATTGTTGCAGGTTGTAATATATGTTGTTTTATATACATATTGTGAGATGCCTCTTGATGAGAGATGAAATGACCGGTATTGGGTCAAGTTGTTCATGATTGCAATGCCATATTGTTGGAGTTTGCGAAAAACCTATTTTCAAAAACTTATGCTTAATTTCGGGGACGAAATTCTTTTAAGGGGAGGAGGTTATAGCGACCCCGGTCTTTTCCCATTTGATTATTGTATCCTGTCATTGTATAATTGCTGTTGTCGTCCTTTATTTTCTCATTGTGAGTTATAGGATATGCTAGGCAGGTCTGTTTCAGGTTGGTTGGGTTCGGAAACCAAGTGTTGCTGTCTAGTTTTTGGGTTGGTCGCTCGAGCGAGAGTTTGGTTGCTCGAGCGAGGGTTGTATTTTGTGTCCGTGGCTCGAGCGGCTTTTCTTCGCCGAGCGGCGAGGTGTATGTTCGAGTTCTTCGCCGAGCATTACATCGCTCGGCGTGCTTCTGCGACACTGAAGCATTGCATTCTTGGCTCGAGCGAGGTTTTCTTGTGTCTGGTCGCTCGAGCGACCGAGTCTTCGCTCGAGCGAGCCTGTCCAGTTTAAATAGGCAGCAGCGGGATTTTGAACAGTTTTTCATCCTCTTTTTTATTCTGAACCCTAGGTCCGACTTTTCTCTCTCTTCTCTCTTAGGTTTGATCTACTTAGAGTGTATTTCTACCCTAGATCCTTTATTAAAAAGATAGAGTGGGTCGAGAGCTTCAATTTAATCTGAACAATCTTGGATTTGGAGCACTTTGGAGTTTGGGTCATCATCTCCGTCTTCTAATTTTGGGTTCTTTCTTCGAGGTAGGGATTTCCTACTCCAATGTATAAGTTTTGTTCTAAGTTTTGGTATTTTTTATATGTTGGGGGTATTTTGGTAATTTTGGGAAAAACCCTAGTTGTTTTAATAAATTGATTTGTATAATTAATTTAAGGCAAATCGGGGAAATTAGTTAAATTCATGAAATTGGGGAATTTATTGATTAAATGGGGTGGTTGGTTAATTTAAATCACTCACCTTTTGTATCGTTGATTTATTTATTTCCAGTCTAGAAATAACTGTTTTGGGCTATCGGTGGAGGATAGTCGTGATTGTTGTAGACATTGCATGTGGATTAGGGATAACTGAAACTAATCACATTGGTTAAGTCATTAACTTTGACTGTTGAATTAATACAGACATTATGTGTATTGATTGTGTGTTGTATATGTTATGTGTTTACATACATTGCATTGTGTGGGAGGAGATAGGGGATATACTCCACGGTTTAGGGGAAGATAGGGGATGGACCTATAAACCGGATTTTGTTTGAGAGGAGATAGGGGATGGACTCCATTAGCATCACTTTTATGTGTGCTTATTTATATTGAAGTGTTATTATTGATACAGCACTAAAATGTGTATCAATCTAGAAGTATGAAGTGTTTTGATATGAGCCTGAGTCTCATTTGTTTTGTTGATATTGGAAGTCATGTGAATATGATATATAGTTCACTGTTGTAAGTTTGGCCAGGTTCTGAGCCATGTTGATAATAATGAAAAGTGAAACGTGTCATAGATATTAGTGTTATGCAACTGTATAAAGTTATAACTGATTATCTTGGTTAACCATCTATTGAATGCTATGCTTTATTCAATGCTTATATTTGGTTTAGTATATTTCTACTGGGCTGTGGCTCACCCTATACGGGAACATCATTTTCAGGTTCAGGTGACGTGCTACCTCCAAGGAATTAGCTTGGATGGATTTAGAGTTGAAGACTCATTTAGATTAGTTGTTATTTGCTTTATTCGTTATTACATGTAAGGACTCAAGCCAAGGGCTTAACTTGTAAATGAGTTAGTACTCATATTTTTTTTGTGTCCAAGTATTGGCTTGGAAAGATGTAAGCCCGTAGGGCATTTACTTTCTTTATTACATGTAATGTCTTTTAGTAAGTTTACTCTGATGAATGGAATAATACTCTTTGTTTTCTTATAATGATGCATGGTAATATTATATATTATGGGTTTAATTTTGAGGGCGTGACACAACCAATATCAATAATCAGATAATTAACCTCATGGAATCTTCTTATAAAGAACTGGCTCAAAAAATTGAGTCACCCACAATCAATTTCAAGAATAATGGAAGGTACCAATACATCCAAAAATAAATTGTACTAGGTTTTGCTGGCATCAACTACAAATCGAAAGTATAGTTTAAAATGTGATGGCAATTGCAAGGTACATCAGTCCTCTAATTGAGACAAATCATTATTTTAGATTCATGGTGATAATAAAACTAACTTTAAAGTTGTCATATTTGTATAACAACAACTGTAGCAAAGATAGAAACTTCATAATAGTCGAAATATGAAGAAATAGACGTATCTAACTATTGTATTATGTTATTTATTTTTATTTTTTTTTTGGTGTCAATTAATAGGGAGAGTTTATGAAGTAAGAGAATTCTATTATACACTTCTTTGGTTATAGTCAATTTTCTTCTTTAATTATGATATTATTTTGAGATATTTAGTTATGACTTTTTGTATTTGTGACTTTTTTGTATCTGGTTAGTTATGACTCAGAAAATCTAAAATTGTACTATTTTTCTATAATTATAGGTGCATTTGTCTTTTTCAAATAAATATTATGAAATTTACATCAGTCTCAATATTCAATTATTATGGCAGAAAGTGAACAATACAATGTGGACATTGAATTCAATAATCATACAAATCACATAGCAAAACACCAAACTCAATTTGAAAAATCTAGAAACCTCCTAGATGTTGATTTGTGATTATGTATCAATTTTAAGCAGAATATAACAATCCCAATCAAACAATCAAGACAAAGAGACACAACGATTTTTTACGTGGAAAAACCACAATTGGACACCTCCAACTGTGATAAAAAAACCACGGGCAACTGCCACAAGACAATCCACTAAGAAGAATTAAAGGAATTACACAAGTATACTCTCAATTATCTAGCGAATCCACAACGCCTAATTGAACCAACCTCTATGTGCCTCTTCCAACCCCATCTTCACCACGGAATTGTCTTTCTGATGAGCCACTCCGGATTTCACCAAAGTTTCAGGCTCGAATTCTTCAGAATCCACAACTGAAGAACAATTCTCTCTTTTGTGTATAACAAACAAACCTTTGATGTACTCTCTTTAAACCATGAGTTGAATACTCAATAAAAACATCAAAGAAAACTTAACAAAATATCTCCAGATATAACCCTTAAGAACCAAAAAGAAGATCTGGAGAGATTCAATGAATGAATCAATGAATAGCCTAGATTTGGGAGAAACCCAACTATTTATAGAAAACCAAAGCAATCCTAGTTGGGAAAGAAAACCAACTTCTTGTAGAAAACCAACTTCTTGCAGAACTCCAAAGTAATCCTGTTTTTGAAGGAAACCAACTTCTTAAAGAACTCTTGTTATAACTTTGGTTTTGATCCATGGAATTTGACAACAAAAGGTCCTAACAATCTCCCCCTTTGTCAAATCCTGGATAAAACCAATCTAAAACAAATTTCCTAACAAAATCTCTCAAGCAGTACCACCAACTATGAACCAACACTCAAATCCATGCTCTTGAACAATTATCCTGAAATAAAATAACCACACATAAGCCAACCAAAATATGTGGAACTAGATTAAATAACAAAATATAAATCAATCCATAAACAAAATACTAACAATTCAACTGTACCAAAGAAGGATATAAGCAAAAGTAAAAAAACTGTACCATCAACCAAACTACTGCACCATCAATATACATCAAACACTAGTAAAGATGAACCAAACTCTCCCTCATTAAAAAACAACCACAAACACTGAAAACAGTGAACAAGAAGAAAAACAACAAAAAATAATATGGTGGAGCAAGCAAGGAATTTCAGATTAGTACCTTAATACACACAAGACTATCCAAGAAGCACAATTACTTGAAAACACAATGTGCACAGCCTCTAGAAATTTCCTCATAGAAGAAAGTGATGCATTGTGTGAAAAGCATAGATCCCATGATAAAAGTGTGTGTGTGACTCTTGGAGTTCGACAAACACAAGATTCAAATCCTAGTAGTGATATGAAAGCTGGACCTCTGATAAGAGAATCTGAGCACAACTAAGGAAAGTCAAACCACTAGGAATCAAGGGGTATTTGGTGAGTAAAGGCGGAGGCTCCCCCTCAATCAATGAATCCTTTTTTTTATCCTCTTTTTTTTTTCACATCTTTTTCTTTTCTTTCTTTTGCACATTTTTTTTCTTTTCTTTTGCACTTTTTTTTTCTTTCTATCTTTTGCACACTCATTGGCGGCTGACACGCTCAAGAGTATGGAAACCGAACCAGAGAAGCATGGATATATTAAGAATGGCCTGGTTGATGACTCTGAGGTAGCCTTTTCCTCATGCCTGGACTACAAAGAATAGAGGGGAAAGCCATGGAGATGCAAAAAGATAGAAGGTGGTTAAGAGACTCAACATCACCCATGATATGCTAGTATAGGTCAATTCCTCTAGAAAAGCAAAAGATACAATGTCAGAAGTCCATAAAAAATAATCACTAAGGCGGAAGACTCCCATATTTACTAATCCAAGAGTGTGTACAGAATGAGATATACTAATAAAAAAACACACACTCCAAAATGAGTAATGACCACAGAAAGCACACATATATTAACATGTAATGGTTATTCTCATCAATTCCAATATGCACCAAAGACATCTCACAAATTTCAAGCTTGCAAAACCATACTAAGAAAATCTTTTTGGGTTTTTATTTTTTTTTAAAACAAAGCAAGACAAAAAACGAACATGCACACAAATCAAACAAGATCTCGTTCTAAAAGATTTTTTTTTTTTATAAATAAAACGACCCGCTCTGATACCAATTGAAAAATCTAGAAACCTCCTAGATGTTGATTTGTGATTATGTATCAATTTTAAGCAGAATATAACAATCCCAATCAAACAATCAAGACAAAGAGACACAACGATTTTTTACGTGGAAAAATCACAATTGGACACCTCCAACTGTGATAAAAAAACCACGGGCAACTGCCACAAGACAATCCACTAAGAAGAATTAAAGGAATTACACAAGTATACTCTCAATTATCTAGCGAATCCACAACGCCTAATTGAACCAACCTCTATGTGCCTCTTCCAACCCCATCTTCACCACGGAATTGTCTTTCTGATGAGCCACTCCGGATTCCACCAAAGCTTCAGGCTCGAATTCTTCAGAATCCACAACTGAAGAACAATTCTCTCTTTTGTGTATAACAAACAAACCTTTGATGTACTCTCTTTAAACCATGAGTTGAATACTCAATAAAAACATCAAAGAAAACTTAACAAAATATTTCCAGATATAACCCTTAAGAACAAAAAAAAAAAGATCTGGAGAGATTCAATGAATGAATCAATGAATAGCCTAGATTTGGGAGAAACCCAACTATTTATAGAAAACCAAAGCAATCCTAGTTCGGAAAGAAAACCAACTTCTTGTAGAAAACCAACTTCTTGCAGAACTCCAAAGTAATCCTGTTTTTGAAGGAAACCAACTTCTTAAAGAACTCTTGTTACAACTTTAGTTTTGATCCATGGAATTTGACAACAAAAGGTCCTAACACAATTGATTGACACAAATTCTCCTATAAAGAGAAGAAAGGACATAAGAGCATCTCCAAGGGGATAGTTAAACAAGGCTTGTTAGGTATTTTAGCTAATGTAAGTCTAATTTTGAGCTCCAATGGGCTAGCTATTGGATTAGCTACTTTACCATCCTATTTTTTTGGTGGCTACAATTGAAGAGCCCTAGAGGCTCTCCAAATAATTATGTATGTATATATTTTAGATTTTTGTATATTTATGTCTTGGATTTTGGATTTTATATTATATATATATATATATATATATGTGTGTGTGTGTGTGTGTGTGTATGTAGTAATTTTATATGTTCTTTCAATTTTGTTTGATAAATTACGGAATAACTTATTTTGTATTTTGTATTTTTTTTCTCATTCTATAGGTTTTTTATATTTGTATGAGCAAATTTATTATTATTGCAAATTTATATTA
Organism: Camellia lanceoleosa; assembly: GCA_025200525.1. NCBI lineage: Eukaryota > Viridiplantae > Streptophyta > Magnoliopsida > Ericales > Theaceae > Camellia > Camellia lanceoleosa. Next base: position 16,268,124 of record CM045772.1, read on the forward strand.
GTAAAATATTAATAATTAGTATTTTTTTATTTTAAAAATTAATTAAGTTAGTTTAAATGATTAGCTAAAATAAAGAGCGTGGTTGGAGAACACAATAGCTAAAGTAATTAGGTAAAATAAAGAGTGTACTTTTTTTGTACTTTAGCTAGTAAAAAGTAGAGAGTGTGGTTGGAGTTGCTCTAAGTCAGGAAATTAACATTTTGGGGGAACCAAACTTCTTCAAATCTCTATTTGGTTTTTGCTAAAACGTTGGTTTTTGACCATTTAAGCTATTAAATATATATATATATATATATTTGTTTAGTTATGGCTTACTTAAGTGACATGAAACATATAAATTTTTTTAACAGAATCTATCTTGTTTGGTAAGTGTTAAAAATATTTGGTTTTTAACAAATTTTTTATTTAGTGCAATTTTTACTAAAATTTTCAACTTCTCAGGTAGTCTAGAAGGATCTATAAAGTAAAATAATTTTTTATAAAAAAAGCTCATTTTAGAGAAAACAAAATTCCAAATCCCACCTGAACTTTACCACTAACAAAAAAAACAACACTTTTAGCATTTACCAAACAAACCTTTTTTTTTTTTATGGTATTTTTATCCTAAAAAAATAAAAATAAAAATCTCCTAAAAATATTTACCAAACTAGCCATCATTTGGAAGGTCAAAAAAGCTGTACAAAGAAAAATATTGTAAATAGATTTTTTTTTTTTTTTTTTTTTTTTGGGATTGATTTTCATTCAGAAAAACTGGACCAAAGTGGGCACCCTCTGGGCCACATTTTGTTTGGGCTTCAAGTTGTCTTAATAATTGAACAAGAAGACTCCTAGTCCAGTGTGTGGGTACTTGAAGGGCTGCTCACTTAGCTGGGTTAGAACCCAACACCTCTTATATGTATAAAAAATAAAAAAGTTGTTCTTAATAATTATCTCCAACCAAAATATTGGAATAAAATAAAACAAAACATAGTTTAGAATTGCTTACCTATGGTTTTAAGAAATACTGATGGAATCAAGAGTGATTGTATAAGGTTGATCAAAATTTTAGTTTATAAATGAATTTTTAAGGTATCATTTGTTTAAGTTTTTTTGATACATAAATAAAGATCGAACTGTTCGTAATATTATATTTAAATACTTTTAAAATTTTTAACTAATTATTTAAATATCGAAAGATACGTTACTAAATAATACACATTTTATTATAAAAATCAAGGAAGCATTCATAGAGGGGACATCTCTTTCTACTTATTGTCAATATAAAATTGTATAACTTTTTATTATAAAATTCTTACAACCTTATGCAAATTTCTCATTTACTAATAAAAAAAATGAATCGTAACATAAAATTAATTTTATTTCCTTAACAAAATATTTAAAAGATTCCGTTAATCCAAATTGAGCCATTCAAGTTGTTAATTATAAGAGAAAATATGTTTTATAACAAATATATCATGTGATCAAATTCATGTTTATTATTTATTACGCCATATACAGTAGAATAAAAATTTGATCTGTACAAACACTCAACTCGGACCCAATGATATTTGGAGTCTATTTTTACACCCACAAAAGAAAAGAACAGAGAAAAGAAAAATGTACACCAAATCAATGGCGGAAAACAGTTGGGAAAATTGCACTTTAATGTAAATTTCTAAAAAAAAAAGTTACAAATAGATGAAATTTTCTATCAATTTTAATAATTAAACTTATAAATATTTCCACGAATTGGTAAATATTTTATAAACATGTCACTTTTTTTTTATTATTATTATAGAAAAGTATCATGAAATGGTACATTTAATAATTACAAATAGATGACAAAAATTATCAATTTAAAAAAAAATTACAAATAGACGAAATTTTTTTTTTATCAATTTTAATAATTAAACTTATAAATATTTCCATGAATTGGTAAATATTTTGTAAACATATCACCTTTGTTTTGGGAAAATTATATAAAAAAAAAAAACTCTAGAGTTTAACTCTCTTAACAAATCAAACCTTGAACTTTTAATTGTTTCAAATAAAACCCTACATTTTAAAATTGGTATCAATTTAACTCATCAATCTGACTCTGTTAATTTATCTAATAGGAAAAAGATAATCTTAGAGATGGCCATTTGAGTCCGATTTACGGAACTGCTTATACCCGTTCGAATGGAGCGGATTTTATGTGAGGCGGGAGTGGATTATATTTTGATCACCCGCAACGAGGGTGGGGCAGGGGCGGGATTGTCTCCTCCGATCCAAATCCGACCCAATATAATAAATAATATATATGTATATAACAATATAATTAGATATAAAAAATGAGTATTAAAAGTCTGTAGTTCTGTTTAAATATAAATAAATAATAATTTTAAAAGTCTCATTATTTATACATACGAAAATAAGAGAAATTATTTAGTGTGTTAAAAATTAAATGGTTTTCAATTTTTTTGACTATTTGAAATGTGATTGGGTATCTGCGGGGGCGGGGGTGAGGTTGAAAAATTCCACTGGTAACAGGGTTGGGACGAGACAGGACGGTGTGAGACGAGACAGGCGTGGGATTTGAAAGTAGGAGTAGAGACAGGAGATGACAAACCTGTCCGTGATCATCCCTAGATAATCCAATCATTTTATCCATCATGGCAAAGATAAATTTGTCAATACACTTTTTTGTTCTTTCCTTTTCTTTTCCAACACTACCGACATCACCATTGTCGCCCCTATGCCACCTCTTTCTTCTCTCCATTCCCGGCCATCCTACCATATCCTTCCCTTTCCCCAGCCACCCCATATCCTTTTCTTTTCCAACGCCCCTCCATCACACATCATTTAGGGAGGCAAATGTTTGTCAATTGGTGAGGCATATATAGAAGAGAGAGATGGTAAATAGGGAGGGAGTTGAGTAACGTTCTAACGGGGAAGAGAGGTGATGTTGAATGGCTAGGGCAAGGGGTGTGATTGAATGTGTTAAGGTATGTGGTGGGTTTATAATATACATGATTCTGACATGGTATATGGTTGATAAAGTAGGAAGGTAATCTTGTGTAATCAAACTCAGGTTTACATCATTCTGAATAATGAAAGAGATGTTACGAGCAATGTTTTGAAAATTAGATCGGTCAGCGAATCGAAAAAAAATATCAGGTGGATGGGTCGCCGATTCAACCGTGGGGTCAGAACGGTTGAACTGTGACGTCATAATTAATATTATATAATTAAAAAAATATAATTATAAATTATAAATAAATAAAAAATATATAAATACTCAAATAAAAATAAAAATTGTTACATAATATTTTTTAATAATATTTAATAAAATCATAACTGATAAGAAAAAGTCACTTGTTTTAAAGAAATTAAATTTTTTTGACATTTTCTCCAAACAAATTGATTGAATGCTAGATTTAATTTTGGAGGGGAAAAAAAAATTCAACTCTCCTGCCAATCAATATGATTCAAATAATTTGATTGAATCCTACATAGAATTTTGTAAGTTTGAAATTTTTTTTCCTATAAATAACAATAAATTTTCATAATATTATCAAATTTCCAATGAGATTCCTCCTTATGAGAGGAGACTATTGAAGTAAGAATTTTTAGTTAAAATTTTGATATATATATATAAAGAAAGAAATAAAAGAAGGAAAAAAAAGAAGATAAAGATAGACTTAAAAATAAAAAAATAAAAATCGGGCCAACCCTAAAAACCCGGTTCGTGTCGCCTGTTCTACCGGTTCGATCGCTGGGTCTACTGGTTTTTCAATTTTACACCGGTTTTAGCCTTAGTCCTGATTTAGAGGGTTTTCCAAACCAGAATAAAGTCATGTTGTCGATCCAACCGGTTTGACCGACCGGTCCAATCCGGATTTCTAAACAATGGCCACGAGTGTAATTTGATTTTTCTTTCCCGTTAAATAAGTTAACAGAGTTTGATGCATGTGTCAAATTGATACCAATTTTAAAATGTAGGATTTTATTGGAAACAACTTAAAAGCTTAGAATTTGATTTCTTAAAAAAGTCAAACTTTAGAATTTTTTTATGTAATTTTTTATTTTTTTATGTTTTATAACAGTTACGTTACAAAAGTATGTAGTGTATTTGGTTTTAATTTTTAAAATTTAATTTTTTAAAAATTGATTTTTTTTTCATATATTTATTTTTACTTTTAGTGAATATTTTTAAAATTTTAAATAATTTTTTTTACTTTTTTGGATGCACTTTACTTAGATATATCTAAAAAGTAAAATATTTATAAAAAAATATTTGAAAAATCAATAAATATACAAAATATGAAAAATATACTAAATTCTCAATTTTTTTTTTTTTTGATATTTAGGGGTGGTTTGAGATGATCTAAATAAGTGTATTTTTTAACTTTTTATGAAATATAAGTTGAGTATGGGTTGGATTTGAATTGATGTGTTAGAGAGGTGATGTGAATTAAATAAGATAATGTGACTTAAATAGGATAGTGAATTTTTAACTTTTTGACTTTTTTAGATTATGCCAAACAAGGCCTTAATGAATTTTCTAATTTTTTTTTCAAAAATATATACTTTTTAAATTTATTTATATTAAATATATATAAAAATCAATTAAAATATTAAATTTTTTCAATAAAAATAAAATATACAAATTTTAATTTTTTAAAATTTTTTTTAAAAAAATTCAAAGCAAACAGTTTTATTATTGTGTAGAACTCTTGAGATGCTTTGCTTTTAAAACAACTGTCACACGATGACACATCACCACGTTACCATGACTCTTATGATGACACATCACCACGTCACCATGACTCTTGGGACGGCGACAGCTCGTTCCCTCTCTCTCTCACACTTAGGGTCGTTTCACAATGGCTTTTTAAATTTTTTTTTTGACTTTTGTAGTTTGAATTTTTTTTAATTGTTTGATATTTTTATTTGATTTTTTTGACTTTTTAATTTTAAAATAATAAAATTGTCCTTAGGAGTTGTTTGAAGTATCCTAAATAAGTACGCTTTTCATCTTTTTAGACTAAAAAATTGAGAAAAAAATATGGATGTTTATGTTAACTTTTTGACTTTTTATAAAAAAATATGTATTAAAAAATTGTATAAATTAGTGTGTAGGGGAAAATTAGGATTGAGAGTTGTGCAGCCGTAATTTTTGACTTTTGGTGAATAGTGATAACTTTTTAACTTTTTGAGTAATTTTTTGACTTTTTAGCTTTTAGGCAACTTGCCAAACTTGGCCTTAGTATAGGCGTTGTGTGGTGAAACTGTTAAAACAGATTATTAATTATGACTTTAATCATAAATTGTTAATCTATTTGGTGTAATCGTTGAATTATAGATTTAAGTTGCTGAGTAGTGTTTGTTAAATAAGTGGTGAAATAGTTTTTTCAATGAACTTTTATTTTTCGTTATTCACTACTTATCTACATTTCTCATAAAAAATAATAATAATATTCTATAGTCCATTTGGGTCTTTTTCTATTTTTAAAAAAATAAAAAATAAAAAAATCTAAGAGTATAATCGTAAATTAACATGTCTACAACATAAGTTGATAATCAGAAGTAATGAGTGAGTAGTTTTTCAGAATCAGTTTTTTTGACTTAAAATAAGTTGCTAGAATCAGAAGCGGTTTAAAATAAATTTAACTAAACAGTCCGAAATAACTTTTCAAAAATCAGAAGCCATAAGTTGGCTAAAAAAAATCCAAATAAACACTCCCATAGGATGATACTTTTTAGACTTTTTATTTATATATAGGATAATTTGATACTTTTGTATCTTTTTGTGATTTTTTTATTTTTAGCTAAAGCCTCTGTTTGGGAAGTGAGTTAGCTTTTTAGTTTTTTAATTTTTTTAGCCTGGACTAAAAAACTTAGTTTGGGAATGACTTTTTGACTTTTTAATTTTTTTAACTTTTTTTATAAGAAAAAAATATAATAATTATAGGTTAAATATAATATTTTATTTATTATGACTAAAATAACTTATTTTATTTTTATATAACTAAAATAGCCCCAACCACCTCGCCAAACGAAGCTAAAGATGAAAACCAAATCGAGCTTATTCATTTATTTTTGGAGAAAGGGAAAAGTTAGGGATCATGAAAATTTTGTCATGAAAATGATCATGAAAAATTTATAATCGTTGGATTACCTTGATTAGTGTGTGGTGTTTTATTCTAAGTGTAATTTAAGAATCACAAAACTTTCATAATTATTTTCATAAAAAAATTTTCATGATACCTAACATTGTTATTGATTTGAAGAGCCGTGCTACGTAGCTCGAAAGGGTGTCCCCCCTAATCCCCTGAAACGAGACACGACGCCGTTTCATATTTTTAAGTTTTTTTTTTGTTGGTTCAATCAGGGGAAAAAGGGAAAAAGAAGTAGACGAAGGGAAAAAGGGAAGAAGAAGTAGACGAAGAAGAAGAAGAAGCAGAGGCAGACGGTGACGAAGGACTGGAGGGGGCCAAATAAATCGGGGTAGATGCGGAGGTGGGGGGTGGAGGCAGAGGCGGGGGCGGAGGCAGAGGCAGGGGCTGCCAGGGGCGGGGCTGCGACGACGAGTTGCGACATCCCAGCGACGAGCTCTTCCCTGCGACGGCGACGAGCTGCGACCTGCCTCTCCCTCCCTCTCCCTCTCCCTCTCCCTGTCCCTGTCCCTGTCTAGAGCTCCACGAAGAAGCCGAAGGAAAAAAAAAAAAAAAAAACTTAATGTCCAAACAGCAATGGTAGAGGACCCTAATTTTTGTGGCTCAAATGACTCGAATTTGCCAAAACGATGTCGTTTTGAGTACAAAACATCATCAAAATTACCAAAGTGACGTCATTTTGACAATTTTAAGCCATTTGAGCCACAAAAATTAAGACCCTTAATTATTTTTTATGTCCAAAACGACGTCGTTTTAGGTATTAAGGATTCGGGGGCGAAAGAATTCGAGCTCTTTATTCTAATTTGAACCTGTAACATTTTTCTCTGCCTCCTTCCCTCGCTTTCTCACTCTCTCTCTCATGATCACATCACATTTCACTTTTCACTTCCATAGAGAGAGAGAGAGAGCAAAAGCAAAGAACAGAGACACACAGAGAAGAGGAACCATGTCGAAGCTTCTACGCGCTTCTCACTTCACCTCCCTCCTCCGCCGAAGCTTTTCCCAACCTCCTCTCCAATCTCTTCCCAATCCATACCGCCATGTAAATCTCTCGATTCGAGCTTTCGTTTCGTCTTCCGAGACAAAGAAGGATGAGAAAGAGAATGAATTCAAGTCCTCATCGGCTCTGCTAAGTCCGAAGCGAGGAGTTTCGATGAAGAGTATCCGAGCGGTGAGTTTGAATTCAAGGAGTTCGGTGCGTGGAAGAAGTTTGGGGTGAAGCTTCGGATGCTTGTTGCATTTCCATGGGAGCGCATTCCCTACGGCACTGTTCTTACCATGAAATTGCGTGGCCAGGTTTGCTTTACTTTTTTTATATTTTTTTTCCCCATTTTGAGAGATGAATTAAATATAGTTTGAATGGGATATTGACAATTGCACCTTACTTGGTTGGATGTTCAACTCTATGGAAGAACGCATCTACAACAGGTTCATGTACTGTGATACAGTTCCTCGGTTGTGGAGTGCTCTTACCCAGATGTACGCACATACCCACAATGATGCTAGGATTTTCGAGCTCTATCAGGATATTTCTCATGCCTCTCAGGAAGCTTTGGGTTTTACCGTTACTGAATTTTTTGGGTATCTTCAGTCTCGTTGGGAGGAGCTAGCACAGTATGGGCCAATGAGTGATTTTCCAGCTATTGCCGCTTCTATTGTGTCTTCTTGTCTTGCTCGCCAGCACACTTATCAATTTCTGATGGGTTTAAAACCTGAATTCGAGTCTCTTCGTATTCAGATTTTGAACACATCACTTATGCCATCCTTATATGAGGCTTTTGCTACTATTGATAGTGAGGAGCGTCGTCATCGATTGATTCAACCGGTGGCTCTGCTTCCTTCATCCGTTCCTGCCTCATCTTCCGTTTCAGATCAGATGGCTCTTGCTACCAAGTTTAGTTCTCGTGCTTCTAGTAGCAAGGTTAGTTGTCACCATTGTGGTGCAGCTGGTCATGTCCAAGCACGGTGCTTCAAGCTTCATCCTGAGTTAAAGCAACGCTTTGCAAGGGCACGCCCTTCAGGCTCTCCTCATACCGCTGTTATTGCAGACACCTCTAGTACTCCTCAGCCGACTCATCCTATTGATCTTCATCAGCTTCAATCTCAAATTGGTCGCCTTCAAGAGTAACTTGGTTCATTCACTACCATGTCTTCAAGTGTTCCTTCCACTGCTACACTCGCTACAGGTACTTCTATAGCCTTTCATGTTTGCACTGCACCTACTTGGGTATTGGATTCTGGGGCCAATGATCATATGACCGGTGAGTTTTCTTGTTTATCCTCTCCTGTCTCTACTACTGCTGCTGCTCAGACTGTATGTCTTGCTGATGGGTCTATTTCACATGTCCAACATAAGGGTGATGTATCTTTGTCTTACACTTACTTCTGTCTTACATGTGCCCCGTTTTGCTTATAATCTTCTTTTGTGAGTCGCCTTGCTAAAAACATTCATTGTGCTGTTATTTTCTTACCTACTTATTGCTTATTACAGGACCTGACTTCGAAGAAGATTTTTGGCAGGGGGTTTGAGCGCGACGGGCTATACTATTTCGGGGACCCACCACCTTCTCATCCTACCACTTCTGGCCTACAAGCAGCTGTGTTATCTTCCTATGTGTTTTCTTTTCAAACTTTAGCCTTGTGGCATGCTCGTTTAGGACATGCAAACTTTAATTATTTATGTTTATTTTTTTTGTCACTTAATAAAGCTTGCAAGGATCATCAGTTTCATTGTGTTGTTTGTGAACTGTCTAAACATACTCTTACTTCTTATATTCCTCGCATGTATCGTGCCTTCTGTATATTTGACCTTATTTACTCTGATAGCTGGGGTCCTTCTCTTTTGGCTTTTTCTAGGCATCGCTATTGTGTAACTTTCATAGATGACCATTCTAGGTGTACTTGGGTTATTTGCTTAAAAAAAATCTGATGTGCTTCTACTTTTTATTTAATTTCTCCAAATGGTCAAAACCCAATTCCACATAGTTGTACGCAATGTTCGTTTTGATAATGGGGGGAGTACATCTCTGATGCATTTCGCTCCCAACTTAACCAGCAGGGAATTTTGCAGCAACTCGCTTGTACTTACACCCCTGAACAAAATGGGATTGCTGAACGTAAAAACTGACATATTATGTCTGTTGTCCGGTGTCTTCTTTGTGGGATGAATGTCTCTAAGTCCTACTGGCATATGGCTGTGCTTACTGCTGTTTACCTCATTAATCGGACACCTAGTCGGATTCTTCACGGGTTGACCCCTTTACAATTACTTCGACCGGATACTGTGTTATTTCCTCTTATGCCTCATGTGTTTGGTTGTTCTTGTTTTGTTCAGGATCGTAGTCCAACTCGGACCAAGTTAGATAACAAGTCTCTTAAATGCATCTTCTTGGGCTATTTCGCTCTCTCTAAAGGCTGTAGGTGCTATGATCTGTTGTCTCGTTGTTTTTATTATTCTATGGATGTCACATTTTGTGAAGATATGCCATTTTTTGGTTCTAACCCTGTGTTTCAGGATTCTGCCTCACGTGCAACGCCACCTGCTGTGTCACTGAGTGCTCGCCCTATTCCTATATTCCTATCATTGACTCCTTTGTTCCTTCCTTATCATCTGTATCTGCACTTGCTAGTCCTCCGTCATTATAGACATACTCTCGTCGCCCTCGTGCTCCGCCCCCTCCATCATCTTCTTCGCCCTCAGGCCAAGGTACTCCCTCTACTATTCCCTCTCCAACCTGTGAACACCGTCCCTCTAATCGGTTTGGTTGGTTTAGTAGTACTAATTACCCTATTTCTCAGTTTTTATGTTATGATGCCCTTTAGCTTCTCATCGGTCTTTTCTTGGCCAACTTGAGTCGGTCTCTATCCCGTGGTCTATGTTTGAGGCTCTCCAGAATCCCCAATGGGTTGCTGCTCTGCAAACTGAAATGGCTGCTTTGGAGCATAATCACACTTAGGATCTTGTCTCTTTACCTTTTGGTAAGACAACTGTTGGGTGCAAGTGGGTTTTTACTATCAAATACTTGGCTGATGGTACAGTGGACTGCTATAAGGCACGTTTTGTTGCTAAAGGCTTTACACAGGTTCTTGGCAAGGACTTTGGGGCTACGTTTGCATCGGTTGCTAAATTGACCACTGTTCGTTTACTTATTTCCTTGGTTGCCTCTTCTTCTTGGCACCTTCATCAACTTGATGTCAAGAATGCTTTTCTCCATGGGGACTTACTTGAGACGATCTACATGGATCCTCCACTCGGGTTTCGGGCTGAAGGGGAGTATGCTGGCAAGGTCTGTCGTCTGCGTGCGTAAGTCTCTCTATTGCTTGAAGCAATCTCCCCGTGCATGGTTCCATCGTTTCAACTCTGTTATCCTATCCATGGATTTTACTCAGTGTCACTCTGACCATACATGCTTCATTCGTCGTCAGCCCACTGGTCGATGTATTATTTTGTTGGTCTATGTGGATGATATCATCTTTACAGGAGATGACACCATTGGTATTGCTAAGGTAAAACAGGAGCTTAGTCGAGTTTTTGACATCAAGGACTTGGGTCCTCTCAAATATTTCTTGGGGATTGAAGTAGCTCGTTCTCGCAGTGGGATATCATTGTCCCAACGGAAGTATACTTTGGATCTTCTTCGGGACACCAGTATGATGGGGTGCAAGCCTGGATCTACTGCTATGGATCCGAATTTGAAACTTTCGGCTGAGTCTGGTGAGTTGCTTTCTAATCCAACTCGTTACAGAGATTGGTAGGACGTTTGATCTATTTGACTAATACACGACCAGATTTGACATTTACTGTGAGTATGGTTAGTTAGTTTATGCATTCACCTCGTACTGCTCACCTTGATGCTGTTCACCACATCTTGAGATATCTGGGATTCAGACAGGATTGTCCTGTTTTACTGATGTAGACTATGCAGGTTCATTGACTAATAGACGTTCCACTTCTAGGGTACGCACCTTCCTTGGTACCCATCTTTTGTCATGGAAAAGCAAAAAACAAGCGGTTGTTTCTCGATCATCTGCTGAAGTTGAATACCACGCCATGGCTCCTGGGACATATGAGTTACTATGGCTTCGGTCCATTCTTACTGAGTTAGGCTTTGAGGAGAATAATTCTTCCAAGCTATTTTGTGACAATAAGTTTGCCATCTTACTTGCCTCTAACTCTATGCTTCATGAGCGTACTAAGCATATTGAGGTTGATATTCATTTTATTCGGGAAAAGGTTCGAGCTGGCATTGTATGCCCTTCGTTTGTTCCATCTTCTAATTAGACTGTCGACATCTTCACCAAATCTGTAGGACCATCCCTACTTCGATCTTCCATTGGCAAGATGGGGTTGGTTGACATCTTTGATCCAACTTAAGAGGGAGTGTTGGAATATGGAATATTGTATATTTAATTTAGGAATTTAATTTTAGGATTTGATTGTGTAATTATTTAATTCCTTTTTCTATGTATAGACATGGTCTCACCCAAATTAGGGTAAGCCAATATTTTACAACTCTCTTCTCGTTTTGCCACAGCCACTGCCACCATTGCCGTCACCGCCACCGCCACCGCCACCGCCAAACATAGAAAAATGTTTTCTTCAGAAAATATTTTCTAAAAAAAGTTTTCCGTAGAAAATGTTTCCATTTAAAAATGTTTTCTGCCCAAACAAACGGGGCATAAAAGCAGAAATCAAGAGCACTTCTTAGACAACTTCTATTATAAAAAAGTTATAAGTAACTCAAATAAGTTGCACCAGCACCATGCCATACAAAATGGGACTGAGGGAATTTTTTTTTCTTTTGCATATCATTTTTTACATATTGATGCTTTTTTTAGTGTTGGAGTTGAAAATTTCTTTTTAAATTTTCAGATATCTGATCAGCTAGAGAGCCGTGTCTATGCTGGACTATCATTACCTCAAATTTGTGAAAACTTCACAAAAGCAGCATATGATCCTCGCATCTCTGGTATCTATCTCCACATTGAACCCTTGAATTGTGGGTGGGGTAAAGTTCAAGAAATTCGGAGGCATATGTTGGATTTCAAGAAATCAGGTAGGATTTTTATTTTATAGTTTAATTACAAAGACAATACATAATATGATATAGCATGAGACTACTACTAGTAGTGTATGCAATGGAATATTCTAAATAGGTTAGTCTGCCTCTTCTTCTACATTGTGCAATTATTAGTATAGACCTTTAAACATATATTGCCTGTCCATGCTGTGTCTATATTTTGGGGATTGCTCTGTCAGTGCATCGGACTGTTTTGGGGCTTGCTCTGTCATACATATATATATATTTGATTGGCGAAAAAGAAAATGTTGTATCTAGTATTGTCTTTCAGTGCTATTTGGTGTTTTACAAATATCTCAGCTATAAACTTTATAGTTTCTAGCGTGATCTGAAAGAAAAATTCCTACAATCAATTTCTCGTATTGGATCCTTGACTAAATCATTTATTGATATTTTGTAGGTAAATTCATTGTGGGTTATGCCCCTGCATGTACAGAGAAAGAGTATTATCTTGCCTGTGCTTGTGAAGAGCTATATTGCCCTCCAAGTGCTTATTTTTCTTTGTATGGTTTGACAATTCAAGCATCATTCCTTGGAGGTAAATTGATTATCGTTGTTCTGCCACCAGTTTAAATTGCATTGCACAAATATGAGATGTCCACTTAATCTAGCATCCTTCTTTCTGTATGGTGTGTGTGGGATGGGATCCAGCAACAATTTGCTCCAAATCCAATGTTGTTTAGTGTATACACAGACACATTGATGTGGCTACTTCCTGTCATGAAGATAATCATATCAGTAATTCATACTGAATGATTACTTATATGGACTTCTTTTATGGTATTACTATATTTCACAACATGGTTGCTTTTGACCATTTTCATTATGAATATATGCATATTACTGAAACACGGGACAGATCATGTGGTCCATCCGAGGTGCGTAAAGATAAAGTGCATCCAGTGTGACTATTCATCAGAAAGCTTTAATGTTACTAGTGCAACCAAATTGTAATTTCTTTTTTTTTTTCTTCTCTCTTTCCTATTACGGTATGCGAATTTTGTATTTGAGTTGTACTGCAGCTTTTAAAATTTGTTACCAGGTACCAGTTGGCCATCCACACTAATTTCTGCTATATGTTCAAGTGATTTTAGCAAAATTATTGCTTCTCTTTCTTCATCCCCACATCTTAGTGATGTGTAAAGTATATCAAGTTTTACACAGTTAACTGGCTGCTGCTATTATTATCGTTTGATAATCTCAAATTCAATCGTGACAGCACTTTTCAAGTTCTTCATATTGTCAATCGTTATAGTCGGTGGCAAAGTTTTTTGTACCTGCAATTTTTTGTCTCAAGTTCCTTTTTGTGGTATGCGTAGCTAGTTTTGTCAATTGTTAGCCTTTCAGAGTTGTTTGTTTTATTTTATTATTATTAAGACAGTAACAAGTGTTGCATAATGGTGAAATAAAGAAGCTGTTTATTCAAGTGTAACCTGAATATTTACAAAAATCAAAATGAAAATTTTGCCAATTAGGAATGTTCCATGATAACATTTTGAAAGAAGAATCAGATGTTCAAAAGAAAATTCTTTTGATTGAGACCTTACCATGGGAAAGTCTTGAAATCCTTTTTGTCATCACAAAAGAGAATGACAGCTTAGAAATGATTGGCTTTTGCTATCCTGAGGAACTTAAGTTGGTTATAAACTTGGGCAAGAGGATAATAAAAGATTTTGGGTGTATTCAAACTATTGTGCCACTTAAAGTTGGTTGGAGGCACAAAGCACATTTTTAATTATAGGGGTGGTGATTTCAGCAAGAATGTGTAATATAACTGTAGTGGAGTAGGACAATTTTTTTTTCTTGACTCATATTTTAAATCATAAGAAAATTAACGGCTTTGGGTCTATTTAAATTGTTTTGTTGTTTAAAATAGGTGGGGAGTGGACTTGTCATGGTTAATTTGATGGTAAATAGGAAATGAAATAACTTAGCTCTACTTCTATCTATTCGTCTCCTTTCGTGACCATAATTTATGTGTAATGATGTCTTTCTAAAATTCTCTCTCCCCTTTGTGTAGAGGGTCTATGAACTTTGCTTTACTTGTGGCTCATGGTTTCTTTTTAACTGCTGTGGAGTGGCTTTAATAATTGTTTTTCAGGTGTTCTTGAGAAAGTAGGCATTGATCCGCATGCACAAAAAGTTGGAAAATATAAAAGTGTTGGAGATCAACTAACGCGCAAAAATATGTCTGAAGAAAATTGTGAGATGTTGACTTCGTTGCTTGATAACATCTATGGGAATTGGTTGGATAATATTTCTCTTACCAAAGGTACTCAGTAGTTTGTGGTTTGACATGATCCTCAAGTGTCAAATGATCGAATTTCGTTTCATTGTGTTACGGTTAGCTTGGAAATGGAATCAAATTGATAAATTTGTTTGACAACATAGGGAAATGTTTGGAAACATAACTCAAAACTTATGCATTGAATTTACTTCCAAGTTATACACTAGTACACTTTGTGTAGTGTGATGTTTAGACCCCAAACATATCAAATTATTTTATTATTGAGCTTGTATAAAGTTTACAAAACTATTAAAAATAACCAAATAACAATATTAATAATAAATATACTAAAGAAAGGTCAAAGGGTATAAATTGTGTGGGAAATCCCTTGGGCAAACAAGGTTAATTTTTAAATCTTTTAACTAGATTACAAACGAGTTTCAATAAAGGTCAATTAATATTAGAAGCTCATAAACAAAAGGCTTAATGGGTTAATTGGGAAGGGAGTTTCCGTATCGTACGAGGAAATATAAGAAATGTAAGATTCTGGTAAATAGTAGGGATGGAAAAAAAGAAACAACAATAATGTTTAGAAAAAAGGCATCTACATGTTACCTGTGACGTCCGATGTTGGGCCACGCCGGCGCATCCTTTTTCTCGGCGGCCGGTCCTTTGAACTGGAGGAGGTGGCGGTGGATGCGATTGGGCGCCGGAGTTTGTCGATTGTGGAATGGGGTCAGGAACTCCGACGGGTGGTCTTGCTTATTGGTTTTGAAGTTTGTTGGCTGGTGGCGAAATTGAGGAAGGCTTCATCGGATCCTGAAGTTTGTCGATTTCTAGGATGCCTTAGTGGCGGCAGTCGTAGTGTAGCCGTTTGGGGCCGTGGTGAGGAGGCGGGAGGGTCATCTATCCAAATAGTGGTGACTGAAGGGAAGTGAAGGTCTCAGCTTTTCTTCTCGATGTCTATTTTTGGTGATGGGTGGGGGGATTTGGCTTTGGTTATTGAAGGGTTCGGATTGGGTGATGGTTGGGTTAAGCACCTTGCTGGTGTGCGGGGGTTGGGGCATTCTACCTCTTTGTGAGTGACGGGTACGGTGGTACACATAGCTATGGAAGGTGAATGGTTTAAACTTTCGGACTGGGCTTTGGTAGGACATCTGAGGGGTGTGGGTGGCCAAGGATTGAGTTTTGCGACTATGTCAAATTGGGTCCGTCGTTGGTGGCAGGCGTCGGGGCAGGTGGAGGTGAGACCACTTGGTGCTCAGGCGTTTTTGTTTGTTTTCTCTTACAGACGCGAGGCGGAGTCTTTGCTGCGTCGGGCGCGTATCCGTATCCGATATGTATCCGATATGCGTACAGAGCCTATTTTGGAGTATCCGTGCTTTATAGGTTTGAAGGTATCATTGCTCTTTCCAACCTAATGGCAATGAATGGCTTGAAACCTTGGCAGTGATTGTGTCCTTTCACCCCAATGACTTGAATCCTTGGCAGTGATTGTGTCCTTTCACCCCAACGGCTTGAATCCTTGGCAGTGAATGTGTCCTTCACCCCAACGGCTTGAATCCTTGGCAGTGAATGTGTCCGTCACCCCAACGGCTTGAATCCTTGGCAGTGAATGTGTCCGTCACCCCAACGGCTTGAGGCCTTGGCAGTGAATGTGTCCGTTACCCCAACGGCTTGAATCCTTGGCAGTGATTATGTCCTTCACCCCAACGGCTTGAATCCTTGGCAGTGAATATGTCCTTCACCCCAACGGCTTGAAACCTTGGCAATGATTGTGTCCGTCACCCCAACGGCTTGAAACCTTGGCAGTGAATGTGTCCGTCACCCCAACGGCTTGAGTCCTTGGCAGTGATTGTGTCCGTCATCCCAACGGCTTGAGTCCTTGGCAGTGATTGTGTCCGTCACCCCAACGGCTTGAAACCTTGGCAGTGACTGCGTCCGTCAACCCAATCGCTTGAAGCCTTGGCAGTGAATGTGTCCGTCACCCCAACGGCTTGAGTCCTTGGCAGTGATTGTGTCTGTCACCCCAACGGCTTGAGTCCTTGGCAGTGATTGTGTCCGTCACCCCAATGGCTTGAAACCTTGGCAGTGAATGTGTCCGTCACCCCAATGGCTTGAGGCCTTGGCAGTGATTGTGTTCGTCACCCCAACGGCTTGAATCCTTGGCAAGGGGCTTTCATCACTTTCTTTATATTAGGACATTTTGCCTCAACTAACCCTTTTTTTTAGGAAGCATGGAAAAGACACTTGAATATCTTCGACGTGACGAGAGGGATGTATTGGATAAATCTGGTCCGAAAATAATTCGGCACAAACCTATCACTGTTTTATTGTCACCTACCGAGTTGGACCCCTACATCCCTTTACATACGGCTTCCGAAGACTTGGTCTATACAGGAATTCGAAATTGCTGTGAGATTCTCGAGAAAGGGCACTCCAAATCAATCGATTCATTCCCTGTCTCAATCCTCCGTCCATTTTCTGAAGACCTTGACTGCTCCGAATTTAATACTCTTCTTAAGAGAATGAAACATGAAAATTTGAAGTGGGATAATTCTTTTAATGTCCACGGCATTTCTACCCACTTGCAATCCCCTATATGGATTTTTTGGTTGAATGATGTTCTTTCCACATTTGCCCCTATTTTGAAGAAGTGTGGGATTTATGCTGCAATCTATGTATCCCAATTTGCTTATGCTAGGAATGTCGCCCTGATCAAAGGATTCTTAGAGCGGTGGTCACCCGACACCAACACTTTCCACACCATTTACGGCGAACTTGGGATCTCTTTATGGGACCTTCATCGCATTAGTGGGCTCCCCATCCGTGGCGAGTTTTATGAAGAGTTCACCCCCTCCAATGACATTTTATATTCGTCCCAGACATCCAAGGCATGCCGTGGGCTTTTCAACATTTATGCCAGCTCTTCTCAATCCAAGAAGTTCAACCACTGGACTTTCAAATTCATTGACGAATCCCCAACTTCAATTAGTGGTTTTCAACGAAAAGACAGAATCCCTGATGATGTGTATCTTTTTGGTTTTTTGGCGAGCTGGCTTTGCGGATTTGTCTTCCCTCACTCTTCCGGGGAAATTCGTCCGACAACCTTTCATGTAGCCACCAAAATGGCAAGTGGAACCTTATTTAGCTTGGCCATTCCCGTCCTTGCATACCTCTATCATTCTCTTGGTAAAATGGCATCATCATCTTCACCTGGGAAGGAAAATATTCAAGGTCCTTTGCATTACCTTTTTGGATAGATTTCACTATATTTTGTCAAGACTTACTCTCATGGGGATCCTCAGTCGATTTTTCCGATTCCTGATATTCATTTCATGCCATATCTTTGGTTTATTGGAAACCAATTGGTGCCTTGATTTCTTGATAAATTTCCATTTGTGGACTCTCCTAACTTATCGCATGCAGTGCCAGTTTAGGGCTCTTACCCATGAAAGTGAACCTTCAGGCGTTCTGGTCGACTCTGAAAGGATATCACCTTTCCATCTTGGCTATCTTATATCTTTGAGGCAAGGGATTCTAACTTTTAAAATGGGATTTAATTTCATTTCTAAACTGTACTCCCCTAACCGATTCGGTCGTCAATTTGGGTTTGCTCAAGCGTGCCCTACACCGCTTAATGTATCTTGTCGGCAGCCCTCTGAGTGGTCTAAATTTTATAAGGGATTGCTTGAGTAGGAGTTCTGTACGAAGTCCGACAAGCCCACAAAGCTTCTTGTAACTTTTCGTGCCAAGCTTTTTTGTTCTTATCCACCATCTTCTTAAGAATTTTACACAATGTCTTGTTGAAAGCTTCTGCCAAACCATTGGCAGGTGCATGATATCTTGATGAATGGTTGTTTTTGATTTTGTACTTGGCAAATAACTTGTTCAAAGCATCACTCCTGAATGGTTGTCCATTATCCATGATGATACTTTCTGGAATCCCGAACCTGTAAATAATATGGGTTCGGATGAACTCAGAGACAACTATGCTTTTTATATCCTTTAAAGCCACGGCCTCTGCCCATTTTGAGAAATAGTTAGTTGCTGCTAGGATGTATCGATATCCTATTGAAGATGGAGGTACAAAAGGTCCAATAATGTCCATACCCCATGCTGCAAATGGCGAAGAACAAGTTGTTAAATGTAAAGGCTCTAGGGGTTGGTGGAGAAAGTTCCCATGGAATTGGCAGACTTGGCATCTTCGAGCATAATCTATGCAATCTGCAATCATAGTCGGCTAATAGTATCCCAACCGTTTTAGTTGCATATGTAATTTAGGACCACTTTGGTGTGCCCCACATACACCTGCATGTATTTCTGCCATTACCTCTTGAATACGCTCCTCGGCTATACACCGCATGAACATTCCATCCAAAGACCTTTTGTATAACGTTCTATCTTTCCACAGGACGAATTTGGTAGCTCTGCGTCTCACTTCAATTCTTTTTACTTTATCTTTAGGTAGCCTACCATGTTGGAGGTAAGCTATGAATGGTTCCCGCCAATCCTCCTCGTTTTCTCCTTTCGTGGTGACAACCAAGATTGGAACCAAGTCAGAAACTTCTTTTAAAGGTTGTAACACCCTTCTTTCACCTACCGTGATAGTAATTGTTTTGCTATCTGGTAGGGTGAGTAATGCAGCCAAACTTGCAAGTGAATCAGCTCGAGCATTTGTTCTTCTCTTCACATGAAAAATATGTGTTTTCCTGAATTGCGAAAGCAATTGATCAGCCCTTTCATGATACTGGTTGAGACTTGTTTTCTTAACAATGTATTCTCGACGAAGTTGCTTTACCACCAGTTCTGAATCTCCATAAATTGAGAGTTCTTCAATAGGAATTTGTAATGCCAATTCTAATCCAGTAATTACAGCTTCATATTCTGCCTCATTATTGGAGCATCCTTTACTTAAGGCGAAAGAATGGGTGATTATAGCATTGTCTGGAGTCACAAACACAATTCCAATTCCAGCTTTATTGCTTTTAGGATTTTCTTGCTTCTTGCCATCTGGACTCCTTGAAGCTCCATCAAAATACATCTCCCATCCTTTCTGAATTTCTATTTGCATAACATCTTCGTCTGGTAAATCAGTTACTAGAGGTGAGTCATCAGGTATAGGATGTGCTGCCAAAAAATCTGCTAGAGCCTGCCCCTTTACAGCTCTTTGGGGAACATATTCAATTGCGAATTGTTGGAGAATTACAGCCCACTTTGCAATTTTCCCTGAAAGTATGGGCCGTGAAAGTATATATTTCAGGGGGTCTGCTCTTGATATCAACTTGACTTCGTGTTCTAGGACATAGTGCTTTAGTTTTTGCAAGGCGAACACCAAGGCAAGACATGTCTTTTCAATAGGAGAATAATTGACTTCTGCCCCAACCAGAGTACGACTTAAGTAATACAAGGCATTTTCTTTCCCATGCTCATTGTGTTGTGCCAATAGTGCCCCTAACGAACCATCCAGGGCTGTTATGTACAACAAGAGTGGTTTCCCTTTTATTGGGCTCATGAGTACTGGAGGCTTCAAAAGACACTCTTTAATACTATTAAAAGCATTTTGGCACTGCTGATCCCATTCAAATGGAACACCCTTTTTCATCAATCTTGAGAATGCCAAGCATCGACCAGCCAAGTTCGAAATAAATCTTCTGATATAAGCCAAACTCCCTTGTAGCCCCTTCAATTCCCTTAAATTTTGCGGAGGAGGCATTTCAACAATGGCTTTAATCTTAGTAGGGTCAATTTCAATCCCTTTGTTTCGAACCACAAACCCTAGAAACTTTCCTGAGGAAACTCCAAATGCATATTTTAGCGGGTTCATCTTGAGTTTGTATCTCCTCAAACGTTCGAAGATTCTTCTCAAATCTTCTACATGGTTTTCCTTCTCCTTCATCTTGACGACGAGATCATCAACATAGCATTCAATGGTGTCATGGAGCATATCACCGAAAATTACAGTCATCGCCCTTTGATACGTGGCTCCAGCATTTTTCAGGCCAAAAGGCATTACCTTATAGCAAAAGACTCCTCTCGGAGTCCTGAATGCAGTCATTTCTTCATCTTCAGGTGCCATTCGGATTTGATTGTATCCTGAGTATCCATCCATAAAAGACAAGGTTTCATACCCAGTAGTTGCATCTACAAGAAGCTCGGTGATGGGCAAGGGAAAGTCATCTTTAGGACAAGCCTCATTGAGATCACGGAAAGTCGCATCTCATTGACCATTCTTTTTTTTGACCGGCACTATATTTGCTAGCCAGGTTGGATATTGGACTTCCTTGATGAATCCTGCATTGATAAGCTTGTCGACTTCGGCTTCAATTTGGGCTGTAAGCTCTGGTCGAGTTCGCCTCTGAGGCTGTTTAACTGGCCGTTTCTCAGGGTGAATTGCAAGCTTATGGACTGCAATCTCTGGATTAAGACCAGGCATCTCACTGTAGTTCCATGCAAATATGTCACGATACTCTCTTAAGAAGGAAATATATTGCCGAGCTTCTTCTTCTTTTAAATTTGCACTAATGAAGGTTGGTTTGTTTTCTCCTTCATTACCCATATTTACTTCACGAAGGTCATCCACGGTGGCTTGGCCTCCTGCTTCAAATTCTGTTGGTGCAGGTTGAGCTTCATCTTGGTCAACATCTTCCAACACATCTTGAGTGATAGTCATGTTTACTGGAAAATTTTCCCCATCATCCTGATAGCCTAGCCCTTCTATCCTAGCGGTGATAATGCCGCCTTGCTGGATAGCCTGCCTTTGCAAAGGTGTTAATGCAAAGTCAAAGGGTGTCATTGTTCCTGGTATTTTTTCAGGATCTAAACCAACTTTTACCAACATCTGTGTAATTTCTGCACTGAAGGCAGGCTTCTCAAAACTCAAGATGTTTTCTTTTGGCCCTTGTTCAACTTTCACTTTTTGTTCAATATCTCCAAAGTGAGTGGAATATTATGGGTTTCGACCCTTTTCCTTTAGGGGGGACGACAATCTTATTATATTTCTCGACATAGGTGCATTTTGTCCTCCTTAATGGCAATGTGAACTCACCCTTGAGATCCAAAATTGGATTTATTGGGGCTAGAGCCTTTGCCCCCAGTTTCCTTTCGGACTTTGGCACATATCGAAAAGTTTTTTTTGTTGAAACTGGAGTAGACTCTAAAGCGTCTTTGACATTTGGAGTATCTTCAGACTTTTTCACATCTTTTCCCTTTCTTTATGAAGTCTTTGTATAGAAGCGAGCATCAGCATAATAGGCCTCTACTTCTCCAAATGGATCATTGTCAGCCACAATTGTCCCCTCTTTTTTGGGTGAAGGCAATGGGTACTTGATACATTGGTGATAAGTTGATGGCACTGCATGATGATTATGCATCCATGGTCTCCCAAGCAAAGCATTGTAAGAGGTGTCTACATCAATGACCAAGAACTCAGTGCTTTCTTCAATATCCCCAAACTTGGTTCGCAATTCAATCTTCCCCATTGGGCGTTGTTCATTCTGATTAAATCCTTGGATGACCAAACGACTTGGGCGAAGTTGTGAAATTCGAACCCCTAACAAGTTTAAGGCCCTCCGAGGCAAGAGGTTTACAGCAGATCCTCCATCAACCAAAATTCGAGAAATTTTCACATCATAGATAAGCCCAGTGATAAACAAAGGCCGATTATGGTCTGTCATTTCAGCACACGTCTTTGTCACCAAAGGTTACCATGGCCATGCATGTAGTTGCCTTCTCTTGATTTCTACCCTCGATTTCTTTGTGGAAATCCTCTGGCTTGGACAGGGCATATATTAGAGACTTTCGAAGCTCTGGAGACATTTTCAGTGCATCATATACACTCAACAATGCTGGAATTTTCTTTAGATGAGCTAGTACATCATATTTTACTTGCTCTTCCTCCAGCAAAACCTGTGGAACTTCTGATGTTTGAGGGTCCTGAGGATTTCGTAATTTCCTTCGGTAGGTCAAGTAAGTCTGGCATACTTTAGCAACCGCCTTTTTGTTGACCTCAACTTCTTTTATTCCCTCACTTATTTGGACCATGTTAACTGGTCCAAATTGCAGGTGATCATCATCATCAGTCACTTCTCCATCTTCCTGGAGCTGCATTCTTCTCCCATTTCTTAGGTACCGGGAGTCACACCTATAAAAGCATTGAGATTCTTCAAAACCATTCTTCATGGCCTCCCAACTAGGCACCACGACTCCATCGAGGGAGCAATACCAGTCAAAGGCGATCCCCTTCAAAGAGAGGGGGAATTGTTTTAGGCAAATTGCTTGATTTTGAGCTGTTTTCCCACACTGTTTCAAAAAATGCCTAATATGTTTTTGAGGATCTCCATACCCTTCATATAGGACAAAATTTGGGAGTTCGTATCCTTCAGGAAATGGTGTTTGCTCTACCCATAAAGGAAACAAATCCCTTGGGCGATAAGTGCCCATTTCTCAAAGATCAAGGGCAGTTTCAATCTTCTCCTCAATTGTGCCTTCTATGAAATCATATGTTTGAGAAGATGTACCTTCGTCATCCAAATGTTTTGACATCTCAATTTCTATTGGCCATGGTTTATAAAATGTCCTATAGAATCGATCAACCATGGTGTCCCAATCTGGGATTGAATTAGGTGGCAGGCTGAAGTACCAATCTGCTGCCCATCCTTCCAAAGAAAGAACGAACTGTCGTAGAAGTAACGCCTGACTTTTTACTGTGTTTCCACATTGTGCAAGGAAACGAACCAAATGGCGCTTTGGACAACCTGTCCCATTATATAAAGGAAAACGAGGTACTGCATATCCTCGTGGGAGCTGAACCCATTCGACCCAATTAGGGAAAGGGTATCCAGAAATTTGATTTCTTTCAATAATCAAATTTTGATGGGCTTCAAAACCCTCATCTTTCAAAGAGACTGTTACTTTTGCCTGATGTTTTGCTTCCCTTCTAGCTTCAATTTTTGCTTTCTCATCATCACCTGGATTGCAAATGATATGTATTTCTCGCTCTTCAAAATTTACATCCACAGTGATGACATTATAGGGAAAGTCAAAGTGGTCACTTGATACACTTTCTCCATCGTATGTCCTAGCTGGGGATGCGTATGGTGAACCATCAGGAGAAAAGTCAAGTTCCCAGTCTTTGTTAGAATCCTCAACTTGAGATGACTTTGCTTGTTTACTTGAATACTTCCATACTTCATCATCCGACATACACCTGCCATTCACCTCATCATCCTTGAAGTGTAGTTGTTTTTTCGCCTTTTTCACAAGCTCAGAGTCGGACCTACACCCGGTGTCTCCTTGTTCTGTTCTCCTTACATATTCTGGAGTGCTTTGATAGTACACTGGTGGTACTGGCGAATATTCTGGAGAAAAAGCTTCTAGTATGTACTCTGGAGAAACTGGTGTATATTCAGGAGAGGCTGGTGTGTATTCTGGAGAAGCTGGTGTATACTCTAGTGAGTCAAGTATGCAGATAGGAGATGTAATGCAATCTCCTTCCCTAACTTTTGAACCAACTTCACCCTCATCTTCCTCATCATCACTTAAAACAATGATGGTTAGGCAAGGGGCCAAAGTAAACTTTTCCTCCCTTCTTTTATCAAAGTATGTCTGCAACTCCACAGATTGAAATTTTGAAGGTAGAAATTCCTCCAATGTGACTGGGACAAGAGGACCTTGCTCTAACTGCTCATCAGGGACCAATTTCTCCCCTTTTTCCTTCTTTGGGTTCTTCTTTCCTTTTCTCTTACTTACTTTGGCTTTTTTCTGTTTCCTAGAAACTTTTGGTTTTTGCTTTTTGGAAACTTTTGGCCTTTGTGTTGTTGAATCAACCACACTTCTAGCTTTCACTGTGGCATTTTGTTTCTTCTTCATGCTTTTTGACTGATAAACAACCCATTCACCTTCATTATCATTGTCGATAGTGATTGGGTTAGCAGATGCTTTATCTTGAGGAGGGAGCTCGATAATCTTAGAGTCCAAAAGTTCCTGAATTTTATCTTTCAGAACAAAGCACTCTTTTATCGGATGGCTAATCAAACGATGGTAGGGACAATACTTTGGATCGTTGGTCTTTCCTACCTCATGTGGTCTTTTCACCTCCGGGAGAGCAATCAACTTTTGCTCCAACAGATCTTCAAATAGGTCTTCGACCAGATCATCCATGAAAGAATATTTCTTCTCCAACCTCTCTTTCATAGTCACCTTTTTAAATTCCTTGGGCTTTTTAGCCCCTACTACAACAGGACCCTTCTTTCTGGTTTCGATTGTAGCTGCAGTCGAGGACTCAACCCTTTCAACGGCCCTAGGCCTCCTCCGTTTAGCTAGATGGAGCTCCATATCATGAGCTTTAGTGCATAGATCATTAAATCCTTCAAAAGTTTGGGCCATAAGAGCCGTAGAGAGCTCATGTCGGAAGTTGTTAAGGCACATCCGAATTAACTCTAATTGCGTAAACTTTTGAGGACAAGCAAATGTCAAAGCTCGCCATCTTGCAATGAAATCAGAATGCACTCATTGTCACGTTGCTTGGTCTCAATCAGTTCTGGTACTCCAACTCGTCTTTGTGTGTTGCAGAACTGTTTAAGGAACTCATTTACCATGGAATCCCAATTTAGGATTGATCCCTCAGGAAGGTTAGCATACCAAGTAAATGCAGAACTTTCAAGTGACTGAACAAATAGCTGCAGACACAGGGCCTCATTATGGGCTATTGGCCCGCACCTTGAAAGAAAATGAGCCACATGTTGTCTTGGATCTCCTGTTCCATCAAACATTTTGAAATCTGGTTGGGAAAAACCAGAAGGGAATGGAACAGCATCTACCCATGTTGGGTAAGGTTTTGTAATTATTCGAAAGTTCTCATCTTTTTCTGACTTTCTTTACTTGTCTCCTCACCATATCATCAATCATGGCCATGAGCATTGGATTCATACCACCACTGATTAGATCCGAGTATCAAGGACCATTGCCCCCTGGGACTAGTGTGCTTTGTATGCCTACGGATGTCCCCACAACAGGTTGTGTCATTTGTTTGGGCGCACTTCCTGGTCCTGTCATTTGGGCCTGCAATTGTTGCATTTGCTCCAACATAGCAACCATTTCCCGTTCTCTTCTCTCGAGTTGTTCTTGTAGGGCCACCACTTTTTCCTTGAGACCTTGGTCTTGTTGGACCTGCGAATTTTCACCTTCTTTCTTAACCTCAGTCATCATAACTGCGACTTTGTTGATATCTTTCAATTCATTGTTTCCAATATTCGTTGAAACAAACGAGATAGAATCATCTTGTTCGTATAAAGGATTATCAACCCCCACAACATTACTCATATTTGAAGCACCTGACTGCGATGCTTTGTTTTGAGCCTGGCGGGTTATGGACCTTGTTACAGGCCCTTTTCTTATTCCATCCATAGATAGTTCAACCAAAGTGGAAATATTTCCCAAGGGTTGCTTACCCTCCTCCACCTTGGATTTTCCAACAAAGATAGGACTTTCAATTTGTTTTTGGCGTTCATCTGTCGAGAGAGCCCTTTCAATAGCTCCTATAACATTTGTTGCCACTGTTCTTAGTTCCAGTTTCTTTAAGGCCTTATTTCTTTGTCGCCTTTGTCTTTTTGAAACTGGACCGGATGACATATCAAGTCGAGCCCCTAGGGGCATAGAAAGAACCGTTTGCGTTTTTGCAAATTCCTCATGAATTTTCAAAACAGTCCCTACATTTTTAGAGCGGACCAATTGATGTTGATTCAAATCCCGTTGGGCCAACAGGTGTTCCTTATTCAAACCTTGTCGAGCCAATGGATATTCCTTATTCTGTTGGGCCAACAGGTGTTCCTTATTCGAACCCTGTTGAGCCAACGAGTGTTCCTTTGGCTCTTAAGAGTTGACTGAGATTTGGTTTGACCGATTTTGTGCTCTGAACAGAACTATCGGTTCAGAGGCATAGCTTTTTTCAACAACAGGGCCTTTTTCCATCAACAGGAATCTGGGTCATTACCCTCCTCCCAATGGCCCTAATGATGGCCATGTTTTCAGCAGAGGCTTTCTTCTAGGCAAACTCCACCATTTTAATGGAGTCTTCTACCCTTTTGAGTAGTTGGGCCACAACATTTTTTGTTGCCCCCGTTGAAGCTGCAACAAAAGTCGTAGTTGCAAACTGATTAGCCTCCTTTGCTTGAATTAGAAAGCTCTTCGTTCGGGCTGTGGCCCTCACAGTTGCGTATTGCTTTGACGCTTTCACATAATCTTCAGTAATCTTTCTCAAACTTTCAGCTTTCTGGAGAAGTGTGACTTTCTTTGTGACACCAGTTACCTTCGGGACAGCCAAGAGCTTTTGCTCCGGAGCCCCTTGGGTGATAGGGGAAAGAAGTACATCTTTCCAGGATTTCGTTGGTTCTACCTTTGGGACAACCAAGAGCATTCGCTCCAGAGCCCCTTGGGTGATGGGTGCTATCTCCACCCTTGGTGATTTCAGAACCACTAGATTGTAGGTTTGTCTCCTGATAGTTGCTTCAGCATTCCTATAACAAAAGAATACATCAGTAAGTTTCAACTATATATATATATATTTTTTTTTGTTCTTTAAAAGATGGGAGGAGAAATAAGTCCCACTAGGCGTGCCAGAATTTGTAGACACAAATTTTAAAACATGAAGTGTTTCAACACATTTCAAAATTTATGTTACAAATGTCCACTGTTTAGTTTTTGGATTAAACAGTGTTGATTATTTGAATAGCAGGTTCTTATTTCCGATCTGTATTTCAGATCGTTAATTACACATTTTATACAAATGCAACCTCCGATTAATGAAGAACAAAATAAACAACAAAAGACAATTTAAGAAAAATAAATATTTTATTAAAATTGTTATGGGTTTTGAACCCTCGAATACAAAATAAAATTCTCGGGTTTGGAACCCTTTACCTATTCATCGCCATTAGCGTAGGCTCTTGAGTTTTCTAGGCTTCTCTTCTTCTTTCTTGTAACGATTTCTTTAGCTCTCAATTTCTTTCTCTCTTTCTGATCTTTCACTCCTGATTTCTTCCGATCCCCCATCTTGTGTGATGGTCCTCATATTTATGGAGGGCCATCAGGTGATAGGAATGCTTCATCTTCAATTTGAATTTCAAATTGAATGATAGCGCCTATTGAATTTTGAATAATAGCGCTATCTGATTAATCGTATATCTGATTAACCAGATTGATCTTTGGGGTTTCATCCTGTGTGGTGTCCTTGCTGTAGGCTCTACAGGTGTCATCTTTCGTAGGCTCCACGTGTCATTTGAGTATCTTGAATAACGTTGTTGAGATGCAACGTCGTTTTATTTATATATTTCAACGGATCATATTGATCTTTTTTAGGAAGTGATTACCTACAACCATCCTATCATAGAATCCATACGTGTCATAAATTTAGTTGAAATTTATGTGCCAACAATCATGTCATTGGCACATCAAATGCAGTAAACTGGTTTGAAGACCTTGAGACGTACTAAATGGGATAGGGGGTTGGTTTGCTCTGACGAATAAGGAGAAAGAAATACAAAGTGAGTTGTTTCGAATCCTAAACATGAATAAACTTGAATTTAAAAGATAAATTGTAGTTACAAAAATGGCTGCTCTGATGATGGATCCTAGTCATATTAGATCTCAAAGAACGATACTCTAATTATCCATGGCCCCAAGGGAGCTGTGGGAAGAAAAATAACCCTTTTAATCGAGTACATTTAAATGAAGTGGATTTGTAATTTGAAGAACTCTTATGGCTCTGTTTATATGTTTTATCGCTAAATTGAGAAAAAAGGAAAGCAAAAGTTAGAGAATAATCAACTGAATTAACGTACATAATTTGAAATACCCGGTATATATTGATATGTAGATATGCAAAATAATAATAATAATAATTAATAAATAAATAAAATTTGAAGATGCTCTATGAGGCTTATATCTGTGCCCTATGTAGGAACACAAAGCTTACATGGCATATGCTTGTGTTGATTAATGAGGAATTGCAATGTAATTGAAATCTTGTATTCCATTCTTCATTTTTTATTTTAGTTTCTGGCTTTATACATTGTTTTCTTTTTCATCTTTTGTTTCTCTCCCTTGCAGTTTTTTTTGTTAACTCGTCGTTAATATATCTTCCTTCTCTGGTAAATGCTGAGCTTTCTCTTCTTCTTCCAGAGTCAAAAAGATTCAAGGCTGTTGTCATTCGAATTGATAGTCCTGGAGGTGATGCTCTTGCGTCTGATTTGTAAGTGCTGCAGTGTTATTTCTTTACAGTAAGTTTAAATTGTGAATACACCATATGATGCTTGTTCCAAACAGAGGGTTTGTTAATTAATGCATCTATCAGAATGCTTATTACTTGGGGTAATGATTTAGGGCATTTCAGTGTGTTGGCTTGGAAATATTCCATGGGTTACGAATCCCATCATTAGAGCTATATCAAGCATGTTTTAATATTGTTGACTACATCTAGGATATTGTTGATAAAAAAAAAAATTAATAAAAAATTACAAGAAATTCAGAGTGGATGGCTGGAGTTGAGTAGGCTGGTTGTTTTCTGAGAAGTATGGTAGACTTTGGGTTGGTGCTGACCACCAAAGAAAGCTGGATGAGAGCTGAAGTGGCCTTAGGAGGAGAGTGAGAGTGAGAGTGGTAGTAATGGAAATCTTGAGATGGAGAACCAGAACCCACAAGCTAGAAGGAGGCTTGCTTGCTTGGAGACGAAGGAAAAGGCTCACAATTTGTGGAGGGGTAAGGCTAAGCGATGACCAAATTTTTGGAGAGAAAACTAAACAACGTATTATTCCATAATAATCAAATATTATAAGGAGATTGATAAATAAATAAAACCCTAATAAAACCCTGATAACACCCCAAAGACTAAACTACTTTCAAGCTAAATAAATAAAAGACAATCGTAACACCCCCCTCAAAGTCATGATGCGACTTGAGGAAGCATCAAAGAGTTTGTCAAGGATAAAACAAAGACACGACAGTGGGATTTTGTGAAAAAATCAGCCAACTGCATAGTGGAGGAGACAAGAGGCAAGACAAAGTCCGAAGTTGAAGATGATTGACACACGTAATGGTGGCAATAATAAGGCTATGTTTGGGACATGAGTTTTTAGCAAAAAACCAAAAAGTAAATACAAAAAATCAGCCCATTCTCTCTACTTTTTTTTGCATGTCTCTAAAAAAGTCAATTCCAAACAGACCCTAAATCTCAACATGATTGGTGTGCTCATGAAAAACAGAGTTGTGTCTCATTATCATCTTCATCTTATGTAAAGAACCCCTCCCTGTATCCACCATTGATAGCTCACTAAAGGCTGAACTTCCATTGTTGTTCCTTTTGGCGAATAGTCCTATTTTAGTAGCTGTGAAATGATTATTTTGGTGTAAACTTCTACTAATTCCACTTCTTGAGAGCCTGAAATCAAAACCAAAGGTTAACTGGTGAAATTAAGTGCATATGTAAACAATATTTTTCCCTAAGCCGCTGAAGTTAAAGACTCAATTGAGCATTCTATTGATGGGAACACTACAGTCTGATCTTTGGTTGAAATAACCAGCCAACTAATGGTGTCAGACTGTCAGTTAACAGCTGCAGTGCCGTTCTAAGAAAAAAAAAATAGTTGCCGTGCCTTTCATAATCTGTGTGAACTTCCAGGGACTAATTTCACTTCTTGGGTGCTTGAAATCCAAACCAAAGTTGAAAAGTTGAAACTTGAAAGTAAATCCAGTTATACATGCTAGTAAATAATGTAATTAACTCAATATGTTCCACCCAATACTTAAAAGGTTATCTTTTTTACAGGCCTTCAATACATTGCAGACTGTTGTTTGAATAAACTCTTGGCTCAAATGAACTTGCTAGTGACCTAGTGCCATATTCCTTTTGCAGTCAACTTTCAGAGTCAGTTTCCATTTATCTCTTCAGTTGAAGTAGATTTTTTGAAAAAAGAATAGATAAAGTAGGTTACCCATTAGGTGGAGGTTCACATTCATACTGCTTTTGAGAGAGGCAGAGCCTAATGTGCTCTAATTGTTTAAAATGACATTCAAAAATTCAATAATGTTATTCTTAGTGTCTCTCAGTGCATTAGATATCACATTCTTGTGCTGAAGAATGTGAAAGAAATGATTATTCGGTTCTGCATTTTTTAATAATATTTTGCAAATATCTTGCATACACAATATTGACATTAAAAGTGAAAGATACAACATGTCGAAAGAAACATCAAAACAATAAGATCTGTAAACAAAAGATTTTTTCATAAAAGATATTTGGTTTCACTAGAAGGTGAAGTTTACTCAGCTAATAGGAATTTCAGACATAGTTCTTTCTTATGTTTAGTATAATTAACATATGTTTATATCTCCATTCCTGGATTAATATTCTGTTCCTCATATAGCAGAGAGGTAAAATAGAAAGGAAAGAAAAAGAAATTGACTGATTGTCCTTGATTTTTATCTTATGCAGAATGTGGAGGGAAATTAGACTCCTTGCTGCCTCAAAGCCTGTCATTGCATCGATGGCTGATGTGGCGGCTAGTGGAGGATACTATATGGCAATGGCTGCAGGGGTTATAGTTGCAGAGGATCCTACATTAACAGGATCAATTGGTGTTGTGACAGGTGAACCTAGCAGTTCACATTCTTATGGTTTCTTTGATATTGTTAGACACTTTAGCATGCCACTATTTACAATGTTTCTTTTCATTTCTCTTAATTTTAAAATTCAACTAATCGATGAATGGACGATGTCTCAAGGAGACAATTATTCCAAAAGGTTTTAAACATTAGAACCAGAACTCAATCGTTAATCAATAACAATTAATAGGATGGATGCCTTTAGTTGATATTCAGCAATTCCTGAAAGGGTGAAAGTTTTTTGTTGACATCTGTTCGGAGAACATAAAATGTTTCCAAAACAAACTGATACTCAATCAAACCTTATCCTGTTCTTTAATTGCCCTTGCTTACCTATCGATGACAGAATGAGCAGCTGACTGAGAGGCTTGACTCCAAATTTTATGCCTAGTCAACATGGCAGATAAATTTATAATTACTGTTTGGAGGCCTTTGATTATAGTTATGAATACAGTCAATGCTACAGATCTAGTTATGTTCTATCTGATGCATCATCACATGGCCGTCGTTCTTCCCATATCTTCACAAAATAATCAGAAAAGAGAACAACACAATTTTATATGTAGCCATATAGTTACTAGTGTCCTTAAGTTGTGAGAGACATTGTGTGGGCTAATTTTTCTTTCGACGAAGGAAGCCTATTTAGGTGATCTAGATTATAGCTATTGATGTTTTGATATTTGTGCTTGTAGGGAAGTTTAATTTAGGAAAACTATATGAAAAGATTGGCTTCAATAAAGAGATCTTATCAAGAGGAAGATTTGCAGAGCTTATCAGAATGAACATCGACCATCTGGTAAGATGCTCCGATTGATTTCTCAGGACACAGATGCTTGTATTTTTTGAAAACAAAAAAGGGAAGCATCGACTTGATGCAACGATCCCACATCCTCATCGAAATATGACATTAAAATTTGGTATTGTGGGTTTATTTTTGCTACGCCCTTCGTCCCAAAATATTAGTCCCTTATTTCATTTTTCATTGTCTCAAAATATTAATCCCTTTTCAAAAATCAAGTACTAAAATAATATGAATTTCGTATTTTGCCCTTCTTTTAAATTCATTAACAACACAAAAAGTACAATGATGACAATTGATATTCTCCAAAAAATATACTATCAAAGGGTAATTTTGGAAAATTAATTTTTTTTAAAGTGCAATAATTGTACTACCAAAAAAAAGTTGGATTTCCCAAAAGCGACTATTATTTTGGGATGGATGGAGTATTGTTTATGCGTCCACAATGGTGTCTTCAAGGTCAATTCAATCCCCTAATTTCTCGATTGTAGATAACCCTCACCGTGGTATTTTCTTGTTAGGCTTTTGTTTTAGGGCTTGTTTGGTGCTGCTTCTTGTAAAATGACAACTTCTAATCACAAAGCAAAAGCTAAAAGCACCCCTTACCCTGCTTTCCAATTAACAGCTATTTTTAGCTTATTTCAGCTATATTTGCCTTAGAAGCGGCCAAACCAACACACCGGCACAAATTTTCAAAATAAAAAAAGCTATAAGCAACTCCATAAGCTGCACCAAACAGGACTTAATATGGTTTGACTATTTGTGAATAATAATCAAATTTGTCTTGTAGACCAGATGAAGCAGAACTCTTTGCCAAGTCTGTTCAGAATGCATACAAACAGTTTAGAGACAAGGCGGCATATTCAAGATCAATGACTGTACGGTAGTCAATTAATGTATACTAATGGAGTGCAGTACTCTTTCAATCGCTTCATCACTGTCCAATCTTTATGTTGCAGGTAGATAAGATGGAGGAGGTGGCACAGGGGAGAGTGTGGACTGGTAAAGAAGCAGTTTCACGAGGTTTAGTTGATGCTATTGGTGGGTTTTCTCGTGCTGTTGCTATAGCAAAGCAGAAGGCTAATATACCCTCGGGTAGAGAGGTCGGTTAATAAACTCCTTTTAGTTTACCCTTCTATAGGTTTTAATAAAAATGGGTGTTTTCGTGAAATATTGAATTCATTCTGAAGTTTAGTGAAAATTTATAATGTCTCACTTACCCTAAGGAGAATATTGCAATATTACTTTACATTATGATCTCTATTTCAGGAAATTCTGTATGGACTAATGGTGTACACATGATATACTTACATGTATAACATTGAAGTTGATAGTTTGTCAATTCAATTTCTTTTACATGTATAACATTAAAGTTGCTAGTTTGTCGATTCAATTTCTTTTACGTCTATTGAGGCTTGATTCTAATAGGTATCCTGAATGTTAAGGTTACTCTTGTTGAGCTATCAAGACCGTCCCCAACCCTGTCGGAAATCTTAGTCGGCATTGGTAACACTGTGGTTGGGGTGGATAGGACATTGCAAGAATTGCTGCAAGACTTGGCATCTTCTGACGAAATTCAAGCCCGGATGGACGGAATCATGTTTCAGAAACTGGATGGTGTTTCGAATTCCAGTCATCTCTTCACTTTGATTAAAGATTACTTGAGTTCCCTTTGACCTCTTATATCTGTCTATCCATCGTCTCAATTTCAGGTGTTTATTTATTTTTATTTATTTATTTTTATTTTTTGTAAAAATGTAGAAGAGGTGAGCCACTTGTCTGCTTACTGAAAATGTTACTATAATTTTGCACTTTATTTCTCCTCTTTCATTAGGAAAATTTACCCATAAGTCCTAGTTTTTGAAAAGTTGAACCATTTAGTCTTAAAAGTTTTCTTATGCTCCATTTAGTCCCATTTGCACATCAATCTAATGTTCGAAACATTAATCTGATGTTCGAAATCTAATGTTCGAAACATTAATCTGATGTTTGAAACATTGTCATGGGACCTTTCAGTCTATAAGAAAACTTTTAGGACTAAACAGTGTATAAGTTATTAATTTGGGATTTATTGGTGCATTCCCCTTTTCATTATCACTTTTTGTGAGAGAGCTACATGTTATTTGTTTATTGTTAATCTGTCGTAGATTATTTACAAATAAAAGAAAAATAAGTCTAGTTAATTTGTAGTAGATTATTTATTGTTAATCTGCAATTATTTATGTAATTTGGCACCTCTTACCTCCCATCCCAACACCAATAAAAGAAAAATAACTCTAAAATAGGAAGAAATAAATAACGTAGGAAAGAGTTTTCATTTAATATTGCTTTATGATGTTTAACACTGAGTGATAAATTGAATTAATCCTACTTGGTTAGCAAAACATTTTAAGCTGAGGGTGGTTATATATTATTAAATTATTTTTTCATTTTTTTTATATTAATAGATGCAGTTTAATCTTCCAATCTAACTCTAGTAATAGATGTGGTTTAAACATTTGGTGATTAAATAGAAACACTTTTTTGTATTGAAGATTGAATTGATACAATTTGAATATTGACAATCAAACTAAAATACTTTTATAACATTGGATTGGGGATTGAATTGACATAATTTAACTATTAAAGACTAAAATGATGTAAAACTCATACTTTAGAGACTAAAATATAATTTACTCATAAAATTATTATACCTTCCACAAAGATCTTCATAAAATATTCTATTTGAATAATATAGAAAGGGTAAATTATACATTGCCCTTTTTTATGTTTAGTCACTTTTCCACTTCTTCTCATTTTGGTCTTTCATGCTTCTAGTTTTTTTCCAATTTATCATAAAATAAATTTCAATTAAAAATTAGACAGAAAATGATACATGAATAGTCACGTGACATTAAAATTATTTAGGGTTAATTACCAAAAAAATTCCAAGGTTTCGCGCCTTTTTCATTTTAAACCCTAGGTTTTCAATTTCGACAAACTAAACCACATCCTTCCACCCGTGTTTCAATCTGGCCTCCCGTCCATCTCCATCGTATTGAAGAAATAGAAATCTGGGCAAAATTTCAAATTCAAACCTATATGTTTAAGCCCTTGTATCTCCCTTATCGTAACTCTATTTCACCACATTTTCGCGTCGTTGGATTCACCTTATGATCTAGTTTTCATTTTACCCCTCATATGCCTTGTTTCACCTCTTTTTGCGTGCCGTCAAAGTTCCGAAAGTTGGCCAAAAATAAGATGTTTCTATTTGGGCAAAATTTTTATATTTAAGCTTACATTTTCAAGCACTTGTATCTCTTTCATCGTAACTTTGTTTCGCCTCATTTTCATTTCACCCCTCATATGTCTTGTTTCATCTCTTTTTGCGTCCTATCAAAGCTTTGAAAATTGACCAAAATAAGATTTTTCTCTCTTTTTTTTTTTTTTTTCTTTCTATCATCTATCTCCATGCTTCTTCTTTCCTCGTCCATTTCCACAATTATTCTTTTTTTTTTCTCTTCCTTCATGGCCCTTCCACCAAGGTCATGGTAGCCACTGAACCTCTGATGGTGGCAATACCATCAAATATGAAGGTATATGACTTACAAGAAGGGAAAGAAACATAAGGGTGGGGGAAGGGCCATGAAAGAAGAGGAAACGAGAGAATAATTGTGGAAAGGAAAGAAGAAGGAAGGAGCTAGAGATAGAAGATAGAGAGGGGGAAAAAGAGAGAAAAAATCTTATTTTCGGCTAATTTTTGGAGCTCCGATGTCATGCAAAAACAGGTGGAACAAGGCATATGAGAGGTGGAATGAAAACTAGGCCTTGAGATGAATCAACGACGCAAAAATGAGGCAAAATGGAGGTGCTTGAACATGTAGGTTTGAATCTTAAAATTTCATCTTAAGAGAGAAAAATCTTATTTTTGGTCAACTTTCGAAGGTCCGACGGCATGCAAAAAGAAGTAAAACAAAGCATACGAGGAGTGGAATGAATCTAGGCTATGAGGTGAATCTAACGACGCGAAATGAGACGAAACAGAGTTATAACGAGGGAGATACAAGTACTTAAACATATGGGTTTGAATCTGAAATTTTGTCCAAATTTTTGTTACTTCAATATGATGGAGATGGACGGGGGGCCAAATTGAAACACAGGTGGAAGGATGAGGTTTAATTTGTCGAAATTGAAAACCTAGGGTTTAAAATGAAAAAGGCATGAAACCCTGGAATTTTTTATGTAATTAACCCAATTATTTATTATATATAACTTGCACATATAATACAAACTCAAATCCTAATATAATAATTTTTTTTTTAATGTTATGTGACAGTTATCATGACATTTTTGTCTAATTTCAAATAAAAAATAGTTTTAGGAGTAAATTGGGAAAAACATGAAACATAAAGGGTCAAAGTGGAAAAAAATAAACTTTAAGAGCCAAAGTGAAGTGACCCAACTTAAAGGGGACAATAATTTACCCATATAGAAAACTCTCACTAAAATTTTTGCTAAAAGTACAAAAGATTAAATAGATTTGATTGTGAAAAATATAGTAATGCTTGGACATCTAATGATATTTGAACATGTATATTTCATCAAAAGTTTTAGTAAGAGTTTTCAAACATATAACATTTTTTTTTATTTATTTATCTTCCACTTTCTCAATCCACCTATAATAGTTTGTTCTCCTGTAATTTTATAAAATTCTATCTAAACTTCACCCAATTATTGATTCAAATCAAATTTTGAATGAAAAATTGTAACACCCTGACCCTGTCCCACATCGGAAGTTTGCATGGGTGATCTTGGGCATATAAAGCACCACTACCTTGCTACTAAATAACTTGGACTTAAGCTTTTGGGTATTGTTGGTCGACCCACAAGTTATTTGGGCCAGCAAGTAGTGGGGCGTTACAAATGGTATCAGGGCCGACCCATGCACACAACCATGTGGGCCACTTATTCTGGGCTGGCCACGAGCCCCTCGCGACGACGCGAGGATTTATAAGTGGGGGAGTTTGTAACACCCTGTCCCACATCGGAAGTTTGCATGGGTGATATTGAGCATATAAAGCACCACTACCTTGCTACTAAATAACTTGGACTTAAGCTTTTGGGCATTGTTGGTCGACCCACAAGTTATTTAGGCCAGCAAGTAGTGGGGCGTTACAAAAATAACTTACTACACATGTGCAAATCATTGAACCATTACAACATGGACGTCAAAACAACACAAAAGTACAAACAACCCCAGGTTTATTCAAATTTTAATTGAAATATAAAACACAAATTGAAATATTAAACACACTAAACCCTAGCCATTTTTCCTTACTAGAGTATTTTTTCCAAAGCAAGGTGGATTTTACACTTTGTAATTTGATCTATGTGTGATTATCCTCTATGGCTTGTGGATTGAACAGTGAAATACATTCTTGGACAAAAAGGAATTACATGCTCATTTATCAGGAGGTAAATTACACATGGGACAAAACATAATTATATCTACAATGACGAAAATATAAGTGATTTGCACAATGAGACTATTCAACATCATTATGTACAATGGATACAATCTGACGCTCATAACAAAAAAAACTTCAAGATAAAACCTGAGCTTAGAATACTTCATTGCACATGACATGCTCTTTGGTAAAGGAATGAACTAGGTAGCTGCTTTCCTTGTTCCCCAATTTTTGTATGATCCTTACAAACTACACAAAGTGCATTGTCGTCATCCACAAACACCAATGGAAGATTTTCAAGAACAATTTCTGAAGTAGGTAGCCTTCCCACCAAGGCATTTTCATTCTCTGCAAATTGCTCAAACAAAACCTTCCGTACTCTGCTGTGTGAGTGTACATATTCATATCCATAAAGACACTGGATAAAATGCGTGGGTCTTTTTTTTTGGGGGGGGGTTGGTGGGGGTTGGTTCTCGTTCATGCTTATTAGTGTGGTGTATATGAGAATGAGTAGCATGGAGACAGCATAAACAGACCAGCTGGTGCCTGCGAGGACTGCTGTTGTAGGGAATCATATAGCAATGCAGAATGCTGTGGCAGCAAAGAAGATAGCAAGTCACTATAAAGCTTGGGCTGTGATAGGTAACTCACTACAAAGTGGGAGGCAAAGGCTAGTGAGAAGGCAATGGAAAAAAAAAAAAAAAAAAAAAAAATTGGAGGAAGTTGAGTTGTCAGGTTTGAATAAATTGGATGGCTATTTTGACAGATGAAGTTAAGCAAAATGCTATCATTTGCTTAGGCCAATTAAGATGATGTTGAGCAACAACCAAAGAAATTGGTTGACACTGCTGCTCCATCACTGCAGTCTTTAGGATTTAGGCAGCAGAAGGCGTAGTGGGAAAGCTAGGGAAGAATATTTGAGACAGAGATTGAAGAGTAGAAAAATTACCTGGTGCTTCTGGGACTCCGAAATGGTGTTCTGGACCTAAACTAGCTTATGGACAGCTCTCCAGTATGTAGAGGTCACTTGTGCAACTGGGGAGTGCTCCACATTATTCTTGAGTGACTACTTCAGGGAAACTTCAACTTTTGCCACTTTAGAAACAAAACAGAATGTAACGAAACAGGACAAAATCAACGGCATAAAATAAACTTCAATGTCACAGCTGAATTTTATTAGAACATCCATAATCAATGTCTTGGTTCGTCAAACCTTGTTCCCTTTAAGAAGATGATTTATTCATGTGCCGTTTCAATACCTTGACAGTTCTTAATTGTTTGATAATCACATTTCTACCATAGAAAAGAAATTTTTAATTAACAAAGTTAAAATCCCTCATTTTGTTGGAGAATACAGGTTTGTAGGAAAGACTTTGATGTGAAACAAAAGTAAGAGGATGTCAACTTCGGGTACAAATCAATTGAGCCAAAGAGTTGTTTGGTCCAGAAAATCCCTATTCATAAGTCCAAGATAAACATCCCTTGTACGGTAATATGATTATACAAGTATATTTCAAATTACCAAGTTGTCATGCAAAATGAAATGTTCCATCCTTCACCCTTAACTGTTGATGTTAATATAAAAAATACCCAAGGTACATATCAACGGTTCACCCCTAACTGTTAATGTTAATATAAAAAATACCCAAGCTACATAATAGCAGCTGATCAGAGGATGACTGGATCTTCACTAGCAAACAATTTCCTTTAGCCATCACTATGCCTTAATTAGTTGAAGAATTTATGTTAGAAAAGCCAACTACCATCACATTGCCTACAACAGAAAACATTATTGTCATGTAAGATTGATGATCCACCATTTAACCAATAGAAAAATGCATTGCCACAGTCCAACCATCCTCAAGCAGATTCGAAATAAAAATTAACATCTGCTTGCTTCAGCTAGTTAGAACTCTCTATGTTGAAAGTAACAAATTTTCCAAGAATCTTAATTATTCAATATCGATGAAACCGATATAGAACCCAGCAGAGTTACACTAAAAACAAGGCTTTTTGACAAGTTAAATAGAATATTATTGTCATGTAAGATTGATGATCCACCATTTTTTTCCTTTTTTTTCTCTCTTTCTTTCTTTTCTTTCTTTTTCTTTTTATTTTATGGGAGATGATCCACCATTTAACCAATAGAAAAATGCATTGCCACAAAGGCAACCATCCTCAAGTGACTCAAAATAAAATTAGCATCCGCTAACTTTAGCAGTTAGAGCTCTCAATGTTGAGAGTAAAAGATTTTCCAAGAATCTTAATTGTTCTTATCGTGATGAAATTGACATAGAATCCAATAGAGTTACACTAAAAACAAGGCTTTGTAACGAGTTAAATATCACAAAAGCGATAAAACGATGGTAATAAGCCTCTAAACAAGAAAATGAAGTCCCCTACCATCGCATATCAAAGATATAGTAATTGAATCAACTGAATATTTTGTTCATCATATTAGTTTAAGTTGAAGGATCTACCATTTTTTTTTTTTTTGGTAAGTTCAAGGATCGCCATTGACAAGTGTGTCATTCATCAAAGATCCTGCAATCGAAATTTGAACTCATTTATATAATAAGTGGATAATGCATAGATAAAATCACTCACATGCTAGAGATAATTAGGATGTGAGAACTGTCGAGTAGATATTACACTTCACCGCCATGCAAGCATTCTATGAAGAAAGTCAAATTCTGTGAGTTTATTGAAATACGCAGTCATCAATATTGAGCAAATGTTAAAGGATGTAAAATGACACAGAAGAACTAATAGGAGTCACTGAGAATGATCAATACCTTTTATGTGCTTGGCACTTCATATTATTTGCTTATGCTAGTCAATCAAGTATAATTATCCGGTGAAGTTGGTTGTTCTATTCCAGTAATAGCACCGAAGATCATTGTGACCGGCCAAGCGCTCATCACTTATCAGGCTTTTGAAGTTATTTTAGATGTTATCAATGAGAGATGTATCCACAAAGTCGTGAAAATCCAGATTAGAAGCAATGACAGTACTCATGAACATTTCATACGGCTTAAAGCACAGTTTGCAGAAAAGAGAATAAATAAGCCAGACGTTGTAGAGGCAAGTTTGCTGCAAGGTAGAATTTCTCTGATATGACATATTCTTGAAAAAGCTCACTGATATGAGCATGCAATTTTGTCTCATGGCAAGTTAGTTAAGCACTCAAATTAACACTCAAATTAACTGAAATTCACAGCATTGCCATTTCGAAAGCTCTTCATGTGGCCTATTCTAGAGAATTAACATATTGAGCCTCTTTAACAATTAGATATGACGAATGCTTTACTTTGTGAAGACTTAGAGAAAGAAGTATTGACAGATGTTCCACCTGGCTTTGAGGATTTCTCAGTTGATGAAGTGTGCAAGCTTAAAAAGGCATTATAGGATTTACAAAGTCTGCTAGAGCATGATTTGAGAGGTTTACTTGGGCTATGCTTAGATGTGGCTACAAATAGAGTCAAGATGATCATACCCAATTTATTCAAGTCACATGAAAACAAGGTTACTGCACTCCTTGTGTATGTTGATGATATTTGATCTATAGAAAAGCAGAAGTTAAATAGCTATCTTACTAAGGAGTTTGAGATAAAAGACTTTGGTAACTTAAAGTACTTCTTGAGTATTGATGTTGCAACATCTCAAAGAGAGTGTTTATCTCACTGAGAACATATGTTTTGGACCTTCTTAAGGACAAAGTGTGCTTGGGTATAAAGCTATTGATACCATGTTGGAGCAATTGCATGTTAGGGGATGAAACTAAAGATTCATTTGACAGGGAGAGATGTCGAGGTCAAGTTGGTAAGTTAATTTATCCATCTCATACTCACCTAGATATAGATTATGTTTTTGGTTAGCCTTGTCACCACTATGCATATTCGTATTGAATTGCATATTAGTTTATAGGCTACTCGTACTTCAAAAAGAAAGAGCTCAATTTTTACGATATTTGGAAAATATCAAGATCCCGCCATGCAAACCGAGCTTCAAGTAGCTTGGGTTACCAAATGAAAAATGAGAAGCTATTCAAATGAAAAAACACTATGAGATGCATCCATATTTATTATAATTCAGTTAGAAATAGATGATGTTGCACAATGGAAATAATGCTCTACAAATTTACAAGAAAACTAAATGCAACCAACACATTGTAAATCAATATAATCAAAAATCCTTATGCAAATGTCAATTCTTTTCAAAGCTAAAAGAATTTATTTTCAAAGAAAATGTCAATTCTTTTCAAAGCTAAAAGGATTTCTTTTCAAAGCTAAAAATAAAGCTAAAAGAATTCCTTTTCCAAGCTAAAAATAAAGCTAAAAGAATTCCTTTCCAAAGCTAAAAATAAAGCTAAAAGAATTTCTTTTCAAAGCTAAAAATAAAGCTAAAATAATGATCAATTCTTTACAAAGCTAAAAGATAAAGGCCAAAAATATAAGTTTGTTGCAGGATTCCTTTTCCCTTAAGAATCTCTTGTTGATGGGTTCTTTATGAAACTAGAATATAAAGGCCATAAATGTTTTTTTGCATCAACTATGGAAAAAGTGGATACAGGGTTCATAAAGAATATTTTCTATTCAAGAGAAAATAAAGAAAACATTCTATTCAAGACATGTTGAATTTAACCAACTAGTGCTTTTTGTTTTCGGCATATAGCTAGCTCGTCTATTTAACAACTACAAGTTTGAGCAAGGTGAGACCACTTAAGCGCATCTCTCTCTCTCTGTTTCTCTGATCTTTCCTTCATCATCATCATCTTCTTCTTCTTCTTCTTCTTGTTTTTGTTTTTCTTGTTTTGGGGTTGTTTTGCAAAGATGAATGATCCAAAGTATGCTTATCCTTACCCTCCTCCTCGTCTTGATGCCCCGCTTGAACCAGTAATTCCATCTGGATCGACGGACTTGGGTGGTTTTCCAGCCTCCAACACGACCCAAGAACACTTGGGGGCCCAAGTTCCGCCGCCTTCTGAATCAATAATTCAAATTCTCAATCATTTTGATGCAACTGCTGCCACCACCGCCGAGCCTTCTAAATCAGTAGCCCAAGCTCCTCCTCCTCCTCCTCCTCCTCGTCTTGATGCCCCACCTGAACCAGTTATTCTACGCAATGCTCAGCAACAAGACCTAGAATTGCCGAAGCTAGTTATAGCGTTACATGACAAAGAACTTTTGAAATCACCTTCCGATCCGTCCAGACTCGTAAAC
This sequence comes from Camellia lanceoleosa, assembly GCA_025200525.1. Classification (NCBI taxonomy): domain Eukaryota; kingdom Viridiplantae; phylum Streptophyta; class Magnoliopsida; order Ericales; family Theaceae; genus Camellia; species Camellia lanceoleosa. Next base: position 16,310,695 of record CM045772.1, read on the forward strand.
ACTACCCTATAACCTTCCAATTGCTGTGTCTCTTAATGGTGTTTACACTCGCTTTTCTCGTTGTTGCTAAATACATCGTTGCCAACTACCTAGAACCAAGCCGCTTGCTTGAGCACGCTGGACTACTCTATGGAGTTACCGCTTTCTTTGTGGCCATCACCGTCTCTTTCCCCCTTTGCCTCAAACTCGTTTCCTGGATCGTATATGCTCTTTCATTGCTTGCCATTTCCATCTGCTAAATACATCGTTGCCAACTACCCAAAACCAGGCTGCTTGCTTGAGCACGCTGGACTACTCTGTGGAGTTACTGCTTTCTTTGTGGCCATCACCGTCTCTTTCCCCCTCTGCCTCAAGCTCATTTCCTAGATCGTATCTGCTCTTTCATTGCTCGCCATTTCCATCTGCAATTGCCCTCACACTATGAACCCCTAATGCTAATCCTGCAGCACAGGATTGTCATTCAGGTTCCTTTTTTTAATGGAGATTAATTTTAATTATTATTAGCCACTTTTAAAGGATTTGGGAGTTTTATACTGTTTGTAAAATTGTTTTGTTTATTAGAATTACTTCTATCAATTATTAGTATAGTTTTATTTTTTTTATTATGCTCATTGAACTCCACACAGACATGACTTGCACCCCACACCACCCTACACACGGACTTGTACCTCGTCTCCCACTTTTGCACTTTGTCCTCTCTATTTTTCTCTTTCATTCTCGCTGTCTCCTTCACTTTCCAATGTTGACCATTACCCCCTCACCCATCATAACCATTGTCCCCCTTCTCCAACCACCGTCAACCCCAATTCCATCTTTCCCATCGCCCTTTATTTTTGTTTCTGATAAAATCAATCTGTCTACCAACAACTTGCACTCCACATAGACATGACTTGCACCCCACACCACCCTACACATGGACTTGCACCTCGTCTCCCACTTTTGCACTTTGTCCTCTCTATTTTTCTCTTTCATTCTCTCTGTCTCCTTCACTTTCCAATGCCGACCACTACTTTCTTGCCCTCCATAGCGGTGACAGTGGTTGTGGAGGTTGGAGAAGGGGTGGGTGATGGCTATGGAGGGCATTGGAGTAGTGGTCGGCATTGGAAAGTGAAAGAGACGAAAAGAATGAAGGTGAAAAAAATAGAGAAGGACTGTTATGCAAATTTGAAACAATTAACTAGTGAATACAAGTTCAAGAAGCATACATACAAATACATAAGAGAGAACATAAAGTTCAAGAATAGGACATGTATTGTGTAGCTGTTATTCCATTTCATGCTTCTTTGCTTATTTCCAATCCCTTCAAAGAACAAAATGCAATCAAAATCGGTACATATTAGAGAAGTTCCACAAGGTTGACATTAATGATTAGATGAAATTAACAACTAATATTTTAGTTTAAAAAACAAGGAATGTTATACCATTCAATATATATATTTGCATTATCAAACTTATCAAAGTCATACCCATAAACAAGTCAAGAAGCCATCAACAAGCAATTCTCACTTAGGAAAGGGAAAAGAAATCATGCAACAAATGGATATTGCTAGTGTAATTTATTTAACTTGTAATTTTCTACCAATCATGACATTGACATTGAAAAGTTAAACCACTATAATAACAATACAAGGATCCATCGTCCACCAATTTGTCAACAGACGTTTCAACAGCATGTCAATATGAGAAACATTTAAAAAAATGTTGGCACATGAATATATATATATATATATATATTTACCACCATTGGTGTTGTTAAGTTACCAATTTTCTCGAAAGCCTAAGCTATTAGGAAATGGGCCCAACAATGTATATCAAGCTATCTAACAACCTCTCTCAAGTGCAACCCCGTCTTGCACGTGGAGAACCAAACAGAAGGAGAAGCAAACAACAAAATAAAGAGGAAGAAACCAAACAGAGACAAAATACCAAATGCCAACTGAGAGACCTAAACCCAAGACCTCTCTCAACCAAACCTCTGATACCATGTTACATTACCAATTTTTTCAAATGCTTAAGTTATTAGGAAATGGACCCAACAATGTATATTGAGCTATCTAACAATTAAATGACAACAAAGTGCATTAACGACCGTCATCTTCACCGCAAAATAATCTTTAATAAGAAATTTAAGATTCTCCTATTGTTTTGATGTGGCATGGTTTTTGTATTCCAGAAGAAGTCTTACCATAAACTTCATTGCTTTTTGAGGGTTTTTGTTAATACTTACAAATTGTGATACCAAAACCATTTTCACATGAAATACCAATTACCTAGTCAAATTATTACATAGGAAGAAGAAGGAGCTGGCCTTCAATAAAAGATTCTTCAATATAGTTTCACATCATCTTGAAAAGTGGTGACAATATGTGCAATGGGATTTGTTCCTTGGATTTTTCCCCTTTTCTTCTAGATTTTTTTCTTGTTTTGATAGAATTCATTTATTGAATTTGCCCCATCAAAAAACCAAACCAAATCAAAGCTAAGTTTTATGTCCCATTCAAGTGTGGTTGGCTACACGAATCATTTTTCTATCAATGATTTTATGCTTAGTTAAATAAGTAAATTCATACAAGTCACAGAATACGTCAATATGTCACATACTCTTCCACTTTAACCAATATATTTTGACCCAATGAATCATAGCACCTCCAACAACATCATGCTTATTAATAATCAAACTTAAGTAACAAAAATGTTCACTACTTGTTTTCCATCACCAAATTGCATTAATAATATTGCTTTTGGGATCAAATGCACATTTCTTGTGAACAGTCGATGCGATCTCTTAGTTTCCACAATTTATCATAAAGTGAATTGAAGAGGAAAAGTAAACAATTGAATTTCAGATTCCAGATCCTGAAAATTTTGCAAATGGGAGTTCCTGTGCAATTCAATCATATGCTAGCCCTAACACATTCACTATCAATGAGCATAATCAAAAAAATGAAACTGTACTAATAATTGATGGAACGGAAGTAATTCCAATAAACAAAGCCATTTTACAATCTATAAAACTCCCAAATCCTATGCATGCAAGTTTAAGTACTACTAGTTCTGCATTAACAGTGGCCACAAACATATATAAATATTATATTGACCAAAAGCAGCTAATAATAATTAAAATTAATATCCATAAAGAAGCAATCTGAATGACAATCCTGTGCTACAGGATTAGCATTAGGGTTCACAGTGGTAGAGGGCAATTGCAGATGGAAATGGCAAGCAATGAAAGAGCATATACGATCCAGGAAATGAGCTTGAGGCAGAGAGGGAAAGAGACGGTGATGGCCACAAAGAAAGCGGTAACTCCACGGAGTAGTCCAGCGTGCTCAAGCAAGCGGCCTGGTTTTGGGTAGTTGGCAACGATGTATTTAGCAACAACGAGAAAGCGGCGCAAACACCATTAAGAGACATAGCAATTGGAAGGTTATAGGGTAATGTTTATGAGTCCGACGGATCGGAAGCCGATGTCAAAGGTCACGCCAAACTACAACTAGCTTCGGCAATTCTAGGTCTTGTTGCTGAGCATTGCGTTGAATTACTGGTTTAGGCGGGGCATCAAGAGGAGGAAGAGCTTGGGCTAGCGATTCAGAAGGCTCGGCGGCGGCATCAAGAGATGGGGAACTTGAACTACTGCTTCAAGCAGCGGCGGCGGCGGCGGAATATGAAGGGGGCGGCGGCACCGCCACAACCGGAGGGAGTTGAATAACTTTTTCAGATGGATTCATTTCCGACACTCTCACAAAATGCATACGGTGTTGGTGTGGATTAGATTTGTAATGGGAGGTATATACAAAGCGGTGTTTGGGAAGTCAAAATAGCCTTATTCAGGGAAAAGTAATGATAGAGACTCTAACGCTGCCTTTGGTTAGGAAATTTGAAGAGTGATTTGGAAATAGAAAGAGAAAAGGAACGTGAAATTAGGTGAAATGTAAATATATTTTATTCATATTTCATCTATTATTTATATTTTTCTTTTCAAATCTCTCTTTAAATTTCTCAACTAAACACAACATAAAGCATAGGGAAAAACACCAAAGCACTTGAGTCATGATAGAGACAAGGGAAAAACACCAGAGAATGATAGACTTCAGGGAAAAATACCAAAGCCTAAACAGTAATGACAGAGACTCTAAAATAACATAAATAGAGACTCTAAAATAACATAAAACCGGCAATACATAAAAACAAAATAACATAAAACCGGCAATACATAAAAACAAGAAAGTAAAATGACGATTTTACCTTCTGAAAGACTCACAAATCAACTCAGTAGTCCATCACAAATTGTGAACCACTAGATTGATCCAATGGAAAGGCTAGAAATCTATATAACAAGAAAGGGGGGCAATGCGGAGTAGAGGAAATTTCGGGGAGAAATCTATTAAAACAAGGATGAGTGTCTCATCTCAGCTTTACATTTTGGAAAAAATTATAGTTGGGTTCGGTAGAGTTTTAGAATTATAATTTGATAATAGAATTATATTTTAAATTTGTAAGTTTTGAAATTATTATTTGAGTGTGAAAAATTTGTTTCGTTATAAGTTTTGAATGTGATATTTGATTAAAAAATTCACACCTCATAACCAAATATACTTCTCAAAATTCTATTCAAAACTCATAAAAAATTTTAAAAATTTCTGAAAATATTTTTTATTTAAAATAAATAAAAAATCAAATACTGTTGCGATCAATCGGCCAAAAATCCGAGGAATGACCGAGTAGACGTGTTTTAAAAAATGAATGTGGAATCAATTTTTAAAAACAGCAACTAAATACAACACTCAAAACAATGGGTAGAACTATGATTCTCGAGTTCCACCCAACAGAGACTCACCGATTGTCATATGAAAATAAAACAAAAGCATACTAGGAAAATTACCAGGAAAAGAATGGGGAGAAGAGGATCCTGACCCCATGTTGTGGTGGATGAGGAGCTTCCTTTTCCTGGTTTGGATTGGGAAATATTAACGTATCAATTTAATGCTTGTTTTATTTTCATTTGACTTATGCATGCTATTCTATTTGAATTTAATAATTAACTCAGTGCATTTGATTAAAATTTTAATTATTTTTATTAATAAAAATAATATATATTGAATATTGAATATGTATATGCCCCTCCTTCATACTTTATCTCTTTGTATTTATTCTTTTTTTTTGTTGTTGTTGTGAGTTTTAATTTAAACTCATTTTGATTATTTAAACCATCTACTTCGTAAGTTTTATAATAAAGGTTATCTAGACGAAAAATTATATTTATCGGACAATTATAAATATAGAAATAAATCATGTTTTTTTAACAAAATGAATGGGTATGGAGACATGCAAGTATAGAGAGGAGGTTATCCCCTTATTCCACTACTTTTCACCAATCACAATAATAGAAGGTATCATGGACATATCATATCCGCATACAAATCTCTCTCATGGTGCACCACATCCACCTTATAATTAAACAAAAAAAATGACATAATTGCATATTTTTTGAGTTATAACTTAAAAAGAAAAATTATAAAAAAAAAAACATAACTAAACATTATATGATGCATAATCAAATATCTTAAAATAATGTCATAATTAAAGAAAAAATTAGTCATAACTATAGAAAAAAAAAAATGACATAACTAAAGTGTATCCAACATGAGATATGTATAATAGTGTTTTCTTGAAAATTTCATGCCATATGTTTTGAGCCGGCTGACCTGAGTTTTCTGTACTACATCCATATTTTTCTTTTTTGGGGTTAAAAAATAGATTTTTTGTATTATTTAATGTGAAAACTCAATCAAATCTAGTTTAAGGAAAATTCCATTAGACACACTCTCATATTATATATATTTTTAGTTAGTCATTTTTTTCTTTAATTATAACTTCTTCTTTTTTTAATTATGACATTATTTTGAGATATTTGATTATAACTTTTTTATATTTAGTTATGACTTCTTTTTTTAAATTTTAATTATGACTCAAAAAGTATGAAATTATGTCATTTTCTTCTGTAATTATAAAGTGTATATGGGGAGAATGCTATGATGTGCAACAAAAAAACATAATTTCTTTCACAAAATGTATAATTTTTATAAAATGTATAACCACAAAAAATATAACTTTAGTTATACATGACTTTTAAGTGCACATCATAACTTCAAAATTCATAATTTTCATCTCACAAAATGTATAACTTCTCTCACAAAAAGTATGAATTTTCCTACAATGTGCAAGTATATTAAATTAGATTTACACATGTTGAATATGAGTATCTATTTAAACCCATTTAAATTGACACCACTACCACTAGCAAAGCAATCCAACGCTCTACCATTTCCACTGTCACTCTAACACCATCCAATTACAAGCAAAATTGGAACTCAAATGCAATTTGCAATTCTCAATCACTTCAACACACAAATACTCACTACATAATTAAGCATGAGCAATATTAGGGATATAAAATATTTTATTATAATTTTAACATAACACTTACATAGTGTGAGACTCACATTCATGTGAGATCCACACTAATCATATACAATTTGTTTGGTTTGTGAATTTTTGTGTGAGTGATTTTCTGATCACACTGCCCTCTTTAGTGATTCAGCTGTAGAACACAGGCAGAATAGATGGCACCCTGCTGTCCTGCACAGAAAGAAAAGGCTCCGGCGGTGGTTCTTCCACCCGGGGGCACTCCGACGATCAAGTCAGTATATCTCTCAAAGATAATCAAGTATTCAACTCACAAGCTTGAGTATATAAAACATACCTTAGACCCATGGGGGTGCCTCTCTTTTATAGCCAACATAAACCTAGTCCCAATAGAAGCCTAACTTCTATGGACTCAGGATTACTGCTAATCTTGGACTCCCAGTAAGATTAGGATAAACTCTCTAAGAGTCTTATCTTTACCCAAACTGAAGTCTTCTCCCAATCTAGGACTCTTGTCCATATCCAGGTTGAGTTCCCTCTTCATTCTAGGACTCTTGTCCCCTATCCACTTATCTCGGATTCTGATATCTTCGGAGATGACCTCGGCGTTACCGAGATAACCTCGGCGTCACGACCAGGACACGTGGCACCTCGGCTGACACATCGGCGTCACCTTGCCACGTGTTGGCACTCAGAAAATATATCCCCACAACTGCCCCCTAGGTTCTATTACCTCGACATTCTGAGGCGATGGAACCTATATTGATCCTCTTTTTCATACGTCAGCTTAAGAACTTCTCAGCCGAGGTCTTTCAATTTAGGCCGACATGTCTTCTTTCAAGAACAAGAATTCAAATGAACTCTCCCTCGCGCATGAGCTGTCATGCATCACTTTTCAACCGCTTCACTTACGTGTTATATCTCTATTGGCTCGTGTCTGTGACGCGCTTGTAAGCCGTCTTTCAGCTGTCTGCGCCGCCAGACATATGCATTTTGCCAGGCGCACTAAATGTCTTATTTTGCCGCCGTTTCACATTTTAACAAAACTTTTCCATCTTTCTTTTTTCCTTCACTTTTGCATATCAATTTTTTCTTGCTTTCTCTCTCTTTAAACTCATTCCTTTGAATCCGCCATCGTTCAAGCTCGAAGCTCGAATCGCTCTTCATTCTTCCATTTCGCGAAGCTCGCCATCGCTTTCAACCGTCGTTTGTCCTCGGCGAATTTCGTTCCGGCCTCACTTTGTCTGGTAAGCAACTGGCCCTTCCTTTCCCAGTCCTTGATTGTTTCTGGAATTTCCTGTTTTTACTATTCTGTTCAAGCATTTAATTTTGTGAATCATTCATCTGAATGCATCTTATTTCATGATTTTGCACATGTCATGAACACTTGCACTGTTTCACCACTGTTCTTGGCCTTCAACTCTTTGTATTCTTTAGGCTCTTGACAGCCCACCCTCGTTCTTGATTCTGAAAACTTGTTCTTGTTTCTTGTTTTCTGTGTTTTTCTCAGATTCGAGCCTCCAATCTTTGCTTTCATAGGTTTCGGGTTGGGATTTGTTTATAGAACCTTTAATTCTTAGGAAAAACTGAAACAATCCTTACCAGTATATACCTAGGTTTAAGCCAAGGTCCCAGTAACCCTTTAAGAGTACTCTGTTTCTGTAGTCAAGTACCTTTACACAAAAATCATGGGTATGTGGAGACATAGGGTAAACACCCCAACCAAACTCGAATTCTTTAGGCAAGAGTTCTCTATTCCTAATGATGTTCACCTTAAGCTAGCTAGGGATGATGACTCCATCATGCCTACAGATAATACGATGCCTTTCCCTATTGTGGCTTTTGTTGAATGTGGACTTCGGCTCCCACTCAATCCCCTTTTTCGTGAAGTTCTTCACTACTACACCCTGAACCCTATGCAACTCACCATTAACTCCTATAGAGTGCTTAATGGTATCATAGCTTTAGCCCGGCAAGAGAATGTTAGGATCACCCTTGCCGACATCCAATACTGTTATACTATGTGCGCCCTTAATCTAAAAGAAAAAGGTTATGTGTATTACCTCAAGCCGAGGTCCACCGAATTCAAAATTGTAGCCGACCTCCCAGACTCTAACAAAGGGGCTGGAGATGATTATCTTATTGCTTCTGGAAATTGGGAGTTTGGCCCAGACGAAGATGTCCATCTCTACCCTCTTCCTCGAATGGTTAAAGAGGGAAAGGGTAAGAGCCCAATGTTAATCACTTAGTTGTTCTTTCCCTATCCTCAAGATTTTGTTTGTCTCTAATGTTGTGTTCTTCTTTGCAGACGTTCGTAAGCCACCAAAGGACTTCCTCCAGTCCTATTTTCTTGGAAAAGATCTAAAGAAGCTCCTAGACCTTCCGATTCACAAGCGCAAGGCTCCCTTGGTACTGAACTTCATCCCAACGTACAAATCCACTTTGCCCGACGTTCCAAGGAGGGTGAAAAAGAGCCTTTCTCCACCTACTGCCACAACTCAAGTCGCTTCCTCATCCCGAACAGATCAAGAGTCCATATCTGACCCAACCAATCAACCTTCCACCTCGGCACCATACTTGGTACCAATTCCTGAAAGAAAACGCCGGCGCAGACTTGTCAAAACTGCCGAAATGGTTCGCCCAAAGCCTGTTGCCCATGATCTCCTAGCCAACCTACCAGCCGATGTCGATATGGTTCCAACCCAAACGATGCCCCCACCAAAATCAAAAAGAACAAAGAAGGCTCAGCCAAAGACCAAAGCTACTGAGGCTGAGGTTGAGGATGCTTTGCCTATCTCACAATTGGCCGAGAGCAAGAAGACTGCTTCTGCTTCGGAAAAAAGGTCTGCTGAAACTCAACCAGCAGAGTCCCAGAAATCAAAGAAGCCGAGGTCTTCTACTACGACGACTTCAAAGTCCAAGGTACCAAATGTCCCCTGGACGCCTGCAATTACTCTGGAGAACAAGCCTGTCCTAGCCAGTGATAGGGCCCACCAAATAAATATCGGTAGACTTAGTACCGCTCTTCTTCTTCCAGGTGATCTGGAAAAGAATGCTGAAATGAGTGAGTATGAAAATTATGCTTTTATGCTTCAACGCTGTGTGCAAGTAAGTGTCTTCACTTGGTAACTTGTTTTATCCGCATCTCTCCATACTTGTAAAATTCTGTAATAACTTTTTACTTTGTGTTCTTTCAGGTTGTCCAGCATGCACATTCCTTCTCCATGCAATCCTTTGAGACCAGGGAGAAATTAAATGACTTGAAGAAGGAGTTTGCAGCCCTTCAAAAGATAAATAAAGGCCTTCAATCAAAAATGAAGAAATTGGAAGATCAAACCGAGGCTGCTACTAAAGCCCAAACCCCGTCAAGAAAAAATTTGAATCTGCCGAGGCCATTAAGAATGTCGCCGAAGCTCAAAGGAAAGAGGCTGAGGAAAAAGCACTCCAGGCCGAGAAGGAGCTCTAGGAGGCGTTGGCCACCAAGGATGACGAGATCAAGGCATCTGATGAAAAGGCATATGCCCAAGGCATGGCCGACATTACTGAGGAATACTAACTTCAAGTCAGGCAGGCATGCAACAGGGGCTTCTCCCTTGGTTGGATGTCTCTTGTCAAGAAGCTTAATATCCCAGATGACTCGCTATTGCGCAAGGCCGATGCTATTCCTCTGCCATTCCCTCCTCCTCCACCTCCAAGTCAAACTGAAGATGAAGATGAATCTGAGTCTGAAGCCGAGGATGAGGATAAGGATGCTGATGTTCTAGTAAGGAAGCCCAAGGATACCAATGAGACCAAGTCTCCTCCTCAGGGTGATCAAGTCCTTGACTTGACTAATGAGGAAGATGAGGAGGTCATTAAAGAGGCCACTCCTGAACAAGCATTATCTGATGTTCACTTGGTTGAAAAAAGTCTTGATCAAACAGTCGCAGAAATTGACACCGAGATTGCAGCAGAAAAAGACGCCGAGGTTGTGGAAAAAGATCCCGACGTTGTGGTAGGAAAAGATACCGAGGTGGTTCTCCCAGAGTCCTTCGAGGTCCTAGCCCAACCATCTGTTGATGTTGAAGAATCTTGAATGTCTTTTGTACTCTTTTCTTTTTTTGTACTTTCTTTTATTTGCTGGACTATGTAAGCTTCATTCCATGGCCGATGTGCCTTCTTTGTACACAACTGTGACTACTTTTGTCTGTATGCTTTAGTCTTTTGATTTCTTCCTGATTGCTTCTGTATTGTTCTATACTTAGAATATTTTGCATGTCTTTCATACTTTGCCTCTTTTGTGCAATCTTCTCGGGGTTACTTACCTCGGGTATTATAACTATAAGTCTTACTTCGGCAAGATACTGACCTGCAAACTTTTCATAAATTTCAACAAGTGTAAAGCATATACTATTCAATGTTTGACTTTGCAAACTTTTCTCAGGTTTCAACAAGTGTTTAAATAGTGATCTCGATCTAACCTACTTGTAAATTGCTACAAATTTCAACAAGTATTAACATATGCTGTAAAATTTCCTCAAGTTATAACAAGTGCTAAACAATGATCTACTTGTAAATTGCTACAAATTTCAACAAGGGTTTAAACAATATATTTAGCTTTTACTTCGACCTGTAAATTGCTACAAATTTCAACAGATGATCACATGTTGGCTTAACTTCAACTTGTAAATTGCTACAAATTTCAACAAGTGTTAAGCATCTTTTTTGGTTTTAACCAGTAGATTGCCATAATTCTGTAAGTAATAGCATCGGCGTCCCTTCAACTTGTAAATTGCTACAAATTTTAACAAGCGAAGAGAAGCAGTAATCTTGGATTGACTCCCACTTGTAAATTGCTACAAATTTCAACAAGTGTTAATCTCTGTATCGGTTTGACCAACTTGTAAATTGCTACAAATTTCAATAAGTGGTAAACTTTGTATCGGTTTGACCAACTTGTAAATTGCTACAAATTTCAACAAGTGGTAAACTTTGTATCTTTTGCTCGCTTCTCAATGTGAACCTAAGTTCCACTTGGGTTCTCATTATTCATGTTTTTTAAACAATATTAAGTATCTTTATCAATCATATGCGTTTGAAGAATTCTGAAAAGATTTTATTGATGACATCGGCCAAAAATAATGAACATCTAATGATAAAAGAATTTCAAATTACAAGTGTTCCAAGGTCTTGGCAATGCTTTGCACTCATTGTCTTCAAGCCGATAAGCTCCATTTCTTAACACCGAAGTAATTCTGTAAGGTCCTTCCCAGTTTGGACCAAGCTTGCCCTCTCTGGGATCCTTCTTGGTGCCGACGACTTTTCTTAAGACTAGGTCGCCAACTTGAAAATCTCTTGGGTTGACCATTTTGTTGTAAGCTCTGGCAAGCTGTTGCTAGTATACTGCAAGTTGAATTACAGCCTTCTCTCTTTGCTCTTCTAAAAGATCCAGATCTCGGGCTAAGAGTATGTCATTGGTCCCATTCTCAACTCCCTGGGTTCGGATCCCTGAAATGCCGACTTCTAGTGGAATGACTGCTTCTGTGCCATAAGCCATGGCAAAGGGGGATTCCCCTGTTGATCTTCTCAGTGTTGTCCGATATGCCCAAAGTACGTTGGGCAATTCGTCTACCCACTTTCCTTTTGCTACTTGCAGCCTTTTCTTTATTCCATCCAAAATTACTTTGTTGGATGCTTGTGCTTGCCCATTACTTTGGGGGAAACTTGGTGTTGAAAAGTAATTCTTGATCTTGAATTTCGCACAAAAGTTCTTGATAAGTTTGCTGTCAAACTGTGTTCCGTTGTCGGCAACGATGGCCCTTGGGATGCCAAATCCGGTGATAATCTTTTTCCATATGAAATTCTTGACGTCCACATCTCGGATTTTGGCAAGAGGTTCTGCCTCTATCCACTTTGTAAAGTAATCTGTTGTTACCAGTAAGTATTTTCTCTGCCCAGTTGCTTGGGGAAGTTGTCCAACCAGATCCATGCCCCATTGGGCAAACGACCAAGGGCTGGATATCGATTCAGTCAAGAATGGTCGATGAATCAAAGGTGCAAACCTTTGGCATTGTTCACACTTCTACGTATGCCAAGATCTTTTTGCATGTAGGGCCACCAATACTCCTGGGTGATGGCCCTATGGACTAATGATCTGCCCCCAATGTGGCTTCCACAAATTCCTTCATGAATTTCATATAAAAAATCTTCAACTTGTAAAGGGTGTATGCACCTTAAAAGGGGTCCAGTGAAGGACCTTCTGTAGAGATGTCCGTCCGCAGTCAGGCTGAATCTTGCCGACTTCAACCTGACTTTGTGTGCCTCCTTTCCATCTTCTGGTAGCTTTCCTTCTTTCAGGAATGCAACAATTGCGTCCATCCAGCTTGGCCCCATGTCCACACACATTACTTCTTGCTTTGCGTTCTGTGGTTCTATGCTCAGGCCCGACATATAGTCAATCATAATCGTTCTTATTTTTCCATCAGATTGAACTTGCGGTGTTAGCCAACGTGGCGTGGTCATTATCATCTCGGCTTACTTGGAGAAGTCGGCAGTTCTGAAACAGGGCTGCCAATCTGATGATCTTTTGCATATGCCGACATCCTCTCGTCTCTGGCTGCAAATTCTCCTGTTGATTGGTTAACAATTAACTGTGAATCACAAAAACTATTACCTCATCTCGCTTCGCTGCCGCCAAATTTTTAGTCCTACAATTAATGCTTCAGATTCGCTTCATTGTTTGAGGCCTTGAACCCCAAACGGATGGATTATTCTATTATTTCCATCTCGGGATATCAGCAGACTCTGCCCGCCTCCTTGTCGGTTTGAACTTCCATCGACAAACACCGAATGAGTCGCCGATGTAGATGCCGCAGGTCCGAGCTTTTCCTTCCTTTGTTCCTTGGCCTTTGGCCGAATTCTCCTTGCTTGGGACCTCGCTCATCTTGGCTCAATGGAGCCCGACGCTCGATGGATTCAAAGTGAATTTCGCCACGGTCGGCCAAAACTCGCCCTTAATTGTCGCTCGGCTCGAACTCTGTGTCATATCGCCCAAGGCTACTGCCCACCTTGCAATTCTTCCTGTTAAGTCTCCTTGTTGCAATAAGGACTTCAGTGGGTGCTCTGTTAGCACTACTATCTTGTGTGCCTGGAAGTAGTGGTTCAACTTTTTTGAGGCCATTACTAAGGCTAGCATTAACTTTTCTAGCGGTAGATACCTTGTTTCTGTGTCGGCCAAGGTTTTACTTACATAATAGACAACCTTCTATTCTCCTTGCTCTTCTCGGATTAGCACTGCGTGTTATCGACACCTGCTAAGTATGTAAAACAACTCCTCCTGTGTTCGTGTTGAGAGGAATAGGGCCGTGGTCAGATACTTTTTTAGGTCAGCCAAAGCGGCCTCACATTCTTCAGTCCATAGGAAATCTGTGGTCTTTTTTACCAGGTTGAAGAAGGGTTTACACTTGTCGAACTCGATTATGAACTGTTTAGGGTCATGCCCTGCCAAAGGAGCATTTGAACTTGTTTTGCCGATGTTGGGCTTTGTAGATCTAGGATGGCCTTGATCTGATCTGGGCTGGCCTCTATTCCCCTTCTTGTTACCAGGTACCCTAGAAACTTACTAGATCCAACTCCAAATGCGCATTTAGATGCGTTGAGTCGGAGCCGATATGTTTTGAGTATTTCAAATACCTCTTTCAGGTCGGCAAGATGATTCTTAGGCTCCTTAGTCTTCACGACCATGTCATCGATGTAGACTTCTACTGTTTGGCCTATCAGGTGTTTGAACATTTTGGTTACCAGCCTTTGGTAGGTTGCTCCTGCGTTCTTCAGCCCAAAAGGCATCACCCTGTAACAGTACAAGCCTTTTGGGGTGATGAACGCTGTCTTCTCCTCGTCTGGGGGGTACATGGATATCTGGTGGTACCCCCTGTAAGCATCCAGAAAGCTCATCCTTCCATGTCCAGATGTGGCGTCTACTAATTAATCGATTTTGGGTAGCGAAAAGCTGTCTTTGGGACAGGCTTTATTCAGGCTTGTAAAATCCACGCAGACCCTCCATTTACCGTTTTTCTTTTTTACCACCACAGTGTTTGATAGCCATGTTGGATAATTGACTTCTCTGATGGCCTTGGCTTCCAGAAGTCTGTCTACCTCTTCCTCCACTGCTTCGACGTGCATCAACGTCGGTCTTCTAGCTCGCTGTATTACGGGTTTAGCCGACCTGTCGACGTTCAGTCTGTGACATGTGACTTCGAGGTCAATGGCAAGCATTTCATAACGTGTCCAGGCGAACACCTCTATGTTTGTTCTTAAAAAAGCTTCCAATTCTTTCTCTTCTTCTTCGGCTAAGCCTGAGCCGAGAAGAAAGAAGCGCTCTTCATCGCCCTCCTGAACGAGGATTTTCTTTAGTGTTTGCTCTTTCTCGGTAGGCTCCTTGCCGACATCATCTAGGACTTCCGCGTCCTCACCTTCAATTTCTACCTTTCCTGGTTCTTGTATGCTGCAGGTTGTTTTCATTGCTACCATGGAGCAATTTTTGGCCTGTAGCTGGTCTCCTCTGACTTCTTCAATCCCATGTTCTGTTGGCAACCGCAATAGTTGATGCAACGTTGAGGGAACTACCCCCATTGCATGCAACCATGGCCTTCCCAATATGATGTTGTAAGGAGAAGGCGTATCAATCACGATGAATTCTGTCCCGATCTTCTTAGTACCGGCCTGTACTTCCAAGTTTGTAGCGCCCAGTGGCCACGTCGGCGTTCCATTGAAGCCGACCATCGGGCCATTCGATTGCTCCATGTCGTCTGGGTGAAGGCCTAGCTCCTTGTAACATCTAACATACATAATGTCACAAGAGCTGCCTTGATCTATTAGGATGCGTTTTACTTGGCACTCCCCAACCTGGAGGGATACTACCAAGGCATCATTATGTAGGTGCTGTACCATCTCTAAATCGGCTTCGGTGAAGGCTATCATCGGTCCTTGGTACTCTGCTGGGCGATGTCTTTTTTCCCCGACTTGGTAGACATGCTGCAGATGCCTTACCCTTTGAGTCTCTCCTCTGACTTTATTCTCATTAACCTTTGAGTGGATCACATTAACTATCCGAGGTCCTTCTGCCCGAGGTTGCGGTGGTGGTGGGGTTGCTGGAGCCTGAGGCAGTCTTGCCTGTTCTTCTCTTGTTCTGGTTTCATCGACAAGGTCTCTCAAGTGGCCTTGCCTTACCAGATCTTCCAAGTGTGCTTTTAGGGCTCTGCAGCCCTGTTTTGTATGTCCATTTTCATTGTGATAAGCACAATGTCTATCCATGTTTCTTCCCATAAATTCTCCCGCTTCCCTTGCTGGCGTTCTGAAATAGGGCTGGTTCCAAATTTTTCCTAGGACTTTTTGAATTGGAATTCGGAACACGGTTGTCACTGCCTGTTTATCCCTTAATTCCGTCTCTGTTTTACTAAATCCGTTATTACTTCGGCCTCGTTTCGGCGAGCCGCTCCCTTTTTCCTGTTTTACTTTTTTATTCCCCGATGTATCCTCCTCGGCTCTGGCATACTTCTCGATTCTTGCCATGAGCTCCTCCATGCTCTTTGGCAATGTCTTTGCCAAAGATTTCCGTAGTGAACAATCATCTTTTAGGCCGTTCTTGAAAGACACGACCGCTACCTTCTGGTTGCATTCAGGTATTCGATTGAACACCTCGTAGTACCTTTTTGCATAGGCCCTAAGGCCTTCATCCTATCGATCTTGTAGGCCATTAATGCCCACCCTTAATGGTCGCAACTTATTTGTTACTGAACACGCCACAAACATCTCGGCCAGGCCTTCCCAAGTCTTCACGCTTCCTTTTGGCAACTTATGGAACCAATCTGATGCAATCTCCCCAAAGGACGAAGGGAACACTTTGTAGAGTAATGGCTCGTTTCCACTGTATGACGCCGTTGAGTTCAAGAATAGTCCAACGTGGAAGTTAGGGTCTGACTTGCCATCGTATATTTGAAACCTCAGCATGCTGAATCTCTTTGGTGCCTCAAATTTGTCCAATTCTACCGAGAATGGTGTCCTCGGTTTGACAAGTGAATTAACCTCGGCTTCGGCGTTATGTTCCTTCCTCTTGAGGTAATTCCTTAAGTCTTCTTTACTCCTCCCCGAAGCTCGGCTATCTTTTGACTTTAGTCTCTTTGGCACACTACTCTCGGCCTCGTGGTGTGCCCTTTTTGATTTTTCTCCATGGGTTGTGTCAAAGCAGAGCGCCTGCCTTTGTACCTGCCGATGTTCTCTGGGTTCTGGGTCCTTCGTGTGATATGTCCTCTGGGATTTCTCTTGTCTCGGCTCTTCTCGTCCGACTTCCCTGGAAGGCGGATGGGAGTGCCTTGCGCTCCTGGTGTGTTGTGGTGTTTCGGGAATTATTTTTCTTCCTCCCTTCTGAGTATTAACTGCTGGAATTGGGGTGTCCTGCAGCGGGTACGGTGGCTGCATGACATTGTTTTGCATCATGAAGTTGACGACCGACTGCAGGTCTGCCAACTTGTCTGCCAATTCTTTTACTTCTTCATCCCTCCGTAAGCACCTATCCCTCCATACCTGGAGGTTATCTTCGTTGTAGTATCTGTCCTGGTCCGTCTTTTTTGAGGTGTCGCCCTCCTGGCCGATGTTTTTTCCTTCATTCCCCTGGTTGCGGGTTTCTTCATTGTGGTTGTCTTCGACGTCAAGATTGATAGGCCTGCCACTTCGAGGGAGCGCTGTCTCAATCTTACGTGCATTATTGGCCATCTATTCGTTTTTCGTTCCCACAGACGACGCCAAATTGTGTGAGTGATTTTCTGATCACACTGCCCTCCTTAGTGATTTAGCTGTAGAACACAGGCAGAATAGATGGCACCCTGTTGTCCTGCACAGAAAGAAAAGGCTCCGGCGGTGGTTCTTCCACCCGGGGGCACTCCGACGATCAAGTCAGTATATCTCTCAAAGATAATCAAGTATTCAACTCACAAGCTTGAGTATATAAAACATACCTTAGACCTATGGGGGTGCCTCTCTTTTATAGCCAACATAAACCTAGTCCCAATAGAAGCCTAACTTCTATGGACTCAGGATTACTGCTAATCTTGGACTCCCAGTAAGATTAGGATAAACTCTCTAAGAGTCTTATCTTTACCCAAACTGAAGTCTTCTCCCAATCTAGGACTCTTGTCCATATTCAGGTTGAGTTCCCTCTTCATTCTAGGAATCTTGTCCCCTATCCACTTATCTCGGATTCCGATATCTTCGGAGATGACCTCGGCGTCACGACCAGGACACGTGGCACCTCGGCTGACACATCGGCGTCACCTTGCCACGTGTTGGTACTCAAAAAATATATCCCCACACTAATCATATACAGTTTGTTTGGTTTGTGAATTTTGATTTCACTTTTTAAAATATTAAAATTTTTTGTTTTTTGCATTTTTTTTGTTTTCATTGATTTTTTTTAATATTTTAAGCAATTTTTTTAATTTTTAGATATACCTAACATAAATATACTTAGAAAGTATAATGTTCGTGAAAGAAATCTTTAAAAAATTTACTAAATACCAAAAATACAAAAAATATATATATGAAAGTTCAGTATATTTTTCATATTCTTGTATATTTATTGATTTTTTAAAATATTTTTTTATAAATATTTTACATTTTAGATACCTGTAATGAAGGTGCATCCAAAAAGTAAAAAAAGTTGTTTAAGATTTTAAAAATATTCACTAAAACCAAATAAATAAATAAATAAATAAATAACTCAATTTTAAAAAATTGAATTCAAAAAATTAAAATCAAACACAGTGTGGTAAGTATTTGATAAAAATTTTAATAAAATATTTAAGATTCCTAGGATTTTTTTATTAACTATTCATTGAAGAGAGGAGAAAAAAAAAAAGGCATAATTAACTGTTCTTTGAAGAGAGCAAGATCAGAAAGTTTACACAGGAATATTTTAAGACATGACTTGAAATCATCTCTCTCAACTTTCTCCCTCCATAGATTTGAGCTTAATATCAATTCTTAATTACTTTTAAGGACAAATTCTCAAGAAGATTTCATTTTTATTTTTATACTTTGTCGCAATTTTTAATGACATTCCTAAATTTTGAATAATTTTAATTTTACTTTTAAAATTTCTAAAATCGTATCAATTTTACCTCTGCCACCACATTTGAAACAAAATAATGGGTTTCACTGTGTGTGTCTAGTAGCAAGAAACTAAAGTAAAAAAAAAATAAAAATAAATTATTTAGTTTAAATTCTCTCAAATAATAAAGATTTGGTTAGTGCTAGTTAAATTTTTGCTCAAGTGCCCAAAATTCAAAATATCTATTGGGCACTTAATACAAACATGTACTGCTACAATTTGTTTCATACAGAGAGTGGTAGTAAAACGCTCATGATTTAACTTTGAAAATAGGATATATATCTGAACTTAGAGAATAGAGTTGTATAATGGTGCAAACCAATGAGTGTATAGAAAGTGACTTTTCATGTGTGTTTTATTGGGTATCAAAGGGGGATCTGAAAAGGGTAGTGGATGGATGGAACCATCCATATGGGACCTATATGAAAGGGTTCAAGAAAGTAGTTGGAAAATTCGAAGAACAACTTCGAATTCTCTAGAATATTATGAGAGGCTTAAATTTTTCAATAGTCTCAACTCAAGAACACAAGAGTAAAGGAGATGATGGAGATAAGAGATTGGGTGAAGAAGAAGGCAAAATGGCTAGAGAGAGAATAATGGCAAGGCTCTCCCATGGATCTCCCACTTTCACTCTCAAGGTTGATAATGGAGAAGGGAAATTAGTTCTTTCCCAAGAGTTAAATCTCCCCAAAATCCATCCATTGTAAAGCTATGGGTGGGTGCTATTTATAGGCACCTCATGATATAGGATGAAGCCCATGTGCAAGGCACATGGGAAATATTCTCTCTAATCACTTTGTCCGAGGAGGTGACCTCTCCGAGGATGAAAAAAACCCCGAAGAGGAGATCAACCCCTTGGCGAACCCTTCTTCTTAGCCACACCTAACCAATGATCCCTAATCATCCCAAAGGGTCAGGGGTAGTCCCAGAGGACGTCCTGCCGCATAAGGGTCAGGGGTAGTTCAAGAGAACGCCCTGCCGCAAATATTGCCGAGTCTCAGGGACCCCCTAGATCGTGCCACCTCGACCCAAGTATAGGCTAGTTTAACTGAAGAGTGAATTTATCTCCACTCACCGTCCTCAGGATCGGGTCCTTTGTTCGGACTCCATTACGCCTATGGTTCTGGTACGTAGATCTCGAAAGCTCCGAGCCCGCAAGTGTTCTGGGACTTATTAACGGAGCGATTTCTAGATTGCGTCTGAACCCGTTTGAAGCCAAGTGCTTCGGACTTCTAGGTTCGTGGATCCGAACCCTTTCGAGTTCGAATGCCTCGGATCTCTAGGCTTGCTCAATACCTTTTTCAAGTCCAGACCCGAGTAAGTCTCTAAGTTCGTGGATCCGAACCCTTTCGAGCCCGAGTGCCTCGGTTCTCTAGGCTTGCTTAATGCCCTTTCGAGTCCGGGCCTGAGTAAGTCTCTAGGTTCGTGGATCCGAACCCTTTCGAGGCTTAGAGCCATTTAGCCCGTTTGATGGCGATAAATCCGGGCCCACCAATCTTGGACTTGCGATAAATTCGGGCCCACTAATCTTGGGCTATTAGGCCTAAATAATTTAGTGTGTTCAAATTAGCCCCTCTTACATTTGCCCCTTGCGTGTATGAGAAATTGTAATTTTCTCGGACATGCATAATTTCACCTTGTTAGCCATGCTTCACATTACGTCTTGGCGAATATTTGGTATTTACAGAGTCCATGAATAAAGCTGAGGGCTCACCGTAATATACAGATAAAATTGACAAGTAAAATTAAAAAATAAATAAATAAATAACTTTTTTTTTTGGGAGGGGGGGAAAGAAAACCAAAACTTGAATTATTCTCCACCAATCAAACGTTGACATTTAATTCATACAGCACCAACTAAATTGCCAAAGAAAATAATAATAATAATTCTTTTCCTTATGAATAAACAAATCAGAAAAGTTGACCCCCCATTTTTTTACAATATATAAACATATTGCTCTTGTTTTGGACATTCTCTCTCCAGAAACTTCAAACCCAAAAAAAAAAAAAAATTTCTATTGAAGGGAAACCGTGAACTGCTTAGGCCCTTATATATATATATATATATATATATGCATATGGAGAATATTTGACAGGATATTCTAGGTATAGGCCTCTTTTCTTTCTATTTAAGGAAAGGAGTAGCAACCCTAATCAATAGCTCATCTCTTTTTCAATAGCTCATTTCTTTTTTGTTTGTTGCACAGCGGCGCCTCTCTCTCTAAATCGAGAGACCAACCCAGCTCTTCTCTTTTTTTTTTTTTTTCTTTATGAAATCCATGCGGCTGATTCTCTCTCTCCAAGACAAACCCAGATTTCAACATTTTCAAGAAGGCTCTGTTTCTACAATAGCAAAGGCCGACACCAACTCCTTGCATCCACGACATCTCTTCTGTTTATTTAATTATTTATTTTTCTGTGCTTCATCTTCCTTACCTCACTACTGAAGGATTTATTTTTATTTTTTTCAGTTTGCACGCTGTTCATTGCTGCAGTTCCAGACCTCGCCGTCGTCGGTATTTCAACTCAGCCCAACGACGCATCCCCTCAGAGCTTTGGGGGCGTCTGATTTCGGTTTTACTCCGCCAAATAGCACCACCACTGGTTCAGACGCGACGGAGCAGCACTGTCCAACCTTCCTAGCGTCGTGCAACACTCCGACGACCCTTGCGAAAGCAGCTCCGACCCTGCCTTGCATACACGAGTGCCCAACTTGCGTGACCTGTGCACCTTTTCATCCTGCTCTTGAGACATCACCACTGCTGCAACTTTGCTTTTGGCCTTGACTGCCCAGCGATTTGCCTTCGTCTTCGGCTGTTCAGCGCGAACCACACGTCGCCCACTCAACGCGATATGTGTGGTTTTGCCTAACACCATCCAGCTCGCTGTTGGTTGGCCTGTCCTTCACGCTTGATGCCCAGCTCCTGCACCGTTGAGAAGTGATGACCACGCCGCCCACTCAACGCGGCGTCGGTCTGTCCATATCCATTCTTATTCACTGTATGTGCCATCGCCGATCTATTCCGACTATCCTTGTTTTGTTTTTGTGTGTCACATTCTGAACCATCCTTGTAGGTGGACCCATTTTTTTCATAAGACGATGCATTTCCAGTCTTGTGATTGTAAATTCCACACAAGGTTTCTGCGCTCCGTAATAGCTTCACAAAAGAAGAGCCAACAAGACTGTTGGGATTTGATCTGGTTCCTGGATTTGCTTCTGAGTTGTCATGCAAAAATGATCTTATTCTTTCAATGGTTTGAGCCATTGATGAGTCCACAGAGTTTTGAGAGGAACCTACAGAATTTTGAGAAGTACATCATCTGTTTCTCTTCTGTCTCCTGTGAAACCTGCCACTGCTTCTGTGAGCTGATTCACCACTGTGTCTGTTGTTGATTTATGGTATATCTCTAGACTAATTCCAGAAATATCTGAGGATTTACATTTCAAATTATCTGTTGATAATGCTTGATAAAATACATTTTGAATCCTTACTTGGGATCTGAACTATACTGATGTTGAGACTTGTTAAATCTGAGAATGATGAAATTTTACTGCTCACTTATGTGTTTGAACCACTGTTACTAAATCTTGAACTCGTGTTGACAAATCTAACATAAATAGAATATTTGATGCTTGCATTGAAATATTGATGTCAAGGGCAGAGATGTGCTAGGAATGATGTCACGCTTGACGCCTTGCGCCGAGACCGAACCAACCTACCATCGGCCTCTCTTTGCTGAAACTCTTCCTCCGGCTTCGACAGTCCAATGCAAACCACAAACGTTGCCCACTCAACGTGACGTGTGTGGCTGCTGACTCTTCTGTGGTACCACCGTTGCTTCCGGCTTCAACTTGTCTGACGCCGACCACGCACGTTCGCCCACTCAACGCAACGTGTGTGGTCTTGCCCAGCCTAGCTCAGTCTTGTTGATCAACGTCGATGCTAACTCCGCTACGTCTTCAACACTGCCTTCGGCCTCAACTGTAACTGGTTATTGACCACGCCGCCCACTCAACGCGGCGTCGGTCTAACTATATTCTTTCTTGCCCATTGCCAGCGCTGTTATTAATTTACTCCGACTATCTTCAGTACTGGTTCCACCCATTCGTGGCTTATTTTCTGCTTCCACATTGACTCTAACATAGCTGTGCTCTTCCTCCGTTGGCCCAAACCTGTGAGTAAGCTCTTTGAATTTGGTGGAAGCTCCCACCTTCATTCTTATTGTTTTGATGGACTTTTGTACTCAAAATAAATATGCACTGATACATTTTCGAATTTGAGAATTCTGGTGATAATTTATTTCAGTCTTGAGGCTTGCAAACAATCTTGAACTAGTGCTCTGATTATATACATCTTCAAATCCTTGCTTGAGATTCGGGACTTTTATTGATGGACTGGATATAGATAAATCTTTAACAGTGGGTTATTGAATTTCATTGCTGATTTTGCAAGATAAAAACACACCATGACATTGCACTCCTCCTGATATTTAAAACTTGAGTCCGTGCTTTGATGATTTTGATACAAATAGAGCTATTGAAAAATATTGAGCATTCAACGTTGTCTCTGGTGAATTTATTCATTGTCATCCTCGTGAATGTTGGAATAGTTATCGTTGAACTCTTGTTGTTAAATACCATTGTTGAAAATTTGAAGAGAATAAAATAAATGTGTAGTTGTTGATGTTGCCCCATTCTGATAATGCCTGAATCATGATCTGAAATTGATATTGTTTGTCTCGTTTGTTGGCTTTACTATTTCAGGCAAATAAATTTTTGTGCAAAATTTACGACCCCGAGGCCTTCAGAATCTTCACTAATGAGAGCAAGGGCTATCCTTCGAAAGTCTGAACGAGAGCAAAACTGTCCCTTAGGAGTCCGAAAGTAGCATACACCCTACTTCGGCAAGAAAGATCCCTCTGGACGGCAACCGAGTCTACCAAGTTTGCACCAATAGAAGTAAAGATTGTCTCTCAGAAGTCCGAGCAAAAGCAAGGCTGTCCCTCAGAAGTTCAAGCAGAAACAAGGCTGTCCCTCAAAAGTCCGAGCAGGAACAAGGCTGTTCCTCAGAAGTTCGAGCGGAAACAAGGCTCTCCCTTAGAAGTCCGAGCAGAAACAAGGCTGTCCCTCGGAGGTTCGAGTGGATGTGCACTTCTACTTCGGCAGCTAATGGAAGCAAAGGCTATCTCTCGGGAGTTCGAGTAAGAGTCCACTCTACTTTGAAAAGAAAGATCCTCGGAGCTCGTATTGATGAAATCAAGGGCTGTTCTTCGAACCCGTACTAATGAGAGCAAGAGTTGTCCCTCGGAAGGCTCTCCCTCAGAAGTCCGAGCAAAAACAAGGCTGTCTCTCGGAAGTTCGAGTGGATGCGCACTTCTACTTCAACAAGAGAAATCCTCGAAGCTCGCACTGATGGAAGTGAGGTCCGTTCCTTCAAAGTCCAAATGGAAGCAAGGGCTATCCCTCAGAAGTCCGGGTGGAAGCAAACTCTTTTCTTTGGCAAGAAAAATCCCTCGAAGCTTACACTGATGGAAGTAAGGGCACTTCTTCGAAAGTTCGAGTGGGAGCACACACTCTGCTTCAACAAGAAAGACCCTCGAAGCTTGCACTGATGGAAGTAATGGCTGCTTTTCGAAAGTCCGAGTGGGAGCACACATTCTACTTCAACAAGAAAGACCCTCGAAGCTTGCATTGATGGAAGCAATGGCTGCTCTTCGGAGGTCCGAGTGGAAGTATACTTCTACTGTGTCAAGAAAACTCCCTTCAGGTTGGTAACTGAGTCTACTATTCCTCTTTCTTCTTTGAGGGGCAACAAAAATTGAAAACTGTTTCAAGCAACATAACACAATGAAGATATACACTGCAGAGAAAATAACTTCTAATGGAGATACATAATATGGAGGAAATAAATTTCTTCATGACATAAGAAAGATAGAACTTCTTGGATAATGCAGTAAATCTAAATTGTAAATGTCATAGATAGACTTCTTCTATGGAATGTTGACATTTGCCCCTAGAGTTGCAAGATCATTTGGAAAGCTTTCACCAGTTACTCGGGTTGTGGCTATCATGCACCATCATAGCCATGTCTTCTAAGATATCCTGGGGCTCCTATTCTCTGAACTCTATCCCATGTGCTTCGACTTTCTTTCTAAAGATCTTTTTAAGCATCCGGCACTTTTCTGCAGGATGTCCTAGTGATCAGTAGAAAACACAATAATTAGGACCATCGCGGTCTTTCTTCGGCAAAAGCTCTTCGACAAGAGGCAACTTCAGTTCTCCGTCTGCCATTCATTCTTTAACTAAGGCCTTCACCTCCTCGACACTACACGGAAAAGGAGTGTCATCTTCGCAATATTTCCTCTTCTGACCTCTGAATTCCTCCCCCTGCGACTTTCGGGTAGAACACGCGGAAGCCGCAGTGACAGAAGATCCTCGGGATGACTTGAAGCTGGTTTTATAACTAGTCTCGAACCCGATCTCCTGAGATTGAGGTATGTTGATGTTCCGAGATGCTTTAATTAGTGCCGAGAATGTGGGTAGCTTGTGATTAACAAGAAGCATCTTGTACCCGTTCAATGCCCCTTCAACACAGATTTGGACCTAGTAGCTTTCCTCCATGACCTCATGATGTCCATGGCTTTGTCTTGGAATCTCTTCACATGTTCAAGAATATCTTCACCTTCCCGCTGCTTTTCCTTACACAGGGTAAGTGTGGTCACTTTCTGGGCCACCTGAAAGAATTTGGCATGGAATTTGTTGACCATCTCTTCCCAACTTCGAACAGAGTTTGGGGCCAAGTTAACGTACCAACTGTATGCTCGGTCGGTGAGGGACTTGGAGAATTCTCTCAGTCAGAGGACATGATGTGAACCATGAATACCCAGAGTCTCGATGAACCGCACAACATGTTCTCGAGCATTTCCTTGTTTGCCATCGAATTTGATGAACTTCGGCACCGTGTACCCCTCCGGGTATGGATAAGTCAACATCTCGATAGGGTATGGTGGCTTGACATTTGGATCAAGCAAAGAGGGTAAAGTTTTCTTGCTCCGTTCTAGCTCGAACATGGCTTGCACATCTGCAAGGGTGAGAAATTGTTGAGGGAGAGAACTTAATGGTGATATTCCCGGAACTTGACTTGTAGACCCGAAGACTGAGCCTGGAGCGACTTGGCCATTCGGGTGTTGAGAATTCATCGTCGGTAAAGACACATGACAATATTGGCCATTAGCACCTATGGACATGCCATTTGGTGATGGGACATTGCATTGGGTCCCATGAAGTCCATTGCACGCCATGGCTATATTGGGTTGGACTTGAAAACTTGGCGTCGGAGCCAGAGGAGACCCACTCGGTACATGAGTAGAATTTACAATCGGTGGAACAAAATTAGGCATGGATGGAGTACCATTTTGTAGAGAAATTTCTGTAGGCCTTTTTTGAACTTCCACAGCTGTTGGAACACCATTCATCACGCCGGAAACTCCTCCAACCACCGCTGGACTATGGCTTGATCCTCCAAGTGTGTGATTTTGTGCTCCACGGGCCGTAGGTTGGCCATGACTTGTTCCTCCTAGCACTTGATTCTGCACACCATTTTGTACAACTTCAGGGAGAATTTGGGGTAGATCTTGATGGTTTTGACCATTTCCAACATTTCCATGAAGTTGTTAATGCTTGTCAGTGCCGACTTGACCTCCATTTGTTGCTGGTGGTGCAAAATTCGAACCCATCACCAACATGGTGTGGGTGAGATTTTGAAGGGTCGTGAGAATCTCTTGTTAAGTGTGTTGGAGTTCTTGAATGGCTTCAAGGATGAGAGGTGAGTCTTGAACTTGAGTCCTTTCATCACCACCATTGGAAGAGCCTTGTTGATGAGTCTCATTATCTGCTATTTTTGCCGATGTCGTATGAGTTCCAGATCTCGTTGAAACCATTAACCAATCCACCTTCCCAGTGGAGTCGCCAAATGTATGAAAGGGTTCAAGAAAGTAGTTGGAAAATTTGAAGATCTTCGAAGAACAACTTCGAATTCTCTAGAATATTATGAGAGGCTTAGATTCTTCAATAGTCTCAACTCAAGAACACAAGAGTAAAGGAGATGATGGAGATAAGAGATTGGGTGAAGAAGAAGGCAAAATGGCTAGAGAGAGAATAATGGCAAGGCTCTCCCATGGATCTCTCACTTTCACTCTCAAGGTTGATAATGGAGAAGGGAAATTAGTTCTTTCCCAAGAGTTAAATCTCCCCAAAATCCATCCCTTGTAAAGCTATGGGTGGGTGCTATTTATAGGCACCTCATGATGTAGGATGGAGCCCATGTGCAAGGCACATGGGAAATATTCTCTCTAACCACTTTGTCCGAGGAGGTGACCTCTCCGAGGATGAGAAAAACCCCGAAAAGGAGATCAACCCCTCGACGAACCCTTCTTCTTAGCCACACCTAACCAATGATCCCTAATCATCCCAAAGGGTCAGGGGTAGTCCCAGAGGACGTCCTATCGCATAAGGGTCAGGGGTAGTTCAAGAGAACGCCCTGCCGCAAATATTGTTGAGTCTCAGGGACCCCCTAGATCTTGCACCTCGACCCGGGTATAGGCGAGTTTAACCGAAAAGTGAATTTATCTCCACTCACCGTCCTCGGGATCGGGTCCTTTGTTCGAACTCCATTACACCCATGGTTCTGGTTCGTAGATCCCGGAAAGCTCCAAGCCTGCAAGTGTTCTGGGACTCATTAACGGAGCGACTTCTAGATTGCGTCTGAATCCGTTCGAAGCCAAGTGCTTCAGACCTCTAGGTTTGTGGATCCGAACCCTTTCGAGTCCAAGTGCCTCGGATCTCTAGGCTTGCTTAATACCCTTTCAAGTCCGGGCCCAAGTAAGTCTCTAAGTTCGTGGATCCGAACCCTTTCGAGTCCGAGTGCCTCGGATCTCTAGGCTTGCTTAATACCCTTTTGAGTCCGAGCCCAAGTAAGTCTCTAGGTTTGTGGATCCGAACCCTTTCGAGGCTTAGAGCCATTCAGAACGTTTGACGGCGATAAATCCGAGCCCACCAATCTTGGACTTGCGATAAATTCGGGCCCACTAATCTTGGGCTATTGGGCCTAAATAATTTAGTGGGTTTAAATTAGCCCCTCTTACAGGACCTAACTTGGTCTCCCAAGCAATTGGTCACTGGACACAACACTAGTTGAGGCATGTGATGATGTGTTCATATTATTCTTTTTTTTTTGGTCCTTCAGACTATCATTTTTCATTTAGTTAGGGGCATAGCTTGTCACAAACTACCATGGACAACCGAGTCACCTTTCATGAGAATGACTCTATCCATCAACCACAACGTGCAAGGCTACTCCACTATTTTATTTATTTGTTTGTTTACTTTTTTTTTTTTTTTTTTTTTTTTTTTTTGGCTTATTGAAATTTATAGGACAAATCAGAATTTGTGGATTGGAATGTTAGATGATTTACACTAATTTTTATCCTAATTTGCATAGAGGAAAATGTGTTTTTTCCCCAAATTTGAGCCCCCTGAATCCCCCGAATCAGGTAGAAGAGAAGAGAGAAAGAGAAGAGAGGGGAAGAGGAGGAAGAAAGGGGGAGAGATGGCAGCCCTCCGCCATCGCCGCCTCTGCCGATCGTCGCCCTGCCTTGCCTCGTCAAGAAGAAATGGTCGCCTCTGCCTCTGCCTCCGCCTCCGCCTCCGCCTCCAGTTCTTCTCCTTCTTCTTCTCCTTTTCTTCTTCTTCTTCTTCCTCTTTCTTCCTTCTCTTCTTTTGATTTTCTTCTTCTGAAAAAAAAAAAAAAAAATCAAAAACGACGAAAACGACGTCGTTTTTGAATTTGGGTGGCTCAAATTCGAGCTACCAATCACTTCTCTTTGCATAGACCATAGAATGACCCGAAGAAAAAAACAAAAGAGAAGAGAAAATAAAAAGAATCATACTCTAATCAAGTATAATCACTAGTCTCATCAAAGTACCAAAAAAAATATATATCATTCATTTTGAAATAATGTTATAATAATTATATCTTATTTTTTATATGATTTGCCATGCTGTATTGGATACATATTTAAATAGTAGGATCTATTAAACCAAGACAAGTATTAAAAACAATGTGATAAGAGAAATGTGATCATCGTAACATTGTTAATCTTTTTGCTATGCATGTTAAATTTTCCATAACTCCTAGACAATTGAGTCGATTAATTGATCAAACAAGAATAAAAATAAAAGTCCCATTGTATGTGTCAATACTTGAAAAAACTATGTGATTCATGATTTGTAATAGATTTAATTGCAACAATTTTCAAACAACCCAAACTAACAATCTAAATTATCTAGCACGTATGAAGGTGATTTAGATTGTTGTTCTACAAATAATAAATTGACAAAAACAATTTTTACGTGGAAAAAATCACAATTGGAGCACCTCCAATTGTGATAAAAAAATCATGAATGAAACGCTTTTTATCAATCCACTATGAAGAATGATAGAACACAAATTTACCAAACAATTTACCCAAGTCTATAAAATTGTCTTTAACAATCTGTGTCTCTTTCGCCAACTCTTTCGTCTCGGAATTGATCAGCTTGATGTGGAATCCACAACATCCATGTCGAATCAACAATCACGAGCAGCTTTGAACTCCTTCAAAGATTCCACGCTTGAATCTCCGGATTCCACTGAAGAAAAACACTTTGTATTGAAAAGATCAAACAACCCTTTGATGTATACTTATCAATCCATGAGTCAAACTCAAACTAACATCAAGAAAACTAGCAAAGATGCTCCACAAGAAAACCCTTATTCCCTCAAAGAAGATCTGGAAGCCGTACCCTAGAAACTGATTAAATCGTAGATTTATAGCAGTCAGATTCATGATCACCGCTCGAGCGTAGGAATGACCGCTCGAGCGGTGTGACTAAAACATGTGTTTCTAAACAAGGATCTACGCTCGAGCATTAGAATGTTCGCTTGAGTGTAAAAACACAATTTCCAGTACTTTTGCAGACAAGCCAAACTGCTGAGTGTAAGTTTTCCACTCGAGTGGTAAAGCCAAAAACAGAGGAAAAAATACAATTTTGAAAATCAAGTTTGTTCGCGGAATTGGCAACACGTAGGAACCTAACAACACTAACAATAAAGCTTTTCTTTGATTAGATTTAGGCTGGATAAATTATTTCCAAATAACCTTTTAGGGAGGCCATTCTAGTTATTTTGTGACAAAAGATTTTTGAGATAAAATAATCTCACATATGTTTCCCAAAATAAATTATCCCGCATCAAATAATTTGAACCAAATGCTAGACAAATTTATCCCGAAATTATTTAGTCTTATCCCACCCTCCCTCTGGGCAAATCAAACGCAACCCTTATAAGATGAAGAAATTGTGAACAAACACAATAATCCTTTTTGCCTTATGGAAAACAATTCTTGTGATCAATAATTTTCAGGGTAAAACAATATCAATAACCAGATAATTAACCTCACGGAATCTTCTTATAAAGAAGTGGCTCAAAAAATTGAGTCGCCCACAATCAATTTCAAGAATAATGGAAGATACCAATACATCCAAAAATAAATTGTATTTGGTTTTGCTGACATCAACTACAAAACGAAAGTATAGTTAACAATGTGATGGCAATTGCAAGGTACACCAGTCCTCTAATTGAGACAAATCATTATTTTAGATTCATGGTGATAATAAAACTAACTTTAAAGTTGTCAAATTTGTATATTCACCGTTGGAGTCTCTAACAACAGCTATACCAAAGACAAAAACTTCATAATAATCAAAATATGAAGAAATAGACGTATCTAACTATAGTATTATGTTTTTTATTTTTATTTTTTTGGTGTCAATTAATAGGGAGAGTTTATAAAGTAAGAGAATTCTATTATACACTTCTTTGGTTATGACCAATTTTATTCTTTAGTTATGACATTATTTTAAAATATTTAGTTATGACTTTTTTGTGTTTATAACTTTTTTGTGTTTAGTTAGTTATGACTCAGAAAATTTGAAATTATGTCATTTCTTCTGTAATTATAAAGTGCACGGGAATTTGTCTTTTCCAAATAAATATTATGAAATTTACATCAATCTTAATATTCAATTATTATGTAAAAAAGTGAACAATACAATGCGGACAATGAATTCAATAATCATACAAATCACATAATAAAGACACCAAACACAATTGATTGACACAAATTCTCCTTTAAAGAGAAGAAAGGACATAAGTCAGGAAATTGACATTTTGGAGGAACCAAACTTCTTCAAATCTCTGTTTGGTTTTTGCTAAAATGTTGATTTTTGACCATTTAAGCTATTAAAATATATATATATATATATATATTTGTTTGGTTACGGTTTATTTAGGTGACAGACATGAAAATTATAAATTTTTTAACAAAAAACCTATCTTGTTTGGTAAGTGTTAAAAGAATTTTTTTTTAACAAATTTTTTATTTAGTGCAATTTTTACTAAAATTTTCAACTTTTCAGGTAGTCTAGAAGGTCTATGAAGTAAAATAATTTTTTTTAAAAAAAGCTCATTTTAGACAAAAACAAAATTCTAAATCCCACCTGAACTTTACCACTAACAAAAAAACAACACTTTTAGCATTTACCAAACAAATCAATTTTTTAATGGTTTTTTATCCTAAAAAAATAAAAAATAAAAATCTCCTAAAAATATTTACCAAATAAGCCATAATTTGGAAGGTCAAAAAAGCTGTACAAAGAAAAATATTGTGAATAGATTTTTTTTTTTTTTTTTATTGGATTGATTTTCATTCAGAAAAACTGGACCAAAGTGGACACCCTCTGGGCCATATTTTGTTTGGGCTTCAAGTTGTCTTAATAATTGAACAAGAAGACTCCTAGTCCAGTGGGTGGGTACTTGAAGGGCTGCTCACTTAGCTGGGTTAGAACCCAACACCGCTTCTCTTATGTGTGTTAGATAAACTATATAATGTTTATATATGTAAAAAAAATAAAAAATAAAAAATTGTTCTTTATAATTATCTCCAACCAAAATATTAGAATAAAATAAAACAAAACATAGTTTAGAATTGTTTACCTATGGTCATAAGAAATACTGATGGAATCAAGATTGATTGTATAAGATTGATCAAAATTTTAGTTTATAAATGAATTTTTAAGGTATCATTTGTTTATAAAGATCAAACTGTTCGTAATATTATATTTAAATACTTTTAAATTTTTTAACTAATTATTTAAATAACGAAAGATACGTTACTAAGTAATACACATTTTATTATAAAAATCAAGGAAGCATTCATAGAGGGGACATCTCTTTCTATTTATTGTCAATATAAAATTCTATAACTTTTTATTATAAAATTCTTAAAACCTTATACAAATTTCTCATTTACTAATAATAATAAAAAAAAATGAATCATAACATAAAATTAAAGTTCATTTCCATAACAAAATATTTAAAAGATTTCGTTAATCCAAATTGAACCACTCAAGTTGTTAATTATAAGAGAAAACATATTTTATAACAAATATATCATGTGATCAAATTCATGTTTATTATTTATTATGCCATATAAAGTAGAATAAAATTTTGATGTGTACAAACACTCAACTCGGACCCAATGGTATTTGGAGTCTATTTTTACACACAAAAGAAAATAAAGAAGAAAAGAAAAAGGTACACCAAATCAATGGCCTAATACAATCAGGAAAATTGCACTTCATTGTAAATATTTAAAAAAAAAATACAAATAGATAAAAAAAAAATTATCAATTTTAATAATAAAACTTATAAAAATTTCCATAAATTGTTACTCTTTTTTTTTTAATAGAAATATTTCCTTGGTAAATATTTTGTAATCATATCATTTTTTTGTTTTAGCCGTTAGAGCATCTTCAGCAGTATAGCCATTCTCTCTTTCAACCATAGAAGCGAGCTTGGAGGGGTGAAAGACTACTCCAGCAAACTCGCTCAAGTATCACTGAGATGGTTGTGAGCTACAGTATTGTTCATGGGCCTTTCAATTTTTTTATTTGTTTTTGTCTCTTGAGTTCTGCTTTTGGCGGTCAATTTTTTCCCTCATTTTGGTGCTAAAAGTTCTATCAGTACCTCCCCAACAAATATATAGAGAAGGCATTCTAAAACTCACAAACTCTCTCATCCTCTCTCTCTTTTTCTCAATCTTTCTGCTCAAGAGATGTAATAAGCTTTGTTATTTCTATTTGTTTATGCCATGAATAGTAGATAAGAAATTGGAGATTATGAAAGCAAATGTTCAGATTGTTGCATTCTTGTTTCATTATTTGTTGATTTTGGCAAGAATATTACACATTGCTTTGTCATTTGTGATTATAGAAGGAAATTCATGTGAATGTATATTTTCTCCTTCGCTTTGTGGCTTCCCTTGTTTTTAATCTCATCTCACAAATGGTTGTAGCAAGTTATGGCTCCATGTTCTTAATCAATAGGTCATGATTTTACCACTTGTAAAAGAGAAAATACCATGTATTTGTATTGCATACCATATGTTTGTTGTGATTTCTATTAGAATAGAGATTATAAATTGTACCCAATTATTTTATTCCATCAGATGAGTTTCATATAGACAGAACACTTTAAATTTCTGCTCCATTGAATGAATTCCATTGACCCTTTCAAATTATGCTCCAAAAGTAGTAGTAGTAGCAAGTTGCCAATAGCAGCAACAAGATGCCTAGTAGCAACAGTAGCAATAGGAAGCTGTTGTAGGATTTCCAGTACTATTCAAATTGTTGCAGCTTGCTATAAGCTCTGTTTTTTAAATTTGAATTCTTATATATTATTGAATCATAGGTATAGATTCACAACATGATGGTTACTTTGCCAACCTTTTATAAGAAAGTCCTAACATTGATGAATATTATTTGATGGAATCTTAATATTTGAATCAAAATACTCAAGTCTTTGCCCAGGAGTCTCAATTTACTGCTAAAATTGAATCTTTGTCGAAAAAACCTCAACGTTGAGGAAACTTCACAATAGAAGACAAACTTCTTATATCGGCTTGGCTTAATATTAGTTTAGATGCAATACACGAGGATGAGCAAAAACGCTCTACCTATTGGAAAGGAGTGTGGGATTTTTTCCATGAGCACAAGAAATTTGAGTCTAATCGAAATGAAAAGTCTCTTATGAATCGATGGTCAATCATTCAGCTTGCCATGAATAAGTTTTGTGGGTGCTACGTCCAAATTAAATCATTGCATGAAAGTGGAATAAATGAGGATGACAAGGTATTAAATATTGTACATTTACAATTATTATTATTTGTGAAGTTGCTAAATATTATTTATTTATTTAATTTTCATATTTGCAAGGCAAAAATTATGTACAAGGAACTCAAGAAATCTACATTCCAATTCGAACACTGTTAGATTATGTTAAGGGATCAACCAAAATGGGTGGTAGAGTTTGAGAAGAAAAAGCAACCAAAAAGACCAAGAACTGGGACAACCTATTCTCCTTGTACTCCAAATTCGATAAATCTAGGAGAAGACGATGTCTCACCTAATGCTTTTGTAGACTTGAAGAGACCAACTGGTAAGAAGGCTGGAAAGGAGCGATTTAATAAACGAAAGAACAAAGAAATCGTACATTCGAGTATTACAAAGACTTTGGAGGACATCAAGGAAGACAAAAAGAAAATGATTGACAAGAAAATTGAAATGATTGACAAAGTATACATTCAAGAACAAGTGAAATTTCGTATCATGTAAGAAAAGCATGAGGTGGAACTTGAAAAGCATAAAATGGAACTTTTCAAAGTGGACGAAAGAGTTATATTGATGGATCTCAGTGGCTTTCTGGAAATCCAACAAGAATTTTATCATGCTTGACAAATGGAAATCATTAAGAAAAGAAGAATGAATTAGTATTCATTCTCTCTTTGCTCTTTATGATATCTTGGCTTTTGTCTAATAGGCTAGAAACTTGATATATCGTATTTTGTCTTTTGTCTGGTAGGCTAGAAACTTGATATATGGTATTTGTCTTTTGTCTAGTAGGCTAGAAACTTGATATATGGTATTGTTTTTGGTTCTGCTAGTTGAAACATAAATATATAGACTATATAATTATTTATATATATATATAAAGGCATATAATTAAAATGAAAACTCTATAATTAAAAGGCATATAGAATAATAAAATTACAAATAAATCAAAAGTATATACTGATTACACTCAAAACTAATAACATATTACGTGAAATGAAACTTCAAATTCAAAGCTTTTACAACTCATTGTGTAATTGCCACAAGTGTTCGACAAGGTCGGATTGGAGATGAGAATGTGTCACGACCAAAACCCGCCCCTATGGGTTTAGCATCAGAATCGCCAAGAATCCGAGATTACCAAGGCCCGCTTGACAAGAAAACAAGAGTACGTAGTCTGAGGGCATGGCGGAAGCTAATAAGAAATAAACAATGTCTAATGAGCTGTGACAGTCTGAATGCAAAAAGACTTTTCATACATATATATAAACAGTACAAAAGAGTATGTACAACATTTACAATCATTCAGAATAGGGACCTAATCCCTATTAAACAGTAAAGTACCAGTCTAAACAGTTATTACAAAACAGATGCAGAGACAGACGGGGGAAATAAAACACCTCTAAGCCATAGCTTGGCAGGTTCGGAACCTCACAGTGAGGCACAGTGGTTGGCTTGACAAAAGGGGGAGTCTAACCCACGCTCCTAACTCCGATCTGGTGCCTGAACACCTACATATATATATATATATATATAAACAGTGAGTTAAAGCCCAGTGAATAACATAATGCGTAAAGAAGTTAAGAATAAATGTCCTTATAGTAATGAAAACAGTTCATTGATTCAGTATATCAGTCATTCAGTCATAACAATCATATGTGGTACATCCATTAGCATAGCAGTACAGTAAACAGTATGTCTTAAAAGACTGAACAGTCAATGATGGTCATCATAACAGTAAATAGTAGTGGTTCCAACATGGGAATCGACAAAGATCTCTGTAACAGTAGCAGTAACAGTAACAGTAGTTGCTAAGGATGCCACAATACAGTTCAGAATAGAGGACAAACATTCATTCAGTTAACAGTAAACAGTTCAGGAAACAGTTCAGTTGATCATTCAGAAATTATTCATTTTGAACATATCTTTACGATATTGTTACTCACAGAATTCTGGGCTATAAGCAGCTAGAGCACGTCTCCGAAAGCCAATCCCAGACAGTGACAGAACGAATACACACTAAGTTACACATTCGGGAATCAAAGACTTAGTCCTTACTTAGACTCGATGTGGTTCTACATCTATATCCTCATTAAGATGCCTTAAACTAGGCCTAAAAATGCCTAGGATGGAATGAGGATGCAAAGATGCACTTTAAAAGCATTTTTACAATTTTCAGGAAACAGGGGTCCCGCTCGAGCGTGTCTATATACGCTCGAGCGGACATGCAGACAAAGGTCTTTGCTCAAGCGTGAATAACTCCGCTCGAGCGGGACGCAAACTATAGTAAAAGTACTGGATGTGTGAAAATCATGCTCGATGGGCGCTCGACACCCGCTCGAGCGTAACACACAAGCCCTCGCTCGAGCGTCCAATACCCTGCTCGAGTGGACTGTAAAACAGTGTAAAGTGCTGGAAGCACGAATTTCACGCTCGAGTGCCAGTCACCCCGCTCGAGCGTGAGTCCAAAATCTGGAATTTCCAGATTTGAACCTCAAGCTCAAAACTCAAATTTCAAAACATTAAATTCGATTCCTTTGGGCCCATTTCCTGGAAGAAACTTGTAAATACATAGTATGACATGATTTAAAGCTCAATTTGTAAAATCAAGGCCCAAAGGTGAGGGAATTAAACCCAATTTCAAACAACATTTCAAGAACATGATGAATGTGTAACATGCATGAATTCAACAACTTCAAAGCTTCAAATGCTAGCTCTATTGAGCCAATTCTTTCTATAACAAGACGAATTCATGGTCCTTAACATTAACATGAATATGCATGTAACAATTTTCCATGAAAACAACTTTAAACTCATCAATATAGGCATGCATGCATGAAATGAGCTTCAATTCAACACCATAAGCCATATCTTAGCTCTAATCTGCAATTTAGCATGAAACATGCAAGAACTAACTTAAATACACAATCAAGAAGATAATTACTCTACCTTAAGTCTTGAATTATAAGAAGGGAAGCTCAATTTGCCAAATAAACCTTCAATTCTCTTAATTCCAAGCAAAATCAAGATGACAACAAGTTGAACTCACTCTTTTCCTCTTACTTTCCCTCTCTAGTTGGTTGAAACAACAAATGAGCTGATGAAATGCACAAAATAGAATGAAGGCAAGTCTCAAATGTTCCATGTAGTGGGCCAGTAAGTGGCATTTTGGCAAACAAGGCCAACTCTTGTAATTAGTCAATCTTTAATCTAATTTAATCATACCAAATCACATTTCAGATAAATATGCCATAAAATCACATAAATTATGATTACCACATATCACTAATTAATTTCTGGTTCGGCCGCCGATAAGGCATTCAATTCGCAGTTTAAAGCATAAAACATGAACAGATAATTTAACAATCAACAGATAGACATACAATTAAACAGATATACTCAATCAATTCAGTTCCAGATTTCAGTCAATCAGTTCAGTATTTCAATCAATTCAATTACTAATCATGTTCAATCTCAGTTTAGCAGTAATCAATAGCGTAATCAGTAAACAGTGGTGAGGTTTATTACAGAATGTGTTTGCCTGTCTCTAATGTTATGATAACATTGAATGAATTCCATAAATTTAGTAGTTCTCTCGTGTAACACCGTTACATGGAGACTGTTATCGATTTGATCATAATTGAAGTCTTTTACTCCATTGTCATCCCGCTCATTCTCAATGATCATATTATGTAGAATTATGCACGCCATCATAATATATTTAAGCATTTTAGTATTCCAGAAACGTGCCAGTCGACGCATAATTGCAAATCATGCTTGAAGCACTTAGATGCAGCAAAAAAAAAAATTCTTATTTCCTTGAGGAGAAGGTATTGTTTTCACAAATGTTGACTTTTGTGGATATATACCATTGACGAGATAGTATCCCATTGTATATTCATTTCCATTGATGGTGTAATTAACTGGAGGAGCACGCCCTTGAGCAAGTTCGGTAAATACAAAAGACCTTTCTAGCACGTTGATATCATTATGAGATCTAGGTAATCCAAAAAATGCATGTCAAATCCAAAGATCATACGATGCAAGAACTTCCAAAATATTTGTTGGTTCATGAATGTGACCAATATACATACCTTTCAATGCAGTCGGACAATTTTTCCATTTCCAATGCATACAATCAATGCTCCCCAATATCCCAGGAAATCTACAACTTTTACCAACGGCTAACAATTTAGCGATGTCATTGCTGTTTGGTGACCTCAAATACTCATTAGAAAAAATATCAACAATTGCTTTAACAAAATATTTTAAGCTTTCTATTGCAATGCTTTCTCTAGTTCTCATATATCCATCCATAACATCAGCGACTACTCCATAATCAAGCATCCTAAGTGTAGCAGTTATCTTCTGAAGAGAAGACAAGCCAAGCTTTTCAGCACAATTTCTTTGTTGGAGAAAGTATGGATCGTGCAAGTGTAGCTTGAATTCGAAGAAAAAGTGATCGCTTCATCCGAAACCTCATTCGAAATAGCTCAGGAGGATATACAGGTGGTTCAGCAAAATAGTCGAGAAAAAGCCTTTCATGACCTTGAATATGGTCACAATGAATGATTTTACAACCTCAAACAAAACCATGACATGAGCTCGATCGTATATCACTATCTAGTAGCTCTTCATCCATCGTAATAGCTTTGAGCATCTCCAAATCATCATCAGATTCAGAGAAGTTAGAGTCATTTACAAACATATCATAAAAGAGAATTGGAAGCCATAAAGAGATATGAAAGTTTAGATGAAATAGAAAATTGGATTGAGGGAAAGATTAAATGAGAGGGAATGTCTTACTTATAAAGTAAAAAAATATGACCGCTACAAAAATATGACCGTTACAAAAATATAACTGTTTGAAAAATACAACAGTAGAAAAATGTAACTTTCACAAAAATATAATTATATTTAAAAGAATGAAAAAAATAATAATTTGAAAGAAGTTTGTTGTTTTTTTTAGGATCGGAAAGAAGGTAGTTAAAGTATAAAAATATTTTAATAAAAAATAACTAAAATAAATAACTTTGTTAAAATGTATATTAAAAAAATAACTAAATAAAATAATAAAATAAATATTTTGGTTATCTTTACCGGAGACGCACCAACGTAGAAAAGTATATAAGGCAAATTTTTTTTCGACTTTTATTCCAAATTTTCGACTTAATTTAAGTTATTTTGATGTGTTTGGTTTAGCTTATAGCTTATAGCTTATAACTTTTTGGAAGTCAGAAATCAGCTTATTCTTTGAGTGGAGCAGGAGATACTTTAAGAATAAGCTGCATAAGCTATAAGCTGTTTCCCACAGCTCTACCAAACAGGGCCATAGTGTAGAACTCTTGAGTTGCTTTGCTTTAAAACAACTGTCACATGTATATAGTGTAGAACTCTTGAGGTGCTTTGCTTTTAAAACAACTGTCACATGATGGACACGTCGCCATGACTACGTGGACGTAAAACTTAGCCTCGTCACCAGCTTCCCTCCCTCCTTCTCTCTCACGATCACATCTCACTCTTCACTTCTAGAGAGAGAGTGAGGGAAAGCAAAGAACAGAGACACACACACACAAACCATGTCGAAGCTTCCACGCGCTTCTCACTTCACCTCCCTCCTCCACCAAAGCTTTTCCAAATCTCCATCTTCGATCAAACCTTGTCGTTTCTCAAATGCCCAACCTCATCTCCAATCTCTTCCCAATCCACACCGCCACAGAAACCTATCGATTCGAGCATTCGTTTCGTCTTCCGAGACAAAGAA
The DNA here is from genome assembly GCA_025200525.1 of Camellia lanceoleosa. Classification (NCBI taxonomy): domain Eukaryota; kingdom Viridiplantae; phylum Streptophyta; class Magnoliopsida; order Ericales; family Theaceae; genus Camellia; species Camellia lanceoleosa. The sequence continues at coordinate 16,350,295 of CM045772.1, forward strand.
GGATGAGAAAGAGAAAGAATTCAAGTCTCTCCTCACCGCTAAGTCTCGAGGGTGAAACGGAAGCGAGGAGTTCGATGAAGAGTATGCGAGCGGTGAGTTTGAATTCAAGGAGTTCGGTGCGTGGAAGAAGTTTGGGGTGAAGCTTCGGATGCTTGTTGCATTTCCATGGGAGCGCATCCCCAACGGCACTGTTCTTACCATGAAATTACGTGGCCAGGTTTGCTTAACTTTTTTTTTTTTTTCATTGTTGAAATTTTGAGAGATGAATTGAAGATAGTTTGAATCAATTGTCGTATTGTGTTAAGCTAATTCAGATTCCAACCTATATTCCAAATTTTGGCATGTCAAATAAAATTTAAGGCTTTGGTGGCAATTTGACATCTCTTGAAACTCTCAAACCTATATGTCAAATTTTATAATTTTATTCAACAGCGATTTAGACCCTCTCAAATTTTTACCTTACCACCCCACACACATGTGGCGGGTGGTAATTGGAGGAGAAGAAAAAGAAAAAAGAAAAAAGAAAAAGTGACCAATCAAAAAAGAAAGGGGGTTAAAGGGGTGAGAGAAAATGGGGTCTTAAACATTTTTGTATTTTATTATTGGAAGATAGATTAAAATATTGTTTTGTTTAAAAAAAAAGTGTCATAATTATTTTTGGCATGAGCTAAACCAACATTTGCCAAACAATAATGCTTTAGACCACTAAAAGTGGTGCTCTAAAAGCACCACTAGTGATGTGGCAATGGACGGGGCCCACTGCTTGTGTCTTGTTTTTTTTTTTAAGTACTTAACAACTCATTAGTGATGCTTTAGAGCACCACTTTTAGTGGGATGTATCATTACCGTTTGCCAAATCTATGTCATGTTTGACATATGGGGTGGAGTAAAAACTTGAGATCAAATTTGATTGTTGATGTGCCGTGTAGGATTTGGCATATGTGTGAGTGATATTCCGATCACACTGCCCTCCTTAGCAATCCAGCTGTAGAACACAGGCAGAGTAGACGGCTCCCTGTAACCTGCACAAAAAGAGAAGGCTCCGGCGGTGGTTCTTCCACCCGGGGGCACTCCGACGATCAAGTCAATATCTCTCAAAGATAATAAGTGCTAAAATTACTGCTCAGGAATACAAATTGCGTACCTTAGACCCGCCGAGGGTGCCCTTCTTTTATAGTGTCTCCCTATCCTAGTCCCACTAGAAGTCTTACTTCTATGGACTCTCATTCAGCACTTTACTTTGGACTCTACAAGAGATAAGGATAGACTCCCTAAGAATACTATCCTTATCCATCCTGAAGTCTTTCTTCATTCTAGGACTCTTGTCCCTTATCCGATCATCTCGGATTCCGATATCTTTGGAGGTAACCTCGGCAACTCCGAGATAACCTCGGCGTAACTACCAAGACGCGTGGGACCTCGGCTGACACTTCGGTGTCACCTCGGCCACGTGTTGATACTCAGAAAATACATCCCCACAACTGCCCCCTAGGTTCTATTACCTCGGCATTCTGAGGTGATGGAACCTACACTGAACTTTTTCTCGTACATCGGCTTAAGAACTTTCTAGCCGAGATCATTCATTTCAGTCGACATGTCTTCATCCAAGAACAAGAATTCAGATCAATCTTACTGCGCATGAGTCATCATGCACCATTTTTCAACCGCTTTCATCGATGCGTTTTCCCTTTATTGGTTCGTCTTTGCGACACGCCAAGAAGCCGCCTTTTCTTTGCTTCGCCCGACGACGCAAGTTAACCTAGGCGATTTAATGCTCGCTTTTGCCGCTGCTTTCACTTTTTGGACAAAACATTTGCCTCTCTTCTTCGCTTCACTTTTGCATTTTGAATACTCTACATTTTCTCTCTAAAGCTCTTTCTCCTTCGAATCCGCCATTACTCAAGCTCTCGACTCGCTACTATCTTGCATACGCCATTTCAGAAGGCTTCATTATCGCCATCGACCTCGGCGTAGCTCATTCCGACCTTCACCTTTTCCGTAAGCTAGTTTCCACTTTTCAGCTTCTTGATCATTTCGAATTTCTTGTTCGCTTTATTCGCTTCCATCATTCAATCTGTGAATCATTCACTTGAATTTATCCTATTTTATGGTTTCATACATGTCATGAACATTTGCACTGTTGCATCTCTGTTCTTGGTCTTCCATCCTTTGTATTCTTGAATCTGAAGCTTCGCTCTTGCTTTTCTGTTTTCCAGATTTTCGCCTCATACTTGTTCTTCAGAAATCTAGGTTTGGGATTTGTTCAGGACCTTCATTTTTAGGAAAATCAAAACAAATTTATCAATACATACTTTATCCTCGCCGAGGTCCCAAGAACCCTTTAGGAATATTCTGTCTCAGAGCTGGCACTCAGATACCAAATCCATGGGTGCGTGGAGATAGGGTTAACAACCCAACCAAACTAGAATTTTTAGGCAAGAGTTCTCCATCCTCGCCGATGTTCACCTCAAATTAGGGGAGAACGACTCCATTATGTCCGAGGATGATAACATGACTTTTCCTATAGTAGCCTTCGTCCAGTGTGGACTTCGATTCCCTCTTGATCCTCTCTTTCGCGAGGTCCTTCATTACTATTCTTTGAACCCTATGCAACTTGCCATCAACGCTTATAGGACGCTTAATGGTATAATAGCCTTAGCTCGGCAGGAGAGTGTCAGGATTACTCTTGCCGACATCCAATACTGTTACACCATGTGTGCCCTCAACCTAAAGGAGAAAGGTTATGTGTACTACCTCAAGCCGAGGTCCACCGAGTTTAAAATTGTAGCCGACCTCCCTGACTCCAACAAAGGTGCTGGAGATGACTACCTTATTGCATCTGGTAACTGGGAGTTTGGCCCAGATGAAGAAGTCCATCTTTTCCCTCTCCCCCGAACTGTAAAAGAGGGCAAGGGTAAGAGCCCAACGTCTGCTGTTTAGCTGTTGCTTTCTTAAATTTTTTTTTTTTTTAAACTTTATCTGTTTCTGATGTTATGTTCTGTTTTGCAGACGTTCGCAAGCCGCCCAAGGACTTTCGCCAGTCCTATTACCCTGGGAAAGGCCTGAAGAAGCTCCTAGAGCTCCCTGTCCACAAACGCAAAGCTCCACTGCTGTTAAACTTCATCCCCACCTATAAATCAACTTTGCCCGACGTTCCAAGGAAGAAGAAGAAGAGCCTCTCTCCATCTACCACCACAACCCAGACTGCATCAACATCTCGAGCTGATCAAGGGTCAACCTCCGATCCAGCCGATCTACCATCGACATCTGCCCAATTCCTGATCCCAAGAATGAAAGAAAACGCGTCACGACGACTTGTCAAAACAGCCGAGATGGTGCGCCCGAAGCCAGTGGTGTTGGACCTTCTAGTAGATCTGCCAACCGATGTGGATGCTGCACCATCCCAAACAGTGCCCCCATCGAAGCCGAAAAAGACCAAGAAGCCCCCACCAAAATCCAAGGCCACTGAGGCCGACGTTGAAGATGCTTTACCAATCTCTCAATTGGCCGAGAACAAGAAGGCCTCCTCTGCTCCTGCTAAAAGACCGGCTGAGGCCCAGCCATCAGGGTCTACTCAGGCAAAAAGGCCGAGGTCATCATCTGGGACTACCTCGGGATCCAAACCTCCAAAAGTTCCTTGGGTGCCACAAATTACCCTTGAGAACAGGCCTGTCTATACCCACGAAAAGCGCCACGACGCCAACATCGGCGTGGCACTCAAGATCGCTGCTTCTCCTTGAGGGCGATCTCGAGCGCAACGCCAAGATGAGTGGGTATGAGAATTATGCCCTTATGTTGCAGCATTCTGTTCAAGTAAGTCTTTGAATTTGATACTTTGTCTTTCATACTTGTAAAATTTTGAAATATCCTGTGATAACCTTTGCCTTGTGTTCTTTCAGGCCATTCAGCATGCCCACTCCTTCTCCATGCAGGCTTTTGAAACGGGGGAGAAGTTATCCGAGATGAAGAAGGAGTTTGCTGCCCTCCAGAAACAAAATAGGAGTCTCCAAAATAAAATGAAAAAGCTGGAAGATCAGGCCGAGGAGGCAACTAAGGCTAAACAGATAGCCGATGAAAAGGCCGAGGCCGCTGAAGCTGTTAAGACCGTTGCTATAGGTCAACAGAAAGAGGCCGAAGAAAAAGCGGCCCAGGCCGAGAAAGAGCTCCAGGAAGCGCTGGCTACAAAGGATGCCGAGATCAGAGCGACCGATGACAAGGCATACGCCCAAGGCATGGCCGACGTGGCAGAAGAGTACAAGTTGCAAGTTAAGCAGGCATGCAACAGGGGTTTTAACCTTGGTTGGATGTCCTTAGCCAAAAAACTTGATCTTCCTGCTAACTCGCCATGGCGTAAGGCCGAAGCTATCCCTCTCCTCTTTCCTCCTCCTCCACCCTCAACTCAAGCTGAGGAAGAAGTTAAATCTGAATCCGAGGCTGCGGATGAAGGTGAAGAGGATGAAGATAACGAGGCCTTGGTGAGGAAACCAAAGGATGCCAGTGAGAGCAAGTCTCCTCCTGAAGGTGACCAAGTCATGGACTTAACCCTAGAGGAGGATGAGGAGGTGCCCAAGGAAGCTACCACGGGCGTGCTATCTTCTGACCTGCTTCTGGCTGAGAAAACTGTTGAGAATACTCTGGCCGAGATCGATGCCGAGATTGTGGCAGATAAGCAGGCCGAAGTCGTGGTAGACAAAGATGCTGAGGCTGTGGTAGAAGAAGACGCAGAGGTTATGAAGCAAAAGGATGCCGAGGTGGTTCTGCCAGAACCTTCGGAGGTTTCAGCCCAACCCTCTGTTCAAGTTGAAGAAGTTTGAATGTCTTTTGTATTTTCTTCTTTCTTTTGTACTCTGTTCCTTTTGTTTACTCTTGTTAATGTTCCCGGAACAATGTGAGCTTCTTCTTTATGGCCGATGTGCCTTTCTTTGTTGCTTTTGAACAATTTACTTCTGCTAGGCCATTGTGCCTCCTTTGTACACAACTGTCTCTCTTTGAATGCTGTAGTCTTTAATCTTTCTTCATTGCTTCTATTTGATTCTATACTTAGAATATTTTGTATGATTTACATTATTCTTCCTTCGCATAATCTCCTCGGGGTTACATACCTCGGGTATGTTTACCTGTAGATTTATCTCGGCCAGGACTTCACCTGTAAATTTTCCATAAACTTCAACAAGTATAAAACATATAAACTTAATTTAACTTCACCTTGTAAATTGCTACAAATTTCAACAAGTGAAGATAAACAATTATATCGGCTTAACTTTAACTTGTAAATTGCTACAAATTTCAACAAGTAAAGATAAAGAATTTATCTCAGCTTAACTTTAACTTGTAAATTGCTACAAATTTCAACAAGTAAAGATAAGGAATTTATCTCGGCTTAACTTTAACTTGTAAATTGCTACAAATTTCAACAAGTAAAGATAAGGAATTTATCTCAGCTTAACTTTAACTTGTAAATTGCTACAAATTTCAACAAGTAAAGATAAGGAATTTATCTCACCTTAACTTCGGCTAAGCATAACTTCAGCTAAGCATTACTAATGTCTACTCTCTGCCCCCAATGTGAACCTAAGTTCCTCTTGGGTTCTCATTATTCAAAAAACAACATCATGCAAAATTGTATAAGTTCGGAAAAATTCTACTAGGATTTTATTGATCATATCGGCAAAAAATCAAAGAACATCTAATGATAGAAAAACTTTAAATTACAAGTGTTCCATGGTCTAGGCAATGCTTTGCCCTCATTATCTTCGAGCCGATATGCCCCATTTCCTAACAATCAAGTAATTTCAGAGGGTCCTTCCCGCTTGGCCAAGCTTGCCCTCTCGGGATCCTTCTTATTGCCGACGACTTTTCTCAAGACTAAGTCGTTGACTTGAAAATCCCTTGGATTGACCTTCTGTGCTGTAAGCTTTGGCAAGTTGTTGTTGGTATCTCGCAAGCTAGATTGACTTTCTCTTCTTTCCTCCAAGAGGGTCTAGATCTCGCTAAGAGCACATCATTAGACCCGTTCTCAACTCCTGTTCTCGATTCCCGGGATGCCGATTTCCAATGGAATGATCGCTTCGGCTATAAGCCATGGCAAAGGGGATTCCCCGTTGATCTTCTCGTGAGTGCGATATGCCCAGAGCACGTTGGGCAATTCGCCTACCCACTTTCCTTTCACTGTCAGCCTCTTCTTTATTCCATCCGTAATGACTTTGTTTGATGCTTCGCTTGCCCATTACTTTGGGGAAAGCTAGGTGTTGAAAAGTAATTCTTTATCTTGAACTTTCGAAAAAATTCTTGATGAGTTTCTTTGTCAAAGCGTGTTCAGATTATCGGCAACGATTGCTCTTGGAATCCCAAATCTGGTGATGATGTTTTTCGGATGAAGTTCTTCACATCCACATCTCGGATTTTGGCAAGAGGCTCGCTTCTATCCATTTTGTGAAGTAGTCTGTTGCTACCAAGAGGTACTTCGCTTGATTGCTTGGGGCAATTGTCCAACGAGATCCATGCCCCATTGGGCAAATGGCCAGGTTGGAAACGGGTTAGTCGCCGGTGGTGATGTATTAATCTGCGAACTTCTGGCATTGTTCACACTTCTTCACATAGACTTCTGCATCTTTTTGCATATAGGGCCACCAATACCCCTAGGTAATGGCCCTATGAGCTAATGATCTGCCCCCTACGTGGCTTCCACAAACTCCTTCATGAATTTCATATAAAAAGTCTTCAACCTGAAGAGGGTGTACACACCTTAGAAGAGGTCCAGTGAAGGATCTTCTGTAGAGGTGTCCTTCTGCTGTCAGACTGAATCTTGCCGACTTCAATCTGACCTTGTGTGCTTCCTTCCGATCTTCTGGCAGCTTACCCTCTTTCAGGAACCCAATGATTGCATCCATTCAGCTTGGTCCCATGTCCACACATAATGCTTCTTGCATTGTGTGTGGTGGGTCTATGCTTGGGCCTGACAGGTAATCGATCATTATTGTCCTCGTCTTTCCGGTTTGCATCGAGCTTGCTAAATTGGCCAACGCGTCGGCGTGGTTGTTATCTTCTCGGTTGACCTGAAGAAGTTTGCAGTTTTGAAACATGTCTGCCAGCCTGATGACTTCTTTTGCGTATGCCGACATCCTTTCATCTCGGGCAGCGAACTCTCCTGTAGTTTGATTCACGATAAGTTGTGAGTCACAAAAAACTATTACCTCATCTGCCTCTGCTGCTATTGCTACTTGATCCAAAGAATCAATGCTTCATATTCCGCCTCATTGTTCGAGGCCTTGAACCCCAGACGAATAGACTGCTCCAATATCTCGCCATCGGGGGAAATTAACACTACTCCACCCGCCTCGGTTTGAGCTCCGTCGACAAAAGTTGAAAGGAATCCCGATGTAAATCCGCAGGTCGAGTTTTCTTCCTTGGTTCTTTAGCCTTGGTGGCCTCTCCTTCCTTGTTTGGACATCGTTCATCTCGGCTCAACGGAGCCCGATGTTCGATGTATTCGGGAGAACTTCCACGAAGTCGGCCAAGACTTGCCCTTAATTCTTTGTTCTCGGCTTTGAACTCCAGGTCATATTGGCCCAAAACTACGGCCTATCTTGCAATTCTTCCAGTCAAGTCCCCTTGTTGCAACAAGGATTTTAGTGGGTGCTCTGTCAGAACCACTATCTTGTGAGCCTGAAAATAATGGTTTAGCTTGTTTGAGGCCATCACCAAGGCCAGCATCAATTTTTCCAGTGGTAGATACCTTGTTTCTGTGTCAGCCAAGGTCTTACTTACATAGTAAACCGCCTTCTGCTCTCCCTTTTCTTCTCGGATTATAACTTGACACTCCTGCGGCTCAAACTGCTAAGTATAAGCAGTTCCTCGTGTTGAGGTGTTGAAAGGACTGGAGCCGAGGTAAGGTATTTCTTCAGGTCGGCCAAAGCGGCCTCACATTCCTCTGTCCATAGAAAATCCGTGGCTTTCTTCACCAAATTAAAAAAAGGTTTACATTTGTCCGAACTTCGGCTTATGAATCTGTTTAGGGCTGCGGCCCTTCCAGTAAGCATTTGAACCTGTTTCGCCGATGTCGGACTCTGCAATTCCAGAATGGCCTTGATCTGATCTGGGCTGGCTTCAATGCCCCTTCTAGTCACCAGGTATCCCAAGAACTTACCGGATCCTACTCCAAACGCGCATTTCGATGCGTTTAGTCGGAGCCGATATGTTCTGAGTATGTCAAAGACCTCTTCTAGGTCGGCAAGATGATCCTTTGGTTCTTTGGTCTTCACGACCATATCATCAATGTAGACTTCTACAGTTCGGCCAATCAAGTGTCTGAACATCTTGGTTACCAGTCTTTGGTAAGTTGCTCCTGCGTTCTTCAATCCAAAAGGCATGACTCTGTAACAATACAAACCTTTCGGAGTGATGAATGTTGTCTTCTCTTCATCTGGGGGGTACATGGCTATCTGGTGATACCCCCTATATGCGTCCAAGAAACTCATTCTTCCATGTCCAGATGTGGCGTCCACCAACTGGTCGATCTTTGGCAGAGGGAAGCTGTCTTTGGGACAAGCTTTGTTCAAATTTGTAAAATCTACGAAGACTCTCCACTTGCCATTCTTCTTCTTTACTACCACGGTGTTTGATAACCATATCGGATAATTGGCTTCTCTGATGGCCCTGGCCTCTAGAAGTCTGTCTACTTCCTCCTCTACTGCTTCGACGTGCGTCAACGTCGGTCTTCTGGCTCGTTGTATCACAGGTTTGGCCGATCTGTCGACGTTGAGTCTGTGACACGTGATCTCGGGGTCAATGCCAGGCATTTCGTAGGGCGTCCAGGCAAACACCTCAATATTTTTCCTGAGAAAGGCTTCCAACTCCCTTTCTTCTTCTTCGGCTAATCCTGTGCCGAGAAGAAAAAAGCGTTCCTCATCGCCCTCTTGGACGAAGATTTTCTTCAATGCTTTTTCACTTTTCTCGGTCGGCTCCTTGCCGACATCATCTAGGACCTTCATGTCCTCTTTTTCAACTTCTGCTTCCTCTGGTTCTCGAATGCTGCAGGTTGACTTCATTGCTGCCATGGAGCAATTTTTCACCTGCAACTGATCTCCTCTGACTTCCTCGATCCCGTGTTCTGTTGGGAATCGTAGCAGTTGATGCAATGTTGAGATCGCCCCATTGCATGCAACCACGGCCTCCCGGGATGATGTTGTAGGCGAGGTGTATCAATCACAATGAATTTGTCTTGATCTTCTTCGTGCGGCTTGTACCTCTAAGCTTGTTGCGCCTAAAGGCCATGTCGGCGTTCCATTGAAGCCGACCATCGCCGCTTGATGACCGCTCCATGTTATCGTGGTGAAGGCCTAACTCCTTGTAACATCGACATACATGATGTCGCGAGGCTGCCTTGATCAATCAAGATGCGTTTCTGGCACTCCCCAACCCGGAGGGATACTACCAGACATCATTGTGCGGTCTTGAACCATATCAAGGTCGGCCTCTGTGAAGGTTATCATCGGTCCTTGGCAATCTTCAGGCCGAGGTCTTTTCAGTCCGACCTGGTTGACGTGCTGCAGATGTTTTACCCTCTGTGTCTCCCCCCGTATGTCGTTTTCATTCACCTTGGAGTGGATCACATTAACCACCCGAGGTCCACCTGCTTGTGGTTGCTGCGCTGGGGGAGGCGGGGCTGCTGGCGCTTGAGGCAATCGTGCCTGTTCTTCCCTTGTTTTGGCCTCATCCACAAGGTCTCTCAGATGGCCTTGCCTCACCAAATCTTCTAAGTGGGCTTTAAGGGCTCTGCAACCCTGAGTTGGGTGCCCCTGCTCATTGTGGTAAGCACAACGCCTACCAAGATTTCTCCCCATAAATTCTCCTGGTGCTCTTGCCGGCGCCCTGAAGTAGGGCTGATTTCGAATTTGATCGAGGACTTTTTGGACCGGAATTCGGAACACCGTCGTCACTGCTTGCTTAGCCCTCAAATCTGTCTCCTGTTTGTTCTGTCCATTGTTACCTCGGCCTCGCTTCGGCGAGCCGTTGCCCTTTTCTGGCTTCGTCTCCTTATTCCCCGATGTATCTTCCTCGGCTCTGGCATACTTCTCGATTCTCGCCATGAGCTCTTCCATACTCTTTGGCAGTGTTTTTGCCAAGGACTTCCGCAGTGGACAGTCATCCTTCAGGCCGTTCTTGAAAGAGACGACCGCCACCTCCTGGTTGCATTCAGGTATTCGATTGAACACCTCATAGTACCGCTTTGCATAGGCCCTAAGGCCTTCATCTTTGCCAATTTTTAGGGCCATCAATGCATCCACCCTCAATGGCTGTAGTTTGTTTGTTATGAACCTGGCCACAAACATCTCGGCCAAGCCTTCCCAGCTCTTCACGCTGCCCTTTGGTAATTTGTGGAACCAATCTGATGCAATCTCCCCTAAGGATGAAGGGAACACTTTGCAGAGCAACGGCTCGTTTCCATTGTATAATGCCATTGAATTCAAAAATAATCCAACATGGAAGTTAGGGTCTGACTTACCATCATATATCTGGAACCTCGGCATGCTGAATCTTTTCGGCGCGACGAATTTGTCCAATTCAACCGAGAATGGCGTCCTCGGCTTAACCGGTGAGGTTACTTCGGCTCCAGCATTCTCCTGCTTCCTCTTGAGGTAATCTCTCAAGTCCTCTTTACTTCTCCCTGCAGCCCGGCTGTCAGTGGACTTCAGCCTTTTCGGCGCACTACTCTCGGCCTCATGGTGGCCCCTTTTCGATCCTTCTCCGCAGGATGCATCGAAACACAATATCCGCCCTGGAACATGCCGATGTTCTTTGGGGTCTGCTTCCTTCTCGCGATATGTCCTTCGGGACTCTTCTCTCCTCGGCTCTTCTCGGCCGACTTCCCTGGAGGGTCGGTGAGAGTGCCTTCCGCTCCTCGTGTGCTGAGGGGCTTCGGGGATTTCTTTCCGCTCCCTCTTCTGGGTGTTTAATGCCGGCATTGGCGTGTCCTGTAGCGGGTACGGCGGTTGCATTACATTATTTTGCATCATGAAGTTGACGACCGACTGAAGGTCTGCCAACTTGTTTGCCATCTCCTTTACTTCTTCATCCCTCCTCAGGCACCTGTCTTTCCAGATCTGGAGGTTGTCCTCGTTATAGTACTTGCCCTGGTCTGCTTTCTTCGATGCGTCGCCATCTTGGCCGACGCCTTTCTCTGCGTGATTCTGATCACGAGCTTCTTCGTTATGATCTCCTCCTTCAGCGTTAGGGTCGACGGGTCTTCCACTCCCAGCTGGTGTGTCGTCCCCAATATTTTCCTTCTGCGCGTTACTGGCCATCTACTCTCCTTTCGTTCCCACAGACGGCGCCAAATTGTGTGAGTGATATTCTGATCACACCGCCTCCTTAGCAATCATTTGAGAACACAGGTGAGTAGACGGCTCCTGAAACTCGCACAAAAGAGAAGGCTCCGGCAGTGGTTCTTCCACCCGAGGGCACTCCGACGATCAAGTCAATATCTCTAAAAGATAATAAGTGCTAAAATTACTGCTCAGGAATACAAATTGCGTACCTTAGACCCGCCGGGGGTGCCCTTCTTTTATAGTGTCTCCCTATCCTAGTTCCACTAGAAGTCTTACTTCTATGGACTCTCATTCAGCACTTTACTTTGGACTCTACAAGAGATAAGGATAGACTCCCTAAGAATACTATCCTTATCCATCCTGAAGTCTTTCTTCATTCTAGGACTCTTGTCCCTTATCCGATCATCTCGGATTCTGATATCTTCGGAGGTAACCTCGGCAACTCCGAGATAACCTCGGCGTAACTACCAAGACGCGTGGGACCTCGGCTGACACTTCGGTGTCACCTCGGCCACGTGTTGATACTCAGAAAATACATCCCCACAGCATATATGTACTAAAATCTGAAAATGGAATCCAACTAAACTGTCAGCTAAAATTAAAACATTCTTGAAAGTAGAGGGTCACACGTGAGGGTTGTGTGAAGAGAGCTTGTCCTAGATTGAAAGTAGGGGGCATTTCCCTAAATAAGCCAAAATACTAATTCAATTCCCAAACTAAGCCTAGTTTTGAAAGAATTCTCAAAATAGGCTAAAACGTGGTTCACAATCACGCTTTCAACCTGTGTGTGTCTGTCTCGCGTGAAAATTGGTCAATCTTAAAAGCGTGGTTACAAAACGCGATTTTGATTAAGAAATCGCCGTTACAAAAGGCGCTTTTAATTAATTTTTTTTCTTCTGAAATCGCTGTTCTGAACCACGTTTTTATCAAAAAAAAAATTTCTTCTAAAATCGCTGTTCTGAACCACGCTTTTATCTAAAAAAAAATTTCTTCTGAAATCGCTGTTATGAACCACGCTTTTATCCAACAAAATTTTTCTTCTGAAATCGTGGTTATGAACCACACTTTTAGCTTAAAATTTTTTCCTTCTGAAAGCGCGGTTCTGAATCACGCTTTTTGGCAAAATTTTTTTTTAGTTTCAGTTTAACTGAACTCTAAAGAAGAAATATTTTTTTTTGGTTTTTATTTTTTTTTTTGTTTATGTTGTCATTGTTTTGGTGATAATGTATTTCAGAATAATTTTTTGGGTTAAAATTGTTTTACTAAAATCGTTCTCATGTTAATTTTTTTTTCTTATCTTTTGTCTTTATTTTAGGTTAGAATGTGTAATTCAGCATTTTTTTTTGGCTTGACTAAAGTAAATTTATTTTGTTTTTTCTTGTGTTTGTTTTGGGTTAGAAGGTAATAATGTAATTCATAAATTTTTTGAGCTTTAGTAAAGCCGTTTTGATGTAAATTTTTTTTTATTATTTTATTTTCTCTTTGTTTTGGGTTAGAAGGTGTTATTCAGTAATTTATTTGGGCTTTAATAAAGCCGTATTCATTTAAATATATTTTTTCTTTTGTCTTTGTTTTGGGTTAGAAGGTGATAATGTAATTCATAAATTTTTTTTCGCTTTACTAAAGCCGTTTTCATTTAAAGTTTTTTATTTTTTTATTTTTTTCTCTTGTCTTTGCTTTGGGTTAGAATGTATTATTCAGAAATTTGTTTTGGCTTTACTAAAGCCGTTTTCATTTATATAATTTTTTTTTTCTGTTGTCTTTGTTTTGGGTTAAAAGATGATAATATAATTCATAAATTTCTTTTCACTTTACTAAAGCCGTTTTCATGTAAAATTTTTTATTTTATTTTATTTTTTCTCTTGTCTTTATTTTGGGTTAGAATGTGTTATTCAGAAATTTGTTTTGGCTTTACTAAAGCCGTTTTCATTTATATAATTTTTTTTTCTGTTGTCTTTGTTTTGGGTTAGAAGGTGATAATGTAATTCATAAATTTCTTTTCGCTTTACTAAAGCTGTTTTCATGTAAAGTTTTTTTTTTTTTCTTTTTTTCTCTTGTCTTTGTTTTGGGTTAGAATGTGTTATTTAGAAATTTGTTTTGGCTTTACTAAAGCCGTTTTCATTTATATAATATTTTTTTTTCTGTTGTCTTTGTTTTGGGTTAGAAGGTGATAACGTAATTCATAAATTTCTTTTCGCTTTACTAAAGCCGTTTTCATGTAAAGTTTTTTAATTTTTTTTTCTCTTGTCTTTGTTTTGGGTTAGAATATGTTATTTAGAAATTTGTTTTGACTTTACTAAAGCCGTTTTCATTTATATAATTTTTTTTTCTATTGTCTTTGTTTTGGGTTAGAAGGTGATAATGTAATTCATAAAACCTTGAGGAAAAAACACATAAGTCTCCCACAAAAATACATAGGTAGTACAGACATAAGTTTCCGACAACAATATATTCTGGACACCATGAACTGAACACACAATACATACATAAACATAACGGTTAGACAGACAAATATTAGCTAGACAATCTGACAAACTCATTACAGAAACACTTACTCTAATACAGACATTACATATTAATGCATGACCTAATATTGCCGAAGTGTAGACATTAACACCTAATTCGCGCTTAAATCGGTAGGTGGCTCAGAGTCTGAATAATCCGAAAGCTCAGCGTCAGAGACAAGCTCAGGATCCTCCATGATACCCTTGATAGCCGCATCATTTGGTTCTGTTCTGTTCTTCTGGGCATCCTTCTTAACTATGTATAGCTGCATATCGCGGGCTAACCTACGGCATATTTGAGAAATCTCACGTTGTAGTCTTTCACATAGTCGATCAACATTATCAGGATCTTCCTTTTGGATCTCAATAGACCGTGCTTTTGGCACCTTCAATCGATTTTTCCGACATAATCTTTCCATTTGCACTCGCTCTATAAATAGTGCGGGCCACTTCAGAAGTCTAGCGTTTGCTAAACCATATCCTGTTTGATTATCTGATGGTTCCTCCACTAAACCACATGGATCTCGATAGTACTTGGGCATGACACAATGTCGCTTCCCAAACCTATCATGATAAGCACAAGAGGCATCTAACAAAGTAAATGGTGTTTCATCTTCAGCATCGCCACTTCCCCTTCTCCTTCCCCCTCCTCGTCGTGAACTGTCACCCATTTGCAAGTTCCTACCACCTCTGCGATTCTCACTCCCTCTCATGAACCTTGTAGCCATGCTAATTTTTTAAAACAAACAAATGAAAATTTCATAGGGCGAAATGAGTTGTAAGGTCGTGTCTTCACCTTTAGTCGTTTATATAGTTGGTTATGAACAACTTTAGAAAGATGCCCTTGCATGACAATCCCACATATACGAACAAAGTATGAGTTGTCAGTAGAATGAAAAAATAAAGAAAAGGAAATACTGTGTACCAAGTCACATGACTTGACAATCCATCTGCATATACCGACAAAGTAAGGGCATGCTCACTGTAAGGTAAATAAGTTAATTCACTGTTGGCATGTGACTTTCTGAATTGAGAATCACTGTAATAAAAAAATCAAGCAAAAAATCGATAAAACCAAAGCCTGTGCACCAAGTCACCTGACTTGATAGTCCATCTGCATATACCGACAAAATAAGGGCATGCTCACTGTAAGGTAAATCTGTCAATTCACTGTTGCCATGTGACTTTATGAATTGAGAATCCCACATATATCAATAAAAGATGAGTTGTCAATGTAATAAAAAAATCGAGCAAAAAATCGAGAAAACCAAAGTCTGTGCACCAAGTCACATGACTTGACAATCCATCTGCATATACCGAGAAAATAAGGGCATGCTCACTGTAAGGTAAATCAGTGAATTCACTGTTGCCATGTGACTTTATAAATTGAGAATCTTACATATATCAAATTGGTGTTGAGTTGTCACTGTAATAAAAAAATCAAGCAAAAAATCGATAAAACCAAAGCCTATGCATCAAGTTACATGACTTGACAATTCATCTGCATATACCAAGAAAATAAGGGCATGCTCACTGTAAGGTAAATCAGTGAATTCACTGTTGCCATGTGACTTTCTGAATTGAGAATCCCACATATATTAATAAGAAAGGAGTTGTCACTGTAATAAAAAAATCGAGCAAAAAATCGAGAAAACCAAAGCATGTGCACCAAGTCACATGACTTGACAACCCATCTGCATATACCGAGAAAATAAGGGCATGCTCACTGTAAGGTAAATCAGTGAATTCACTGTTGGCATGTGACTTTCTGAATTGAGAATCATTGTAATAAAAAAATCGAGCAAAAAATCGATAAAACCAAAACCTGTGCACTAAGTCACATGACTTGACAGTCCATCTGCATATACCAACAAAATAAGGGCATGCTCACTGTAAGGTAAATCTGTTAATTCACTGTTGCCATGTGACTTTATGAATTGAGAATCCCACATATATTAATAAGAAAGGAGTTGTCACTGTAATAAAAAAATCGAGCAAAAAATCGAGAAAACCAAAGCATGTGCACCAAGTCACATGACTTGACAACCCATCTGTATATACGGACAAAATAATGGCATGCTCACTGTAAGGTAAATCAGTGAATTCACTGTTGCCATGTGACTTTCTGAATTGAGACTGTAATAAAAAATGAAGCTTATGTAGGCAATGTTGTGTTTCACTTAGCTATGCATCATTCGTTGTTACGACCAAACGTTCGTGTATTTCATTGAAAAGTATGACTATTTGAATTATTTGTTGTCATTTGGGTACAAGTCAAGTTTCTTACATTTTTGGCCTTGCGTTGAATGCTATTCTATTCTAAGAGAATCGTCAATTTCTTGAAAAAGGCGCAGAAAACAATGTGTTTGTGTATAATTAATTGTAAATAGTGATTTTCACAAGCAAATCAAGTAAAACCAATTGGGTTTTAAATTTAGTTCCCCAATTGGACCAACCACTTGGCTTTGAGCTTGTTTGTCCAGCCCCCCAAGTTTAGTTATCTGTTAACCTCCCATTCCTTACCACAGTCATCATTTTGATTGGATTTCCAGGAATTGGAAGGCGACTCTTTCTTCTTTCCTGATGGAGATTGAAATTCTTTACGTACAGGATCCCTATTTCACGAGCCCCAGTTAAGGGAAGCTTTGCATCGAGCTACATGTTCTGTTTTATGTGTTGTTCAAGGCGGTAGTTCGTTTGTATGAACTTTATTAGTCCTCCAACTGGACCAATCACTTGGCTTTGAGCTTGTTTGTCCAGCCCCCCAAGTTTAGTTATCTATCAACCCCCCATTTCTTAACAGGGTCATCATTTTGATTGGACTTCCAGGAATTGGAAGGTAACTCTTTCTTCTTTCCTGATGGAGATTGAAATTCTTTACGTACAGGATCCCTATTTCACGAGCCCCAGTTAAGGGAAGCTTTGCACCGAGCTACATGTTCTGTTTTATGTGTTGTTCAAGACGGTAGTTCGTTTGTATGAACTTTATTAGTCCCCCAACTGGACCAACCACTTGGCGTTGAGCTTGTTTGTCCAGCCCCCCAAGTTTAGTTATCTATCAACCCCCCATTCCTTAACAGGGTCATCATTTTGACTGGACTTCCAGGAATTGGAAGGCGACTCTTTCTTCTTTCCTGATGAAGATTGAAATTTTTTACGTACAACATCCCTATTTCACGAGCCCTAGTTAAGGGAAGCTTTTCACCGAGCTACTTGTTCTGTTTTATGTGTTTTAAGTATTCACATAATTTAACATAAATTAATCCATTCGTTAATCTAGAACATTCATTAACTCATTGCAATTCAATAAATAAAGTCATGAACTAATAAATGTGCAGTTATAAATGTAGTTATTTCATAAACTTTAGGTTCATAAAACCAATACTTGAAATACATCCGTACGTTAGATGAACAACAACATTGTCTTACACTCCAGTAACGAAGATATGAGACAACATACAAACATATATGAAAGATAAAGGTGTTTGATTTCTCATTCCTCATCTGACATGTAGTAGTCAGAGAGATATTTTTCATTGTTTAAGACATTATTTTGCTCAATCACTGTCAAATCTCTGTTGCTTGCTTCTGCCATTTCGGTGGCTAGCTAAAGCATGAAATGTTGACATCTCAGCATCAACATTCTGTTGTTCTCCTTCTTAATTCTACTAACTGCTTTTTCATAGTCACTCACATTTCGTCTAGCCATAGTCAATGGACGACGATGAGGTACTGGTGCCCCAAAGTTACGTAGATCATTAAACAATCCTTCTTGCTCCGTTACCCTGAACGCCCATTCTGCTCGGATACCAGCATAATAATCCTTCGGACTTGAGTACTTTTCGCTCTTGTAGTCATAAGTAAATGGAGGTAGTAGCCACACTTTTGGATTTCTTTGCTGGCGTGAACTTCCTGTACCTCTTGAAGACATTGTTCATAAAATAAAAAACAAATAATAATAGTAATTGTAGATATATTACTATTGTTATGACTTAAACAAACATCATACTGGGGGTGTCGCTATTTATAGACATCATATTGAGGGTTAACTAGAGATGATCTAGTGACGATAATGCATGCTGGGGCACTATGGAAGAAGTGATACCCGTGATATTATTTTTTAGCTTTTCATTTCATGCAATCCTAAGTACCCGTGACTTTGTGTACCTGTGATGTAGTCACGGACGTGGTTGTTAGATAAAATCATAATTGTAGGCCAGAGGATGACAATGCAATCCCTTCATATTGGAGCAGTGAGTTGTCAAATAAAACAACATGCAGTGAGTTGCCACATTGCCACATCAAACTATTTTTTCATGCTTACTTTTTTAATACAGTAAGTAGTCACTTGGAATTGACGATTTCAGTACAAATTGGTGTTTTCAAAAAATTATAAATGAAATTAAATGCTTAAATTTTCTGTAATGACCCCAAAACGCATGTCATAATTACAGTAATTAATTAAGCTTTAGTATGATTTAATTGAGGAATAACTGTTTGAGTTAGAAAAATATCTGTTGAGGCTATAACTTTGGGACTGAAATTGATGACCGTAGTGGGTTCAGAAAATGAAATTGAACACGTCTGTGTGATACCGGGAATTTTTAGAACTATTCGGGAAAATAAATTGAGGACTGAATTTTGTCTGATTCGCTAAGTTCCGTTTGGCTCAAGTTGTTGGCACAAGTGTTTATGTATGAGGTAAGTACAAGGGCCTTGTTTGGCTTAAATATTTTGGGCATAATGGTTTATTTGATATATATGGCTAATAGATAAGGATGTTTGACCCATTTTGACTCAAAAAAAAAAAAAGAAAAGAGAAGAAAAATCTGGAAGGGAGAAAGAGAGAGAATTCGGGGAAGAGAAGGAAGCAAGGGAAAGAAGAAGAAAAAGGGGAGAAATCAAGTTAAACTTCTCCAATTCACCATCTAAGGTAAGATTTTCATGAAATAGATTGTTGCTCCTTGGCATTTAGCATATAGAACTCAAGATTGTGGCATAAGATTATGAAATTTATGTTTAGAATCATGATTTCCATACATGTTTGGCTTATTTGAGGAAGAATCTCCATGAATGTAGAGATATGAAGCTTGTATGTATATGTTTATGGTTTTCCATTTTTGGTCTAAGTGTAATCTTCTAAAGATTCTTGTGGGTTTGTTTTAAAGTGTTAATGGTTAAATCATGTTGTTGATCAAGTATTTTGAGACTTGAATTTCATAAGATCGGAAGTGGGTTTTGCAAAAAGGGAAGATTGAAGCTTTGAAAAGTCCAGCATTTCAGATTTCGCATGGTCCGCTCGAGCGGAGGGATTCCCGCTCGAGCGTGAAAATCAGCCTCTCAGCAGTTTTGGAAAATTGTGTAGTCCGCTCGAGCGGACAAGTGGGAGCTCGAGCGGGAGAGCCTATTTCAGGAAAAGTTTGGGAAGTTGTTTTACATGATTTTAACATGTTAATTGCATCATTTAGTATCTCATGAGCATGAATTAAAGTAAAGAAAGATTAGATTGAGCATGAAATGAAGTAAAGAAGAATGTAATGGCATGAATGTTATGATTTATCGATGATGAATGTTAAGAAAATGTGTTAATGTTGGTAATTGCAGGTCAAGAGGTGAAGACCGTGCAACCGGTTTTGGAAACCCACTGTGAGTAACATTTCTGTAAAGTTATGTTGATATGCAACGTATCTGAAAGGCTATATGATATGACATGTTTTAAAATGTGATTTAAACTGTGAACGAATGTCCTGATTGCGAATCTAGTATGGCATCCATAGATAGTTCAGTCATGGGGGCGAGAACATACAGGCCCATGCGCTTGAGTCATGGGGGACGGCATGGAAGGACAAGCCCATGATCAGTTTACGAGATCTCGGTATGTGTTTAATCGGTGTCCGGGACCGGTTACTCTAGTCGTTAGTCGACACATGTTATGTTCTATGGAGTATGCCATTATGTATGTTCTATGATGAGTATGATTATGTATATGAACATTATGTTTTATGGATTTATATGAAATGTTGGAGTTCGTTCACTAACCCTTTACGTTAATGTTACTTGCTGAGCTTTAGCTCATTGTTTGTATTTATGTACTTATAGGTGAGCCCTCAGGGAGTCAAGCCTAGGCGGAGTCTGGTTCGAGTCGCCGTTTTGAAGCCAACCAGATGTTTTGAGTGCCTCCGAGTTGGGGCTAGGCCTGGAAGGCCGCACGAGCTTTGTTTTTGGTTGTATTAGTGGCAAGTGCCTATGTTTTGTATATGATCTTTTGATCCATGTTTGTACAGTAGTGGGTAAATTAACATTTTTGACATGTAAATACTTGTTCATATAAATGCACAGCTCTTTGGACTATAGTATTTTGTCTTCGCTTCCGTGAGCCCCGTTTATTTATGTTTTGCATGGAAAGGCCTGTGGTAATCTAGAATTGCTGGCCGGTTACGATGCCAACCTTCTCGGGGCGGGTTTGGGTCGTGACATTTTCGTTGTTTTAAAGTAATATTCTTCATAAACAACTATGAAACATAGTGCAAGTAAATACACAACCGTCCAACTCACTTCGACCTACAAAACCATCGTTGTTTTTTTCACCGAAATAATAAAATGGTCACCTGATATGTAAATACGATTGGAACTTTGCAGCCTATATTTTATCTTATTTTCACTTAATGAACTTCACAGTCATCCCATTTTCTCCTCTTTGCATTTTTTGCTTCTTTTTATATTCGGTAAATTACACTTTACTCCTTCAGTCCATCACATAATTGTTTATCAACACTATTGCCATGTAGTCGTATTGATGTGACTTAGATGAATTCTGAAATGTGAGAAAAAAAATAAAGCATTTATTTGCGCTGCAGAAAGTCACATGCATCACGTAATGTGAGGAAAAAAGTGACAAACTATATAAGCATGGCAAAGTCAGAAAGTCACATGCATTACTGCAACACTGCATAAAGTGACATGCATCACTGCATCACTGCACAAAGTCACATGCATCACTGCACCGCTACACAAAGTCAGATGCATCACTGCATCGCTGCACAAAGTCACATAGTATTTGAGGAAAAAACAAAGCATCCAAATTATTACGTCTGTTCAAGTTACTGGCGCGCATTACTGACAAATGTTGGACGTATCACTGCGCCGAGCTATAATTTATTATCGTACCATACCTACTGTGCCCTTGTGAATTATGCAATTCATTAAAATTTTGAGGGGGTGTCATAACAAAATAACAATAAATTAATAAATATGTCAATACACCTAAAAAGTAAAACAAATTTGTGAATAAATATTTCCAAAATTTAAAAAATATTTAAAGATTTTTAAATTGTAATTTCACATTTATTTTTTTAAAAAAATTTCAGGCAGAGAAATTTGACTAATTCAGACGTTTAGTCGGTTGATCAGCTTGGTTCTTTTCATTTTTCACAAAATATTTTTCTGAAAATTCTACTTTCTTAAATTTCGTGTTTTTTTCCCAAAGGTTTTTATTGATTTTTTAAAATATTTTAAGCAATTTGACTAATTCAGACGTTTTTACTTTTTTTTATTTTTATTTTTATTTTTATGTTTTTACTTTTTTTTTTTGAAATAACAATAAATTATGCAATTCATAAAATTCGAAGTGACAACTCCTATCAAGTTGATGCATAGTTGTTCAGGTCATAAAAGTTGACGTGACAACTCTGATGTATAGTTGTTTACAATAATTTCATACATACAGTTACCATGTGTACATATGGTATAAATATCGCATCATACCACAACAAAAGTTTTACAGCTATTTCGAGCGATATCATCATGAGATATACGGTGATTGATCTATATTCAGCAATGGGTCACTATTGGGTTGCAGATGGAGATGAATTTGAATACCCATTAAATCCAAATTTGCGTTACTCACGTGCCACCGTCAATACCATGAGAGCTGAGTGGGAATTTCGCAAAACTCGAGCAAACGTTCTTGTTGAGCTATGTCGTGAAGTTAATCTTAAATTTCCTCGCCGGTTAGCCATGCGTATGCCAACTGACACTCCACAGTTGTTGCAAAGGGCATTGTATCGTATCCACGACGAGGTTAATCGCATGACCCAACGTTTGTAAAGGTTCGGACTAATGAAGACCGCAAATGAGCGTACCGAAGATGGGTTAATGGATGATGCACACCAGTACTTTGCCTGGAGCATGGATGTTATGTATGAATCTGATATTGAGATGTCAGATGATGATGATGATGATAATGAATGAAATTGTTTGGATGAACGACCAAACCATTTCTGTAATGCATGCAATTTGTAATGCTTATCCACGACTTATCAATGAAGGGAGATATTTCAATTGTTTTCGAATAGTTCTTGTAATTCTACCTTTACTTTTTCTCCGTTATTGTTATTTTGAAGAACGCTACTTGAACTATACTTTCATGATTTTATGCATTATTGATGTGGAATATAATAATGATACTTAATGAACTACAGGTTCATATAACAAATAATTGAAATACACGTTTAAGCTAGATGAACAACAAATATATATGTCTACATTTTGTTTGGTTATCATTGCTTTGTACATGAAAAAAAGACAGTGAATGCAATCATTCAGAAAAGTGAAAGAAAAGGGAAAACAAAATTACGTGTTTGTTTAGATATTTATTTTGTTTCCTTTTTATTCATATTTCTCCCCACAACTATCTATTATGCAATGTTTACATTTTTTTCCCAGATTTTTTTTGTATAAAATTTTTACTAACCTGTAGCAACACAAGTGGTCCTCCAATCTCCCTTGTTAATAAAATCCTATCAATTCTTATCATTTTTTTTCTGTTTTCCTTTTCATTTTTATGGAAATCATCAAAACAAGTAAGAATAAAAAATTGTAAAATTATATTTTTGGAATAAATAAGTATGACACATTTACATCATCTGTACAAGTTCGATTTACAAAAACTATAACAAAAACTATAAATAAAATAAACTATACACTCCATATCACACCCGCTAATGCCCTAACTCGCCTCACCCCACAACCCGATGTGGACCTCTCCTCGGTCTCTCATGTAGACTCTCTGAATATCTGCTCTAATCGTAATGCGTATCTGTGGAGCCTATGAGTGTGACCCTTCATCGTGATGCCGCCGATCTGCTCAGGGTCAAGATCGGATACTGCTGTGAGCTGTGAAACTCCATCATATGGTGCAACTGTATCACGATCTGCAGCTGGACCTCGACCTCTGCCTCTGCTCGCACCCCGACCTCGGCTGCGACGTCCGCCACGACCAAAGCCTTGGCCTCTCCCGCGTGCTTTAGGGGCGGGCTCAATATGGGCCTCAGCGTCAACGTGGGAGATGTCAGTGAGAACTGCATCATGTGTACTCATAGTTGCGGTCGAACTGTCTGGTGGTCGTAACTAGATGGGTGGGGTAACAACGTCATGCATGTATCGGGGCGGTGTCCAATCAGGGTTAGGCACATAAGGTATCCCAGTATGCTGCGTAGGAAGTACGTCGAGGAAATCTGCAGATATGTATTGGGTAGTATGTGGTGGGGTGACTGATGTCGGCGAGCCGATATGGGCAAAGGCCAAGTGGACGGCCGATGTGTCTCCCCTCCATCAAGTGTGTACACCGTAGTGGCCGTAATGCAAATGATCTCCCCGATGGGCAACCTGAAATGCCTGGTACAATAACTCCTGGATCTCTACAACGGCCTGCAAGGCATGCTGTCCATCACGTCTCAAATGGGCGTCCTCAGCCAAGTGAAACGACCTCCCAGCTCCAGCCACCTGAACAAACATTCAGATGTATTATTAGGCTACAGTTGACTGAAAGTAAATCAAGTATGATTTTACTAATTATCTGACACATAATATGATACTCACCAATGCCTCAAGATAAGGCCCAACTCCCTGATATCCAGACTCAGACACGTGGCTCGGATTCCCGACTAGTAGGTGTGTACATCGTCGATACCACAACATATAAGGGTCGGAAGAGGGGATCACCTCATCGTTGTAGTCAGCCTATACAATACTGTCCTAGCGGGCATCCCACAATCGTATATATGGCATATAAAACAGATGCCAGTCAGTGCCAGCTCAGCCACGTCTATCAGTGACGTGCAACTGCTACTCAGTGTCGAACCGATCCGGCACGGACTGCACCCGACCAAACTGTCGAAGGACACGATAGGGGAGATGACACTCAACCACGTCAAAATAAATAAGTGGCACTCTCGCCATCCATATCTCCTGACCCAGTCGGCAGTAGTTGGGGAGTGTACCGAGGACCCCAGCGTAAGACTGCCAGATAAACTACAATGACGACAAATAAATTAAATTTTGCTCGTGAACTCAAAACATGTACAATTAAGAAGACAACTAAAACGCAATCAAAAAATTTCATACCTCGCCCTCGATCATCCGGTCCAGCTGGTCTCTATAAACTACCACTACGTGGGTCGAGACGACCTCGTGGCCCATGTCAACCCTCCACCGGCTACCTCGCGGTCCGGTGGGCAACTGCATGTCCCCCTCACCCATAGGAAGCTCACCAGGACCAACCAGTTGCCGCCTAGACGGGGCAATGCGAATCAATCTCTCCCATGCCCAAATCTGCAATAGTTTGAACACAATTACAATACTGATATATGGCATACAATATGAATTGACATGTAATAAAATTCTTACTAACCTGTAGCAACACAAGTGGTCCTCCAATCTCCCTCGTACCCACCTGAGCTGCTCGACATAGCATCCTATACAACCATGCCAGAGCCGCGCTACCCCAGCTGTACTGCCCAATCTCCTCAATGTCTCTCAGCAATGGCAAGTACATCAGCTTGAGCAGGTTCTGTGACTTATCAGGGAGAAGTACCCCCCCAATAAGCCACAGAATATATGCTCGGGTATGCTGCTGTACCAACTCATCTGGAGCATGATCTGGAAGATGAGCAAACTGCTCGGCCAGCCACCTCACCTCGCCTACACATCTGCTCAGAATCTGCTGGTGTAGGTGCTACTCCCAATAGCTCAGCACATAGGGCTATCCACTGCTCCGTCGCAAAAGATGGGTCAACTCCAGTAACTGCTCGGCCATCAATCCGAAGACCATATAGGACGGATACGTCCTGCAACGTGACGGTGGCCTCCCGTCGGAAATGGAATGTATGAGTCTCAGGCGCCATCTCTCGATGAGAAGCGTTGATGAGTGCGTGGTCGGTCGAATGTGCCCGATCGATACACACCATAGAATCCCGCGTAATAGATCTTTGCAAGACTCTATGGTCCAACGGATGCTCCCATAATCCAGAATTTGCCCGACGCAAGATGTCAACACGATGCGTGCCTCATCCCGCACACAATGTAATGACCAGTTTAAATAATAGCATTATCACGAAATATACAACAAAATGCAATGTATTTTAATTGTAAGCGTAAAGTCCAACAAACGTTATTGCATACCGGACGGTCCCACATCTTGTCGTGCCAATGTACTGTACGAGCAGTGGAACCTCCTCAGGTACATGTGCTATGAAGCCTGTAGAACTGAAATATTAGATCATCCATATCAAAATCTCATTTAATCATAACATAATAACAGAAAAACTGTAATTACTGATTTTGTACTTAACGATTTAAAATACAATGAAGTAAATCTTATGGGTTAGAAAAGACAAATTTATGTGCCACTTACACGGAAGCAATTAAAATTAATGATTACATTTATGGCATATTTGACAAAACTTAAATATTGATTTTGTAATGCTAAAAGTTTGAATAAATTATAAATTTTGCAAATTACATATAAAATTTGCAATTGTGAACAATGATCAATGACATTCCAATTTTTAAAATTTTAATTTATAATAGGTTTATTTTTTTAAAATTTGTAAATTTTTTAAATTATAAAATGTGAACAATGATTGCAGCATTCGATATTAAATTTATTCAAAAATATGAAATTTTGAAATGGTAGAAGAACTACGTGATTAAGTATAGAATCTTGTAATACACATTTCGAGTCAAGTACACAGTTAAAAACTAGTACACATTTTCAATAAATTATACAAGTTTGAATAAATTATACACATTTTCAATTTTGCATTACACATTTTGAATCAAGTACACATTTTGTAATACTCATTTTAAATGTACGACCCCATTTACAAATAAATAATTTAAAAATACGTAATTAAATGGTCTATTACAAATAAAGAATTGAAAAATGATATATTACAACATGTAAATATTACATAGTCTTCATCGACCAAGTCGCGCCAGACATGTTCGCCTGTCATGACCTGTCTGATGGCACTCACTGCAACGAGTTGTCAAACGCCTGTCTGATATATCCATCTCATTCGGAATACGAGCCATAGATGTACGACCCCGTTTTACTTCGCACGGTTAAGTTCATTAGGCATTAAGGTCCTGCGGATCATCTCAATAATCTTGATGCGGCATTGGATTGAATTTAGTTTCCCAAACTCTCATGTATACTGAAGCCTATATCTTTGGATCAACGTCTTTGGAATGGATTGTCACCGATTCGGACATTACGAGCATATGGGAACATGGATAGTGTCTTATCTCATATTTCCCAATCGCACGTGGGTTGATTCATCCGCACAATCTGTCTATTGCGACCTCGTCCACGGCGAAAAGATGTTTGCACCTCAAATACACGGCGGGGCCTATAAGACAATATTGATACAAACTAATCAAGTTCATGTTTTTAGGTGTACTTAACTTAACAACATAATAATAACAATTTTTTCACATTACAAACTAACCTATCATACGATATCAACTGTAAAGTATTTCCCCTTGCGATACCCTCCTCGATAGTTTTTTGCATCTCTCTAGGGTATTGGAACTCATTGCGTACATCTGTTTCAGCTTGGGCTCCCATCTCGTCAAAATATTTGACGAGCCGTTGAAATGTAAATTCAACCATAGCTGAGATAGGTAAGTTCCTTGCACCTTTCAAGACGTTGTTGAAGCACTCTGCATCATTACTGGTCAATACCCCCCAGCGATATCCACCGTCATATGCAAGGGCCCAGTCCTCAGGATTCATCTTGTGGACCCAATTAATGGCTTCTTGGTTAATAGCCTATATCTGATCTAAGTAAGCATTACACTTTCGTCGTTGATCAGCACTCCCTGCTTTCCATAGAAGTTGTTTGAGCTCCTTATTTTTGAAATGTGTGTTAAAGTTACTGCAAACATGTCGAAGGCAGTGCCGATGATATCCAACAAATTGGAGCGAGGGATTCAGCCAATGCCGCCTCATAGCAGCTAAAATACTCTCAGCTCGATCACATATCAAAGTCACTCCCTGTCGGTCCATGACAATATGTTCCTTGATATTTTGAATGAAGAACGACCAAGACTCCAAACTCTCCCTGTCGACAACAGCGAGTGCAAGCGGTAATATTTTGCCATTGGCAGTGACAATCGTTGCTACAAGCAACACACCAGTGCATTTACCATATAAGAATGTACCATCTATAGTTATAACAGGCCTACAAGATCTAAAGCCATCGATGACGGGTTTGAAAGACTAGAAAACAAAGTGGAAGACGGGCATAATGGTTGTATGCCCGGTATATCTATGCTTCCATGTCACGATGGTGCCAGGATTAGATGTCTATAATGCATGCATGAATTTAGGCAACTGCCTATATGATTCATCCCAATCATCGAATACCATTTTAATTGCCTTTGCCCTTGCATGCCACGCCTTCTTGTATGATATACTATAGTTCATGGTCTTTTTTATATCTTCGATGACATTCTTAATTGGCATATCAGGTTCATTCTGCATACGACAATCAAATATGAGTTGGATTATCTGGGTGTGAACACTATAAACAAACAAATATGTATATATATGTAAACATTTATTTTTTATACTAACCGCAACTTGTCCCAAAATATGAGAAGCAATGTAACTGGAGCTAATATTAGTGTGGTCCCTGTTCATTCGTGGGTATAAACAATAGTGAGGACCCCTGTACTGCTTTATTTCAAAAAGACCATGTTTCCTACTAAGAGATGCACGCAACCATCAACTGCAGTTGTGCTTGCAAGCAGACACCCATAGGTCTCGCTTGGAGGTTACGACCTTATACTCTCGATTATTTGTTGCATGGTACAATTTCACAGCATGTAAAAGTTGCTTTTTATCAACAAAAACCATTCCTCTGTCCAACTTTGGATTTTCAGCGCTCTAGATCCGGTTACGGGGAACGACATCATGGGTAGTAATGTCAAAATCACCACCCATGTGAATGTTGTCATAGAAAGGGATTTCAACTCTAGGTGGAATGGGGGCATTTTCAGGGTCAACGGGAGCCTGGGCGTCATCTTCATCATCATCATCATCATCATCATCATCATCTGATCCACCCAATAAATTTTCTTCATCACACATTTCATTGTCATCATCGTTTAGGGCTACATCAAGACCGTACATGTCACTGTCAGCAAACTGCACATTGTTCACTGCTTCTGCCATATTACCAGCAACTTCAACCTGAGTGGTATGATGGCTGCATGTGGGCACATCTTGTCTGTTATTGTCAAATTCATAATCATATCCACCACGTGAACTTGATTCTACACCATGGCCCTCAAATGACTGTTGTGTGTAGCCCATTGGATAACATTGATCTGATTCATACATAGGAGACTGAAACGCTGTTGTGTCAATCCCATGCGTCAGCAATGTAGTGAACGGACGAGAATCCATCTGTGTCATGTTCGGGATATTGTGTACAACCTCTTTATCAATGTAGACTTCCAAACAATTTGGTGCTTGAAAACTTGCACCGATACTTAATACGGTGTTCAACGCCTCATCGTCATTGATCGGTAATATCTTGTATTTGCTGTGTGTTTGCCACTGGCGATAAGGGTATCTACATTTGAAGGTCAATCGGACAGTTTCCCCGTAACTTGCCACCTTTGACATAAACATCTCCTCCAAATTGCTAAGCGTGGTGCCAATTTGCACCGCATATATCCCTTTCGGCTCAACATCATATGAGACGCTTTCATCGGGATCCCGAATTATGTTTTCCCCCCAGTAGAAAATAATTGGAACAGTCTCCATATACTTGCTTCAATTAAGACAAAAAACATTAAAATAGCAACAATATACTTATATCTGCATGTACTTGTAAAAGAATTATATGAAATTTAACTCATTCAATTACAATTACTTGTGACGCAAAAACTTTATTTAAGTAATCAGAAATTGTAATCCAACAATCATTATTGATTTTTTAATTAAAATATGAGTTAAAATAATGATAATGCTTTCGATTTTTTAGCTTTTTAAGAAACAAATCTTACAACGCAAACAAAATTAACATATGAGTTAAAAATGATTATAAATTATAAAGTAACAACATTTGTAATCATTAAATAAATATAATTGATGTAAGTTGATTTAGATAATTGATAAATTATAAATCTAAGTAATTTACATCAACTTATGAGTGTAAGTTGTTAATCTTGTTACTTTGAGTGTAGGTCAACTTATGAGTGTAGGAAAATTCAACAATCTTATGAGGTAGGTAAACTTATGAGTGTAGGTAAATCTAACTTTACATCAAAGTAACAACCTACATCAAAGTAACAATATTTCTAATTTACCTAAATTTCTAATCATTACATAAATTATGAGTGCAGGTTGTGACTTTATATAAATTATAAAGTGTTGGTAAACTTGATTTATACATAAAGAAATTTGATTTATACATATTCGTGACCACGCTTGTAAGTAAAATATGTAAAAACGTGTTTTCAAAACACATTTTGAACAAAAATTCAAAAATAGCACTCACTCTTCTTTGTCACAGACACTCACACTCACTCTCTCTATCTCTCTCTCTGACACACTCACACTCACATCAAACATATATAATTTTTAATATATATAAATTTTATTTTATAAAATTCAGAACAATTAATTTTTTTTTAATTTAATTTTTCTTTTGAAATAATTTATTTTTTCCAATGAATTTTTTTTTTCAAAGGTGGGGGAATAACTGCCATAAACATAAACCTCAGGGGTGTCAGTGTAATTTACCTAAATAAAAAAATTACATTTTAAGAATTAAAGTAAAAAAATAATCATTTTATATAGTTGATTATTATTTGCTATTATCAATTATTATTATTATATATATATATATTTAATATTGGTCTTAATTTTACAAAATAAAATATATATATATATATTAAAAATTATACATGTTTGATGTGAGTGTGAGTGTTGTGGGTGTGTGTGTCAGAGAGAGGGATAGAGAGAGCGTTTGTGAGTGTCTGTGAGAAACAAGAATGAGTGCTGGTTTTGAATTTTTTGTTGAATTTTTACATTTTGCTTAGAAATGGTTATTATCCACGGGTCAACAGTAAAACCGTGGTTTGCAACCACGTTTTCTGAAGATAGAAAGAATTACTTAACAAAAGCATGGTTATGTATAAATCAAATTTCCTTAATCAGATTTACTTTAAAAAAATAATTACTTAAAAATTTATGTATAAATAAAATTTCCTTAAAAGCGTGATTTGTAACCACGTTTTGTTAATTAAAAGCGTGGCTTGTACCACGCTTTTAAGATTTTACAAATTGTCCGCGGGAGGGCCACAAAAACGATGAAAGCGTGGTTTGTATCCTCGTTTTAGCTTAGTTTAGGAATTCTGTCCAAACTAAGCCTACTTTGAGAAATAAATTACCATTTTGCCTTAATTTGGGAAAAGCCCCTAATTTGGACAATGATTTAATCGTACGCATGTAAATGGTAACAATTTAAAAAACACTTATTTTCAGGATATTTTGATAAATCTTGATCTATTCAGACATTAGTATTTCGATAAACTAGACAGATATATCAATAATTTTGAATATGAAAACATTATGAAGATTCTTCTTTTATTTTTCTGTTCATATAATTTTATAGTATAATTTGTATCAAGTATTGTATTTATTCAGTGCGATTGGACAAAATTGGACAAGTCATACAAAAATCTTAAATCATAGTGTAATTTTTTCTATGAAATTATTATTTTTTTCATTGAGTTGAAATAACTCGACTGATTTTATATGACTTGTTCTTAATTTTTATTTCAAACATTGTTCACGTAATTTTTTAAAACTGGTGGTCCAATTAGTGAGATTTATGGACAATTAAAGAGAAGTTACTTTTATTTGCTCAAGCTTCTGCCAATAGGAACCTTAATGACAAAGTTATTTGGTAGGTTATTTCCTATGAGATTATTCCCTAACTTAGCGAAATAACCTCATACGAAATAACGTAGGAAATAACTTAGGAAAATAACGTAAGAAATAACATAAATAAAGAATTAATGAGCTCTCATAATTTTAAGCAATATAAAAAACATAACAAAAAAATTATCGACCTGAATTGAGTCAAACTTGAGTTTCATTAATATTAATGAGCTGTCATTATGTGTTAAAAATTAGGTATGCTCCTTTCAGATCTCAAGTTGAACTCTCAATATGTGTCATGTTTATAGGTATTAATTGAGATTTGTCGGATCTACGTGGAAGGGACGTTTGGTGTGGATTGTAAGATTAGTCGATAAATACGTAAAATGATTCAGACATCCGACTATCATAAAAAGTTAAAACTTAATTGAATAAACATAATGCAAGCGCATAGAGAATAAGTCAATTTGATAATTCAAGTGGGTAAAAATTATCGAGAATGACTCATTTTATAAATCAAATATTTTAATTTTTTCAAACATAATTTTTGAACAAATTTTTTTTTTATTTTTTTATTTTTATATCAAATGTTTTGATAATAGCATTTTCCATGTCAACTTGAAAGGCCTCTTTTGGCAAAGAGGTAAAAAGTAATTTTTTTACTTCTAATTTTTTGTGGATCAAATTTTTTGACCTTTAATGTTCATATAAATTTTTTTGTGGATCACTTCTAAAAAGTCATTTATTTATATCAAATTTTTTGATTTCTAATGTTTTGGTAATTTTTTGGGAAAGAGGTAAAAAGGCATTTTCAGTATTTGCTTTACACATTTTTCCAAAAAAAAAAAATTATAAAATACGAAAAAATTAGATTTTGACTTATTTCCTAAAACAACCCAAAAAATTGTTTCTACTAGTTATAGTGGCCTAATGATGAAGCTGAAGAGATAAGCAAAAGAGTAACAAGATTTAACCATATCGACAGGACTAAGAAACAATCAGAAATTATATTTTCAATTCAAAAAATATAGACAGGATTCACAATTCAAAATTCAAAAACTTAATTTGTAAAAAAATAGATAGGATTCACAATTCACAATGCAATAAATATAGACAGGATTCACAATTCAAAACCCAAATTCCTGAAACCATAACCCTAATTTCTGATTTCACAATTGAAAATCCTATAAAATATATTTGTAATTCACAATCACAAGAACGTCGTCGACGACCATCTTAGATTTCACTCAGACTATCCGCGGCAAAGGACACGGCCACCCTCTCACAACTGAAAATTTTCTCCCATTCCCCTTAATTTTCTCCTCATTTTCTTTTGACTGAACTTGCTTTTCTTTTATGCCAAACATCCCTTTATACTTTCCATAATAGAGAAAGAAAAAATGATTTAATGATCAGTTGGATCTATGGACTCGGGATAATTAGTACTAGACGAACCATGACAACTTTAAACATAGTTTCTTGTAATTCAATTTTGTATGACACTAATATATATTATATGATTCTATTTTTTTTTAATATATCGTAAATATTGTTAGGCTGTGATTAATTTATTGGAATGAAAATAAAAGGGAATGGCATGATTATTCCTTAAATATGTTTTGATTAAAAAGAAAAATTTGTGGAAATTGAAAGTGAAAGTGAAAGAAAAAAATAATAATAATTTGGAAATTTTGAAAGAAAGGGATAGAAAATTTTGAAATTTTAATTATAGATAATTTTTATATAGACAAAATTAGATTTTCTTGTGTTTTGCCATGTTTTTTTCCAATAAATTATAAAGTTAGTTACGATAATAATATACAAGAAAATTATTATTATTATAGATAATTATTTATTGATTATGTAAAAATTATTTGTTCCTAAAAAAATCATATAACATTATTAAAAAAAATTTAACTTATTGTAAATTTCTTAAACCCTAATTTCTGAAACCATAACCCTCATTTCTGATCTCACAATTTAAAACCCTACCCCTAATTGAAAAATGATTTCACATTCATCAATTCAAAACCTGATTTCACATTCAATAGAAATCTGATTTCACATTCAACAGATTTCACAATTATAAACAGATTTAAGATAAATATAAACCATTCAACATTCACATTCAACAGATTTCTAAACAGATTTCACAATTATAAACAGATTTAAGATAAATACAAACCATTCAACATTCACATTCAACTGATTTCTAAACAGATTTCACAAATATAAACCCTAACCCTAACCCTAATTTAAGATTTAAGATTTCACATTCAACAGATTTATAAACAGATTTTGTAACGCCCTCAAAATAAACCCATAATATATAACAGTAGCATGCATTAATAAAAGAAAACCAATCATTATCTCATTCATCAGAGTATCATTATTGAAGGATATCACATGTAACATCAAAATAAATGCCCTATGGGCTTACATCTTTCCAAGCTTAACACTTGGGCACAAAAATGTGAGTACTAACTCAACTACAAATTCAGCCCTTGGCTTGAGTTTACATGTAATATCAAATAAACTGAAATAACAACTAATCTAAACAGAGTCTTCAACTCTAAATCCTTCCAAGCTAATTCCTTGGAGGTAGCACATCACTGAACACGAAAATGATGTTCCGTATAGGGTGAGCCACAAGTAGAGAGAAATATACTAAACCAAATATAAGCATTGAATAAAGCAATAGCATTCAATAGATGGACTACACAAAATATCAGTTTCATCATCATACAGTTTCATGACACTAATGTCCATGACACGTTTCACCTTCCGTTATTTATTCAACTTTCCATTTATACAAATATGGCTCAGAACCTGGCCAAATAACTCAACAGAGATTACATCTCTTATTTACAATATTTCCAATTCAATTGGGATAACAAATCAAGTTAAACGTTTCTTATATCATACTGGATACACATGTTGGTGTTGTATCAACCTCAACCAAAATTCACTTCCATACTTCCCAATTGATACACATTTTAGTGATGTATCAATAACATGTAAAAACACTTCCATAAATCAATAAGCACACATATTAGTGGTGCTAATAGAGTCCATCCCCTATCTCTTCCCAAACAATATCCGGTTTAGGAGTCCATCCCCTATTTCATCCCAAACCGTGGAGTACATCCCCTATCTCCTCCCAACAATATGCATATACAATGTATTAAACACTTGCCATATACAATACTCAATCAATACACGTATTTTCTGTATTAATTCATCAGTCAAAATCAATGACTTAACCAATGTGATTAGTTTCAGTTTTCCCTAATCCACATGCAATGTCTACAACAATCACGACTATCCTCCACCGATAGCCCAAAATAATTATCTCTAAACAGGAAATAAATGTTACAACAGATATAAACTCAACAATTTCAGGGTGTTTTATTAAACTATCTAACTACACCATTTAAGCTTATAATTTCCCAATTCCATGAATTCAACCAAATTCCCCAATTTTCCTTAAATAAATTATACAAATTAATTTACTACAACAACTAGGGTTTTTCCCAAAATTACCAAACAACCCCAACATATCAAAATACCACAACTTAGAACAACACCTATAATATGGAGTAGGAAATCCCTACCTCGAAGTAAAGAACACGAATGGAGAAGATGATCAAAATGCAAAGTGCTCCAAACCGTCAAACGTTCAGATTAAAACGAAGCCCTCAACCCCCTCTATCTTTTTAATAAAGAGCCTAGGGTAGAAACACCCTAAAAATAGATGAAACCTAAGAGAGAAGGTGAGTGGAGGGAGAGAGAAGTTAGACCTAGGGTTTTGGAATCAAAAAGAGGATGAAAAAGTGTTTTAAAACCCGCTGCTGCCTATTTAAACCTGACAGGCTCGCTCGAGCGAAGGATAGGTCGCTCGAGCGACCAAACACAATAAAGCCTCGCTCGAGCGAAGAAAGTCTCGCTCGAGCCAAGAATGCAATGCTTCAGGTCTGCAACCCAAAAGCACGCTCGAGCGACAGAATGCTCGTGTAACAACCCCATCACGTATAAGGATTAGTACTTGATTGATTAAGAGGATTTGAATTTAATTGCCGAATATTATAATTTATTTGGGATTTATGAGAATTATGAAATCTGACTCGTATATGATTTTATTGGAGGTTTATTTTGGAATTAAAAATTAAGGGTCCAAATGGCTTAAGTAAGTAAAGTTAAGAAGTCAAATCAATTTCATATTAATTATGGACCCATTTGGGGAGTTTAGTTAAATATTCGTTTTAAAATTGTGATTTGATAAATTAGATCCTAATTGGGGTTGATCAAGTTAATTAAATTATGAGGATTGAGGATTGTGATTGTTGCGAATTAAATTTAGTTATGGGGTGTGTAATTTGAATGTGTAAATTATTGACAAAGATTTGGTGTCTGATCAAAAATTGAAGGCCTAAATGATTTGGGGAATCAAAATTGAGGTTGGAAATGAGTTCGATTTATTATTTGGAGCCTTTTGAGAGTCTGACTAAAAATCTGATTCGGGTTGATAGAATTAAATATAATTAATTAGGCCTTAATGGAAGTCAAACTAAACTAATTAAATTATGTGGAATTTATGTTTTGTTATAATTAATTTAATTATGCGTTAAGCAATATTTATTAAGACCAAGTGTTGCTTAATTAAAATTAATCCTAAGCATAAATTGTCTTGTGGAACAAACTATAATTTTGGGTGTGGGTGCACTGAGAAATTAGGTGGGTGTACTGAGAAATCTGGTTAAGATTTATAAGTGTGTGTGTGCCATGTAAAGAGAAAGGCAACAATGATGTATATATATAAATGCATGCCTTTGGATTGTGTTGCTTGGACAAGTGTCCCACTACCTAATATAATAATAATAATAAATAATAATAATAATAACAATAATAATAAAGGAGATAACTGAAGTAAAGAAGAAGGAGTGGTCTGTGTTGTTGAGTTCAACAACTTGCTCGGCTGGAGACAAAACCGAGAGAGGGAAAAACACTTCGATGGAAATTTTGGAAGGAAAGAGAGCAATTCAAGTCAAAATTGTGGAAAAATCATCCTAAGGTAAGAAATTTCATCCTCTTGCTTCTATTGTTTAAATAATGTAGATATAAATTAATTTAATATGAGTTTTGAGATGATTTAAGATGAATGTTGAAGGAGTTTTGGGGTGAAATGAGTTTCAAGAAAGTTTCATGGAAAGTGTGTTTAAGTCAATTAGTTCCCAAATTCCTTGTAGATCAATTTAATTAGTTTGATTTTGGGTTCTTAATCTATGCATGTAAATCTAATTTGAGGGTTTTTATTTTATTCAATTTAAATATGTTTTGGAAGCTCTATGATCATAATTTGAGGTTGGGTTGTACATGCAAGTTAATTAATTTGAGTTTGAAGAAATGTTTGGAAGCCATGAGTTCATGAAATGGGGGTTTGATTTTGATTATTAACTCATGCATGCAAGTAATGTAATTTAAGAATTTTGTTTAATTTAAACAAATTTTGGAATATATTAAATTAGTTAGTTTTATTTAAATTGCATATGTTCAAAGTTTGCTAGGAAATTGATAAGAAATTGATGATTTTGGAGCTAAAATTAAGTCTATGGAAATTTGAGAACTAATCCTAAAGTTTTGATTTTATAATGAAAACTAGGAATTTGTTTAATCCATGCATGTAATTGAATTGAAAATTTTATTCAATTTAAATACATTTTAGAATACCCATGATTATGAATTATATATTTGGTTAGAAATTGAGTTAAGTTGATTTTCTAAGAGATTGATTTGTGTAATTCATAATTAAGTTGATTTTGTTGTTACTAATAAAATTGGATCTATTTGTATTGCATATATCATAGATTTTGAAAGATTTGGATTAATTCAATCTCATATTTTGAAGAGAAAAATAAAATGTTTTATGAACATCAAGTTTATGAAAAATTAAAATTAATAATAATATTAGATAAAGTGTTGATTTTATAATTAGACTTTAATCCATACTTGTAATTTGAGATTAAACATGTTTTGGGACGTCTATGGTTAAGAATTAAATTGAGGTTATGAATTAAGTTAAGATTAAGATTATGGAAATTAGTTGGAAAATTTATAAGAATATAAAACTAGTAATTTTGATGTCAATTTCATACATGTGAATAATTTTCTAAGGAATTTATGACTTTAATTTCATGCTTGGTAGGAAAGTAGAAGGGGCTTGAAACCAATTTTATGTAACTAAAAAGAAAATGAGAGTTTGGAGTCATGTTCAACTTATGGAGATTAAGTTAGAAGTTAATCATTTTGAGTTGGGACTTGGCTTGATATGGAGAAAATGATTTCAAACTAAATTTGCCAATTGGGGCATGATTTTGAATAAATGACTTTTGAATAAATGTTTAGCAATTTATGACTTAATAAAGAATAATAAGCTACTAATCAACATAGATTAATTAGTTACAGAATGAATCATTGATCTAGTGGTAATTGTTTAAGGAGCCAAGTAACGGATCAATCTATTTGGAAAAGAAGGACTTAGTAATGAAAGAATATGTGAAATAAGAACCCGGTTTATTTAAATGAGAAAGAATAAACATAATAGAATCTCAGACTACTTGGGCAGAAAAGACAGGAAAGTCAAGTTTGATCAAGGAAATAACATTGTATTTCTATGTGTATATGTTATGTGCTTATGTAGGTTGCGCGCCATTATCTGCCTGATTTATCTGATATGTCCAGTCTATCTGATTTGTCTCTGCAGCCCTCTGTGAGTAATAACTCTGTAAAGTTATGTTTAACTTTAAGTATTTTCTGACTGATATGATATGATCTGTTTTCTGAAATGCTACTTTATGATTTATGAATGAATGTCCAATTTTCTGAAAAGTATTGTGGCACCCTTAGTATCTGGCCCTTACCCGGGGGATATAATACCGTGGATCTGGCCCTTACCCGGGGGATATAATACCGTGGATCTGGCCCTTACGCGGGGGATATAATAACGTGGATCTGGCCCTTACCCGGGAGATATAATACCGTGGATTTGGCCCTTACTCGGTGGATATAATACCGTGGATCTGGCCCTTGCCCGGGGGAAACAATACCGTGGTTATCTGTATTTGGCCCTTGCCTGGGGGAAATAATACCATCGCTACTTGCGCGCAAGATATGGACCCTCCTGGTCGTTGGTACTAACTCTGTCTGTGGTCTCTAGACCAATCTGATCTGTTAGCTAATGGGTGTACCACATATGATCTTATGCAAAATCTGATTATGAATATGAATATGAGCATGTATCTGAATCTGTTTCTGATTTGAAATCTGAAAATGCATAAGACTCTATTTCTGATAAGATTATGTTTCTGATATAAACTCTGATTTCTAACTCTGTGATGGACATCATTCATTAAAACCCTTTACTCTGTTATTATTCGCTGGGCTTTAGCTCACTCTATTATTTATGTATGTAGGTGATCAGGCGCGTGACCAGGCTTAGAGGCACCTGTCTAGAATCTGTTCTGTCAGCCAACCTATGTGCCTCCCGTGGAGGTTCCGGATATGTTAAGTGTTGTCGTTATGTAATTTAAAGTTATGTCTTCTTGTTTGGTTCTTCAAGTCTTGTGTATATATGTAAATAAAAAGTTTAAAATTTTTCTGTCTCATATAAGTTTGCACAGCTCAATGGACATTGTATATTAATATTTGCTTCCGCTAGCCCCTAATATTTTGTTAATCTGTTCAGAGGGCCGAGGTAATCCTCGGATTCTTGGCGATTCTGATGCAAACCTATAGGGGCGGGTTTGGGTCGTGACAGCTCGCTCGAGCGAAGAACTCGAAAACATACACCTCGCTCACTCGATCGAGCGAAGA
The DNA here is from genome assembly GCA_025200525.1 of Camellia lanceoleosa. NCBI lineage: Eukaryota > Viridiplantae > Streptophyta > Magnoliopsida > Ericales > Theaceae > Camellia > Camellia lanceoleosa. The sequence continues at coordinate 16,389,237 of CM045772.1, forward strand.
AACACAGCTCTCAGGTCTATACTAAACGCAATCGCTCGCTCGAGCGAAGAGACCCTGGCTCGAGCCACCAGACACAAAATTCTACTCTCGCTCGAGCGACCAACTCCTCGCTCGAGCGAAGGTCCAAAATTCTGGACAACAACACTTGGTTTCCAAACCCAACCAATCTGTAACAAACCTGCCCAACACATCCTATAACTCAAAAAGAGAAGATAAAGGACGACAACAACAATTATACAATGATAGGATCCATAGAACCTAAGTCCGGATACAACAACCAAATGGGAAAAGACCGGGGTCGCTATAAGCTCCCCCCCTTAAAGAATTTCGTCCCCGAAATTAAGCATAAGTTTTTCAAAAACAGGTTTTTCTCAAATTCCAATAATATGACAATTCAATAATAAACAACTTGACCCAATATTGGTCATTTCATCTCTTATCAAGAGGCATTTCACAATATATATATATATATATATATCAACCTGCATTATCAATATGCAATTTCCTTTGAATTTCAACAGTTTTCATATACGTGATTCCCATTTCCATATCATATTCAATTTCATGATATAACTCCAATTCTACACTATATTCAACATATATAAATGTTACATTCAACTTCCATATTGAGGCAAGTTCCAAAACATACTTTCATTAAACCAAAACATTTTCAATGTTTTATAACTTAAGACATATATAAAGCTCTTAAGTCCAACAATATTACGAAATCTAAATACAAGATTACATATCAACAAACATGTCCGGATATTTCTCGCGGACTTCCAACTCACGTTCCCAAGTGGCTTCCTCCACCCCGTGATGTTTCCACAAAACCTTTACCAAAGGGATGGTCTTGTCTCGCAAAACTTGATCCCGCCTATCCAAAACCCGAACCGGTCTCTCCTTATACGAGACATCTTCGTTAACCTCTAAGTCGGTCCAATCCAACACATGTGATGGATCCGGCTCATACTTCCGAAGCATACTCACATGAAACACGTCATGAACTCCGGATAACTGTGGCGGCAAAGCTAAACGATAGGTAGCCTCACCAATCCTCTCAAGGATCTCAAAAGGACCAATAAACCGAGGGGACAACTTCCCGCTCTTCCCAAACCTCATCAATCCCCGCCTAGGTGATATTTTTAAAAAGACATGATCACCTACCTCAAACACCAAAGGTCTCCTCCTACGGTCGGTATACGATTTCTAACGACTCTGGGCTGTAACAAGCCTCCTACGGATAAGCTCAACTTTCTACGTCGTTTCCCTCACCAACTCCGAACCCAACAAAGGTGCATCACCCACCTCGGCCCAACAAACTGGAGACCTACATGGTCGGCCATACAAGGCCTCAAACGGTGCCATACCGATACTAGACTGGAAACTGTTGTTGTAGGCAAACTCCACCAAAGGCAAGTGCCTCTCCCACGACCCATTAAAGTCAAGAATACAGCCCCGAAGCATATCCTCAAGGATCTGAATAGTACGCTCGGACTGCCCGTCAGTCTGAGGATGATAAGCCCTGCTAAAGGTCAACTTAGTGCCTAAGGCACTCTGCAAACTCTGCCACAACCTAGCAGTAAAACGAGGGTCTCTATCCGAGACGATCGTCACTGGGACCCCGTGCAACCTCACTATGTCCCGAATGTACAAGTCGGCAAAATGATCTACCGAATCCCTCACGCGCATAGGAATGAAGTGCGCCGACTTAGTCAACCGGTCTACAACCACCCAAATAGCATCACTACCCCGCTGAGTCCTCGGAAGACCTACAATGAAGTTCATAGTGACATGCTCCCACTTCCACTCGGCAATAGGCAAGGGTTGTAACAAACCCGCTGGCCTCTGATGCTCGGCCTTCACTTGCTGACAAGTAAGGCACTTGGACACGAAAGCTTCCACATCTCTCTTCATACCCCGCCACCAAAACTGGCGACCTAAATCCCAATACATCTTAGTGCCTCCCGGATGCACCGCAAGGCGTGAATGATGAAACTCTCGGAGTACTTCCTCTCGGCAAGACTCCGGCACAAGCACGTCTCGATTATCTCACACTCAGGTCGGGATACACCGTCAAACCCTTCTCAACCTTCCCATTGAAGATCTTCTCTCGAGATTCCACCTCAAGGTCACCTCTCAGGCCTTTAACACTCGAGTCACAAGTGTAGGTGTGCAACAACGAGAAAACAAGGTCATGACCTCAACGGATTCGCCCATAAGCAAATCAAACTCCCCAAGTGCACCCAACATCTCCCATTCCCGGATGGCTATACTAGCTATGTCGCCAACAGATTTCCTGCTAAGGGCATCGGCCACCACATTGGCCTTTCCCGGATGATAATACAACTCGAAGTCATAATCCTCACTAAACTCCATCCATCTCCTCTGCCTCAAGTTCAAGTCTTTCTGTGTAAACAGATATTTCAGACTCTTATGATTCGAGAATACCTCGAATCTCTCACCATAAAGGTAATGCCTCCAAATCTTCAAGGCAAAGATCACAACTGCTAACTCTAGGTCATGGGTAGGGTAATTCTTCTTGTGTATTTTCAACTGACGTGAGCCATAGGCTACCACTTTCCCTTCTTGCATCAACACACAACCCAAACCCTCTCGTGAAGCATCACAATAAACAGCATAACCCAACCCTCTCTCCGGAATAATCAAAACCGGAGTGGTGGTCAATCTAACCTTCAACTCCTGAAACGACTTTTCACAAGTCTCACTCCATACAAATTTGACTCTCTTCCGAGTCAATCTAGTCAACGGCGAAGCTAACCTAGAGAAATCCTTCACAAACCGTCGGTAGTACCCAGCTAATCCCAGAAAACTGCGGATCTCAAACATGCTCTTAGGCTGTGCCCAATCTTGCACTGCCTCAATTTTGGATGTGTCAACAGACACCCCTTCCCCGGAAACCACATGGCCTAAGAACTTCACCTCCTCTAGCCAGAACTCAAATTTCCCAAACTTAGCATAAAGCTTATGGGCTCTAAGGCCAAGTTTGGGAAGACTAAATAAGTGTACTTTTTGACTTTTATTGAATTATGTGTAGAAAAAGTAGAGAGAAGATGTTGATTGATGTGACCCAAAAAAGATAAAAATATAAAAAGTATGGACTAAAATAGGATAGCCAAACTTGGCCTAAGTAACTCAAGCACCACTCTCAAGTGCTCCTCGTGCTCCTCCTCTGAAGGTGAATAGATAAGAATATCGTCTACAAAGACTACTACAAAACGATCCAAGAATTCCCAGAATATCCGGTTCATCAAGTCCATAAAGACTGCAGGTGCATTGGTGAGCCCAAATGGCATCACCAGAAACTCATAGTGGCCATACCGCGTACGGAATGCCGTCTTTGGAATATCCTCCTCCCTGACTCTCAACTGGTGGTAACCCGATCTCAAATCTATCTTAGAGAAACAACAGGAACCCTTCAATTGATCGAACGGATCATTTATACGAGGCATAGGGTACTTATTCTTGACCGTAGCCCGATTCAACTTCCGGTAATCGATACACAGTCTCAAAGCACCACCTTTCTTCTTAGCAAGAAATTTGGTGCTCCCCACTAAACACTTGGACGTATATAGCCCTTATCTAGCAACTCCTGGAGTTGGATCTTCAACTCAATTAACTCAGCTGGGGCAAAACGATAAGGTGCCATAGAAATCGGTGCCGTGCCGGGCACTAAGTCAATAGAGAACTCAATCTCTCTGTGAGGTGGCAAACTAACAAGGCCCTCGGGAAAGACGTCCGAGTACTCACAAACTACTCTTGGCAACACAGTCTGGGTCTCATCACACTCATCACTCTCAAAGCTAGCAAGTAGACTACTAAGCTCACTCCGCCCTCGCGGATCATACCCCGGTGGCAAAACACCACCAACCTGGTCCCCCAAGAAACGGAAACATTCCCCGCTCACGGTACAACAAGTGACCCTCTGGCGGTAGCAATCAATAATTGCCCGGTATGACGATAACCAGTCCATACCCAAAATAACATCAAAGCCTTTCATGGGCATAACTACAAAAGGAAACGGAAGCCTATGATCGGCAACCTCTATATCGCAACCCCTAACACCTTGTTTCAAGATCAATTCACCCCCAAGGGGTGACACTACACAAATAGGAGATGCTAATTGTGCTAACTCCAACTCCAAAACAGATGCAAATGCAGCAAACACAAAGGAATGAGATGCACCCGTATCAATCAATACACTAGCAATCGAATTGCAAAACAAGAAGGTACCTCTCACAACTGATGGAGCCGGCACAAGATCCTGCGCAGTAACAGCATACACGCGCCTAGACGATCTCTGATCAACTTGCTCACCCCTAGGAGCATAAGACTGCTGCACAGACTGGGACGATGAAGCCCCCTAATTGGCGCTCGAGGCTGGAATGGTGGTGATGACTGAAGTCGCCTCAAACCAGATGCACCAGATGTGCCACTCAACTGCGGGCAAAACCTCTTCATGTGCCCTGCCTGACCACACTGAAAACAAGAGAGCGAATGGCCTCTACCCTAACTCTGGCTCTGAGATCGAGCCGAAGATGACGCAGCTCTATGTCCTCCTCCCTTCTGCGGGCAAGCTGGAGACTTGTGGCCCAGCTGACCACACTTGAAACAGGTAATGTCTTCCTGGCTGCCTTTCCCAGAACTAGCACTCGGCACAGGAAAAGTCGATCTAGAAAAGCTACCCTGAGACTGCTGAGTGTTAAAACCCTTTTGTCTCCTACCATCACTTTGTCCATCCTGACTCCTCTTGGAGCCTTTCTGCCCTTCCTCCTCCTCCTCCTGCATCATGATCTCTGTATGGGCTGCAGCATCAACCAGACGCCCATAATCTCGAATCATAGACCCTACAACTCTCAACTTGAGGCCGCGCCTCAACTTCTTCTCGAACTCAATACAACGGCGTTCCTCAGACGCCACCAACTCGGGTACAAACCTGGACAAACTTGTAAATGCGGCCTCAAACTCGGCCACTGAAGAATTGTTACCTTGGTGGCAGCCGATCTCTCAACCTCTCATTAATTTGGAGAGAACTTCTCTTGGAAAGCGTCAACAAAAGCCTTCCAAGTCCCTCCTATACGACTCTTAGTGAACTTCCACCACTGACCCGCATCCCCCTTAAGCTGGAAAGATGCCAAGGTCACCTTCAGTACCTCGTCTTCGATGCCTAGCATCTCAAACATTTTCGTTGTCTGTTCGAGCCATTCATCTGCCTTAAGTGGCTCTTTAGGATCACCTAAAAATTTGTCCGGGTTAGACCGGAAGAACTCCCTCTTCAGGAAAGAAGGCCCTGCATCTGCAACATGAACTTGGGCCTGATTCTCTCGAGAATGCCTCACGACTCCTGAATGCCCTCGCTATCTCTCGGGCCAGCGCCCACTTCTGGCTCGGCCATGTGACATTGGCACAGCCATGTGCATGACTTTTCCTCTCGCTCGGCGGAAGAGTTAACGCCCAGCGGACTTTGGGGTTCCCAAATTCGCAGACGGCACGAGATCGTAAGTTGTAAATCTCGCTCGGCGGAGAAGTTGACGCCGAGCATCGCTTTATTATTGCTGTGAGCTCGGCGGGTGAGGTGGCGCTCGAGCGTGGAAAGTAAGATTGTCCTTGACATTTTATTAGTGTACTTAGAACCTTCTTATGTTATTTTGGAATATGGGTTGAGGTGGTACAATGAAGGTAAAGTAGGAAGGAACCAAAAGCTTTAATTTGAATGATTCATCTACGATCAGTCGTCACTCTTTTGCCCTTTTCTTTTTCCACACTTTGAATTTGGATGTGAGGTTAGAACCATTGGAAAGCTTATTTCCGGGGCTTCAATTTGGACACAAGAACGACCTAAAACGGAGTCCGGATGGGAGAGTTATACATGTTCAAAGTTTCGAAATCTGTGCTGAAAACAGGTCCGCTCGAGCGGGAATTACGGGACAGCAACTTCAAAAGAGATTTTTTTGATCATTTCTCACACTTTCCTTTTCCCCTCTTCTCTCCTCTCTCCCTAGGTCCGAAAACCCTAGAGTTTTGATCCCAAATCCTCACCATTTCTCTAAGTTTTGATCAAGATTTTCCACCAAGGAATGAAGAAGGCATGAAGATCAACATTTGCAACCGATTGGAATTCCGAAATTATGGAGGAATCTCACCAAGGCTTGCTTAATTCTTGAGGTAAGGAATCTTGAGAGTTAAATTGATGGGTTAAAATGATGGACCATGTATCCTAGGTGTTTAATCAATGGAAAAATTGGAATGAAAAGTGATGGGTTAATAAGTTTGAATTTTTGTTTGAATTTTTGTTTGAATTTCAATGTTTTCTTGAAACCCTAGGTTGGGTAATGATGTTAATTGATGATTTGGCCCAAATTGGAACTAGAATCATGAAATTAGTAGGTTGAATTACATATGTGCAAGTTTAATTGGAATTTGGTGATACTTGAAAATTATGTTTAAAATTTGCGAATGAACTATGGTATAAACATTGTAATTCATGTTGTAATGTGAAGGGAAAATTGGGGAAATAATCTATTAATGATATAGATGATATGAACTTGGTTTTAGAATGTTGGAATATGATTCAAGGATTTATGTTGCATTATGTTGAATTGCAAATGGTGTTAATAAACTAAGTGGTGTTGACCTTGTTGGATTATATTGTGTTAACTAATATTGACTTGAATATACCATGATAAATTATGTTTGAATTACGTGAATTGTATAGGGTCAGCTAAAGGGGCGGACCAAGCACCTAAACACTGTGAGTAGTAGTATTTCGATGTATCTTTAACCGTTAATGATTATTGTTATTGACGTTATGATCTTCGTCGTAAGAATTATGTTGACATGTATGTTATGTATGCTACGTAAGAAATATTTGTGAAATTATGGAAACACCAAGGGTGTATGCTATATGAGGACCATTGTGGAATTATGTTAAATAATGGATTAACCTCTGAATGACTCAAACCGGAGAAAGAATTGAATGTCAATAACACAATTATGTGACTCACGTTATGATGTGAATGGCTCCACTCTTATTAATATAATGGAGCATATATCTTCTGTTTATTGTTAATAATGTTATTCTATTATTGTGGGATAATTATGTCACCTTATGAGAAACCATGGGAAGATCTAAGAGCATTATTGTGCACCTCGTTCTGTTTATTGTTGATAATGGATATTAACACACTGTTATCTGTAAGTCAGTTGTATGGATTTATGAAGGACAAGTGGAATGTAAGTGCATTACGAGACTTGGTATCTTCGTATCTCGACTTGTTAATATGTAATAACATTCTGTTATCTATGAACTAGTGGCATTAATTCATGACAAACAAATGGGATGTGACTGCATTATGAAGTTCAATCTGTGAATAGTTGTTATTAGCACTCTGTTGAACGCAACATAACTATGTTAACTCATGTGAATAATTAGAAGGAACTATGTGCTTCATATGAACTATTATATATTTCGATATGGAGCAAAGTCAGACGGAGCTACGTGCTACATTTTGGTGGGAGCCTCCTCTAGAACCCTTACGAGCCACCTCTTGAGTCCATATATATATATGTATACTGAGCTTAAAGCCGATGTGAAAGTTATGAGGCCGAGAGCCATTTGTGAAATATGAAACTATGAGGCCGAGAGCCATTTGTGAAATATGAATCTATGAGGCCGAGAGCCATTTGTGAAATATGAAACTATGAGGCCGAGAGCCATTTGTGAAATATGAATCTATGAGGCCGAGAGCCATTTGTGAACTTATGAGGCCAAGGGCCGACTTGTGAATTTGTGAACTTATGAGGCCGAGGGCCAACTTGTGAATTTGTGAACTTATGAGGCCGAGGGCCAACGTGTGAAACTAGGAATTCAAAGGGCCAAGGGCCAAGTTGTGAAGTTATGAATCTCAATTATGAATCCATAAAGCCAAAGGCTAATTGTGAATATGTGAACCCACCAGGCCAAGGGCCAGTCTGTGAATTTTTGAACCAACAAGACCATTCTGACATTAGTACGGAATCAGATTAACTACCTATCTTTTATATTATATAAACTCTGATTTGCATTATAATTCAAGTTGAACATTGAGTTATTCACGTACTATTATTCACTGAGGTTATCTCACTATGTATTTTGTCTGATTCCGTAGGTCCTGCGTTTGGAGGTCAGCCTCAACTTTTAATGCTCGTCTTCCTTTGTTAGCCTTTGTGTGTCCAAGCATTTGGGTGAAGCCTACCCGTTTGGTGAAGTTTTGGCTTAGATTTTGATTGTCTATAATATGTTGTAACTTCTAATGTTTTTTTTTTATTATTATACGCCCAAACACGGGCGGGGTTGTATATGTGTATGTAACTATTATTATCTGTCTATTTGTGATCCTGGCATGATAGTGGTCGCTCAATGGATGTAGCTCTTTCCTTGCATGTTATTATATAAAATTTATGCTTCCACTTAGGCCCCATATGTTATATATAACAGGTTAAGTGTCCGTTTCTGAAGTGGTCATGCCCAAACTTCTAGGGGCGGGTTTGGGGCGTGACAGGCCAACTCCTTCCTGCTGCTCCGGAATCTCCTCCGGCATAGGCACTTCCTGCCTACCCTGCCTACCACGTCTACCACGTCCACGTCCTCGTCCTGACATCCTAATAAAGGAAACAAAGACGTTAGCACATTAATAAATGTGCCGAAGCTATAACACTCGCGTCCTAATGCATTGGACAACAATAATTCATTCCACGTAAGCACATAATCACATAAGCACCTACGAATTTCATTCCTGGATAATGATAGTCCCGAGGCGTCACTAAAGTTCCGGTTGGAAACAACATTGATCAAGTGCCTTTCCAACTAGACTTTCAGAAACTCAAGGGTCCAATCAACATCCTAGAAACTACATTCCATACCCACATAGTCACATAAACATGTTATCATATAAGCATATAACAGTACATCTAAGTCTCTATCAAGCGAGACGAACCCATTGTGATACTAATCACTTCCCACGTACCCAAAGTATTTGAACCCGGTACGCTCTGATACCCAGTTGTAACGCCCTCAAAATAAACCCATACTATATAACAGTAGCATGCATTAATAAAAGAAAACCAATCATTATCTCATTCATCAGAGTATCATTATTGAAGGATATTACATGTAACATCAAAATAAAATCCCTATGGGCTTACATCTTTCCAAGCTTAATACTTGGGCACAAAAATGTGAGTACTAACTCAACTACAAATTCAGCCCTTGGCTTGAGTTTACATGTAATATCAAATAAACTGAAATAACAACTAATCTAAACAGAGTCTTCAACTCTAAATCCTTCCAAGCTAATTCCTTGGAAGTAGCACATCACCTGAACCTGAAAATGATGTTCCCATATAGGGTGAGCCACAGCCCAGTAGAAATATACTAAACCAAATATAAGCATTGAATAAAGCAATAGCATTCAATAGATGGACTACACAAAATATCAGTTTCATCATCATACAGTTTCATGACACTAATGTCCATGACACGTTTCACTTTCCGTTATTTATTCAACTTTCCATTTATACAAATATGGCTCAGAACCTGGCCAAATAACTCAACAGAGATTACATCTCTTATTTACAATATTTCCAATTCAATTGGGATAACAAATCAAGTTAAACATTTCTTATATCATACTGGATACACATGTTGGTGTTGTATCAACCTCAACCAAAATTCACTTCCATACTTCCCAATTGATACACATTTTAGTGATGTATCAATAACATGTAAAAACACTTCCATAAATCAATAAGCACACATATTAGTGGTGCTAATGGAGTCCATCCCCTATCTCCTCCCAAACAATATCTGGTTTAGGAGTCCATCCCCTATTTCCTCCCAAACCGTGGAGTACATCCCCTATCTCCTCCCAACAATATGCATATACAATGTATTAAACACTTGCCATATACAATACTCAATCAATACACGTATTTTTTGTATTAATTCATCAGTCAAAATCAATGACTTAACCAATGTGATTAGTTTCAGTTTTCCCTAATCCACATGCAATGTCTACAACAATCACGACTATCCTCCATCGATAGCCCAAAACAATTATCTCTAAACAGAAAATAAATGTTACAACAGATATAAACTCAACAATTTCATGGGTGTGTTATTAAACTATCCAACTACACCATTTAAGCTTATAATTTCCCAATTCCATGAATTCAACCAAATTCCCCAATTTTCCTTAAATAAATTATACAAATTAATTTACTACAACAACTAGGGTTTTTCCCAAAATTACCAAACAACCCCAACATATCAAAATACCACAACTTAGAACAACACCTATAATATGGAGTAGGAAATCCCTACCTCGAAGTAAAGAACACGAATGGAGAAGATGATCAAAATGCAAAGTGCTCCAAACCGTCAAACGTTCAGATTAAAACGAAGCCCTCAGCCCCCTCTATCTTTTTAATAAAGAGCCTAGGGTAGAAACACCCTAAAAATAGATGAAACCTAAGAGAGAAGGTGAGTGGAGGGAGAGAGAAGTCAGACCTAGGGTTTTGGAATCAAAAAGAGGATGAAAAAGTGTTTTAAAACCCGCTGCTGCCTATTTAAACCTGACAGGCTCGCTCGAGCGAAGGATAGGTCGCTCGAGCGACCAGACACAATAAAGCCTCGCTCGAGCGAAGAAAGTCTCACTCGAGCCAAGAATGCAATGCTTCAGGTCTGCAACCCAGAAGCACGCTCGAGCGACAGAATGCTCGCTCGAGCGAAGAACTCGAAAACATACACCTCGCTCGCTCGATCGAGCGAAGAAACACAGCTCTCAGGTCTCTACTAGACGCAATCGCTCGCTCGAGCGAAGAGACCCTGGCTCGAGCCACCAGACACAAAATTCTACTCTCGCTCGAGCGACCAAACCCTCGCTCGAGCGAAGAACCAAAAACAAAAGCTCGCTCGAGCGACCAACTCCTCGCTCGATCGAAGGTCCAAAATTCTGGACAGCAACACTTGGTTTCCAAACCCAACCAACCTGTAACAAACCTGCCCAACACATCCTATAACTCAAAAAGAGAAGATAAAGGACGACAACAACAATTATACAATGATAGGATCCATGGAACCTAAGTCCGGATACAACAACCAAATGGGAAAAGACCGGGATCGCTATAGATTTCACAAATATAAACCCTAACCATAATTTATTATTTCTGATTTCACAACATTTTCACATTCATGAACCCTATTCTACCAACATTATACCCACATTCATGAACCCTAACCCTAATTTATTCACATTTTCACAAACACAAAAAGACGCATTAAACTAGATGATAGAAGCCATACCAACAAGAGAGAGCGATCTTGAGAAGCGAGAGGAGCTCGAGCGAGAACGAAGAGAGAGAGCAGTAAGAGCGAGAGAGTAGTAAGAGCAAGAGAGAGACAGCAGGGAGCGAGAGAGTGAAACTGTAACAAGCGTGAATGCAAAACACGACGCTGGGGAGATTATATATAAGTTTTAAAAGCGTGGTTGTGAACCACGATTTCACTTAATGAAAAAAATTTTTGCCAAAAAACGTGGTTCAGAACAGCAATTTTAGAAGAAATTTTTTTTGTAAAAGCGTGGTTCAGAACAGCGATTTCAGACGAAAAATTTTGTTGGATAAAAACGTGGTTCGGAACAGCGATTTCAGAAGAAATTTTTTTTTTTGATAAAAGCGTGGTTCAGAACAGCGATTTCAGAAGAAAAAAAAATTAATTAAAAGCGCCTTTTGTAACCGCGATTTCTTAATCAAAATCGCGTTTTGTAACCACGCTTTTAGGACTTCTCAATTTTCACGCGAGGCAGGCACACACAGGTTGAAAGCGTGGTTGTGAACCACGTTTTAGCCTATTTTGGGAATTCTTTCTAAACTAGGCTTAGTTTGGGAATTGAATTAGTATTTTGGCTTATTTAGGGAAATGCCTCTGAAAGTAGAGGCCACCCAAGGTTGTTAATATAGTAGAGAGGCTCTTCCATTCATTCCTAATGGGTTTTGGGTTGGATGTCTTCAAAAAAAATTAATGGAACCATGGTGCTGTTTGGTGCAACTTATTTTAGATTAAAAGTTGATAATCTAAAGTACTGTTTGTTTGGATAGAAAACATTTTATGAAAAATATTTTTATATTTTTTGGTGCTTTGTACAATGAAAAATGAAATTCCAATGAAAAATATTTTTCATAATCAATTGAAAACAAGCTTATATGATACAAAATATTTTCTGAACTAAATTCTTACCAATGTCATCACACTACCACCACAACTTTCACCTCAACCACTATCACCATGGCCACTGCCACTGCCACCACCATCACCGTCGCTATATCCGCCGCTACCCCACCACCATGCCGCCACCTCCACCTTCATTTCACCACCGCCGCCAAACATAGAAAATAGTTTTCTTCAGAAAATATTTTTAAAAAAAAGTTTTTCGTAGAAAATGTTTCCATTTAAAAATATTTTCTGCCCAAACAAACGGGACATAAAAGTAGAAACCAAAAGCACTTATTAGCTATGAAGCACGGGTACAAGTATGAGTACTGGCACAGGTACGATATAGGTACATTGATACGGTAAAATTAAACAAAAAAATAGGATACGGATACGACTCGGTACGCTTGTAAAAAAATATTTATTTTTAATTTAGAGTAATGCAAAAATTAATTAAATGGTTTAATTTGTTAGGGTCCAACCTACAATTAATATTTAATGCCAAAAGTAAATGTATAAATCAAAATTAAATGTCAATATATTAAATAACTTACAAACCATAGTTTAATTTTAAAATCATACTAAGTATAAAACAAAAAATAAAAAAGAAGTCTAGTGAAAGGAGTTTTATCTCTGTAGTAGAATAAAATATTGTTTCAACTAAGTTATGGTATGGCTTGGGTATATACTAGATACGTCTGGGTATGTCAAAAATTAAGAAAAAAAAAATTGGGTACGTGTTTCGTGTGTCCAGTACGTATGCAGAAGTATCATACGAGGTATTATACGCCAGTAAATATCCAATACGGGTACCGCATGTTTTTCGAAGTACCCATACTTTATAGCTTATTAGTCAACTCCTATAATAAAAAAGGTATAAGCAACTCAAATAAGTTGCATCAGAGCCATGCCATGCAAAATGGGACTGAGGGCATATATTTTTTCTTCTGAATATCATTTTTTACAGATTGATACTTTATTTAGAGGTGGAATTGAAAATTTCTTTTTAAATTTTCAGATATCTGATCAGCTAGAGAGCTGTGTCTATGATGGACTATCTCTACCTCAAATTTGTGAAAACTTCACAAAAGCAGCATGTGATCCTCGCATCTGTGGTATCTATCTCCACATTGAACCCTTGAATTCTGGGTGGGGTAAAGTTCAAGAAATTCGGAGGCATATGTTGGATTTCACGAAATCAGGTGGGATTTTTATTTTATAGTTTAATTACAAAGACAATACATAATATGATATAGCATGAGACTACTAGTAGTAGTGTATGCAATGGAATATTCTAAATAGGTTAGTCTGCCTCTTCTTCTACATTGTGCAATTATTAGTATAGACCTTTAAACATATATTACCATGCTGTGTCTATATTTTGGGGCTTGCTCTATCAGTGTATTGGACTATTTTAGGGCTAGCTCTGTCATATATATATATATATATATATTTGATTGGCAAAAAGAAAACATTGTATCAAGTATTGTCTTTTAGTGCTATTTGGCATTTTTGGAAAATTCCTACAACCAATTTCTCGTATTGGATCCTTGACTTAATCATTTATTGATATTTTGTAGGTAAATTCATTGTGGGTTATGCCCCTGCATGTAGAGAGAGAGTATTATCTTGCCTGTGCTTGTGAAGAGCTGTATTGCCCTCTAAGTGCTTATTTTTCTTTGTATGGTTTGACAGTTCAACCATCATTTCTTGGATGTAAATTGATCATCCTTGTTCTCCTATAATAAAAAAGCTATAAGCAGCTCCATAAGCTGCACCATACAGGATTTAATACGGTTTGACTACTAGTGATTTGTGAATAATAATCAAATTTGTCTTGTAGACCAGATGAAGCAGAACTCTTTGCCAAGTCTGCTCAGAATGCATAGAAACGGTTTTAGAGACAAGGCAGCATATTCAAAATCAATGACTGTACGGTAGTCAATTAATGTATACTAATGGAGTGCAGTACTCTTTCAATTGCTTCATCACTGTCCAATCATTGTGTTTCAGGTGGATAAGATGAAGGAGGTGGCACAGGGGAGAGTGTGGACGTACTGGTAAGAAGCAGTTTCACGAGGTTTAGTTGATGCTATTGGTGGGTTTTCTCGTGCTGTTGCTATAGCAAAGCAGAAGGCTAATATACCCCGGGGTAGAGAGGTTGGTTAATAAACTCCTTTTAGTTTACCCTTCTACAGGTTTTAATAAAAAGGGGTGTTTTCATGAAATATTGAGTTCATTCTGAAGTCTAGCGAAAATTTATAACGTTTCACTTACCCTAAAGAGAATGTCGCAATATTCCTTTACATTATGATCCCTATTTCAGGAAATTCTGTATGGACTAATGGTATACACATGATATAGTTACATGTATGACATTGAAGTTGATAGTTTGTCAATTCAATTTCTTTTACATGAATAACATTAAAGTTGCCATTTTGTCGATTCAATTTCTTTTACGTCTGTTGAAGCTTGATTCTAATAGGTATCCTGAATGTTAAGGTTACTCTTGTTGAGCTATCAAGACCGTTGCCAACCCTGCCGGAAAATCTTAGTTGGCATCGGTAACACTGTGGTTGGGGTGGATAGGACATTGCAAGAATTACTGCAAGACTTGGCATCTTCTGATGAAATTCAAGCTAGGATGGACGGAATCATGTTTCAGAAACTGGATGGTGTTTCGAATTCCAGTCCCTTCTTCACTTTGATTAAAGACTACTTGAGTTCCCTCTGACCTCTTATATCTGTCTATCCATCGTTTCATTTTCAGTTTTTTTTTTCGTAAAAATGTATAAGAGATGAGCCACTTGTCTGCTTATTGAAAATGTTACTATAATTTTGCACTTTATTTCTCTTTTTTCATTATCACTTTTTGTGAGAGAGCTACATGTTATTTGTTTATTTGTTTATTGTTAATCTGTAGTAGATTATTTACAAATATTAAACTATATTGAACTCGACAATAATTTAGTACCACATACCTCCCATCCCAACACCAATAAAAGAAAAATTACTCTGAAATAGGAAGAAGTAAATAACTTAGGGAAGAGTTTTCATTTAATATTACTTTATGATATTTAACGCTGAGTGATAAATTAAATTAATCCTACTTGGTTAGCAAAACATTTTAAGCTGAGGGTGGTTATACATTACTAAATTATTTTTTCAATTTTTTTAATTAATGGATGTAATTTAATCTTCCAATCTAACTCTAGTAATAGATGCAGTTTAAACATTTATTGACATAATTTAAATATTGACAATCAAACTGAAATACTTTTACACATTGGATTGGGGATCGAATTGACATAATTTAAACATTAAAGACTAAAATGATATAAAGCTCATACTTTGAAGACTAAAATATAATTTACTCATAAAATTATGATACCTTCTACAAAGATCTTCATAAAATATTCTATTTGAATAAAATAAAAAGGATAAATTACACTTTGTCCCTTTTATATTTAGTCACTTTTTTACTTTAACGCTTAAAGTTTATTTTTTCTTATTTTGGCCCTTCATGTTTCAAGTTTTTCCCAATTTACTCGTAAAACAAATTTCAATTAAAAATTAGACAGAAAATGATACATGAATAGTCATGTGACATTAAAATTATTTATTATATATAACCCACACCTCTAATACAAACTCAAATCCCAATATAATAATTTTTTTTTACGTAATGTGACAACTATTGTGACATTTTCTGTCTAATTTCAAACAAAAATTAGTTTTAAGAGTAAACTGGGAAAAAAAATGAAACATAAAGGGGAAAAAATAAACTTTAAGGGCAAAATAAAAAAGTGGCCAAACTTAAAGGGGGCAAAGTATAATTTAGCTATATAGAAAACTCTCACTAAAAATCTTATTAAAAGTACAAAAGATTAAATAGATTTGATTGTGAAAAATATAGTAATACTTGGACATCTAATGATATTTGAACACATATCTTTCATTTAAGAGTTTTCATACATATAACATATTTTTTATCTCTCGCTTTCTCAATCCACCTATAGTAGTTTATTCTTCTATAATTTCATGAAATTCTACCTCAATCTTCACCCAATTATTGATACAAATCAAATTTTGAATGAAAAATAACTTACTACACATGAGCAAATCATTGAACCATTACAACATGGACGTCAAAACAACACAAAAGTACAAACAACCTCATGTTTATTCAAATTTTAATGGAAATATAAAACACACCAAACCCTTCAAATTTTAATTGAAATATTAAACACACTAAACCCTAGCCATTTTTCCTTAATAGAGTATTTTTTTTTTCCAAAGTAAGGTGGAATTTATCCTTTGTAATTTGATCTATGTGTGATTATCCTTTATGGTTTGTGGATTGAACAGTGAAATACATTCTTGGACATAAGAAAATAACATGCTCATTTGTCAGGAGGTAAATTACAGATGGGGCAAAACATAATTATCTACAATGATGAAAATATAAGGGATTGGCATAATGAGACTATTCAATATCATTATCTACAATGGATACAATCGGATGCTCATGGAAAAAAACTTCAAGATAAAACCTGAGCTTAAAATACTTCACTGCACATGACATGCTCTTTGGTAAAGGAGTGAACTAGGTAGTTGCTTTCCTTGTTCCCCAATTTTTTTATCATCTTTACAAACCACACAAAGTGCATTGTTGTCATCCACAAACACCAATGGAAGATTTTCAACAACAATTTAAGCCTTCCCACCAAAGCATTTTCATTCTCTGTAAATTGCTCAAACAAAACCTTCCGTACTCTGCTGTGTGAGTGTACATACTCATTCTTACAGATATTGGATAAAATACGTGTGTATGTATTTATTTATTTATTTATATTTTTTTTTTTGGGGGGGGGGTTTGTGTTCTTGTTCACGCTTATTTTTTTTGATCGGCAAAACGAAGAAGCTTTATTGATGAAATTATAGTACAAAGTACAAGATAATAACACCAATAAAGAAAGGCGAGCGCAAAGGCATCACGATGGGCTCAATCATCCCAACGAGGTTGGCACAAAGAAACCCATCCTATCATATACTAGCGCCACCAAGGTTGGTGAGCAACCAACCGAACAAACAGAAAGAAGCAGCGGAGACTGCGGTGCCAAACACCCACAAAGAAGATAACAAATCTTTGTAAACCAACAAATTGCAGCAGATCCAAGCCCCCCAGACATAACAGAACTGAGATGAATTCACCACTAATTTGAACTCAGATGTATTCTCCACTCAATACAGCAAAATAGGACTCTGCCAAGCACAATAGAGCTGCCCAAATTCAAAACTCCAATGCATTCTTCATTGCAAATCAACACAGCCCCAGTATAACAAATCAATCAAACTAACCAAACACAAACTCCTGAATCTGCTACTCACACCAGACAAGCAAAACAGATCAAAGCTAAGCATAGCAGTTCCAACAGAATCTTCCCCAATTTCTATTCAACCATAGCAGCTTCAAAAAAGGGTTATTTTGTCACAGCCACAAACCAAACACAGCAGCTTCTAAGAACCAGCACTCCACCTGATTTGGTGCAAATTGGATACAATATCATGGATTGAGTAGTCCACCTTCAAATGCCACTTGGTCCATAAGGCTATCTGCAATTTAACCTTCTCACAAAAAACTTGAAAATCAGGGTGGGTTCCTTTGAACAAACACTCAATCCTTAACTTCCACATAGACCAAAATACAAATGAGGGGATGATCTGCCAGATTTTCAGCACCCAAGACTTGAGCCTAAATTTACCAGCAGACCACCAATGAAGCAGCCGACTACTAAACACGAATAGCCCAAACCGGCTCCACAGTCCACCAATTGAGACGGAACTTCCACACCATAGGCGAAGCGAAACACATGATCGTACCGTTTCCACCTCACAGCAGAAAATCTGAGAGAGTAGCACTTTCAAAGAATAGCCCTATACTTTGGAGGAAGGAAGCTGTTTTAAGCCTGCCTCGCCAAGCCAACCAGCAGGTAAACTGCATTTTAGGAGGAGCTAAACTAACCCAAACCCCCGATGGGACTACCAGACCGGGCCCTCTATTTGCAGCCCACCACCTCCACACCGAGGCTACTGTGAACCTCCCAGAGCTCTCTGCTAACCAGGTACAATAATCTTCTAAACCATCTCTGAGACAAGGGGATGAAGCCAACATACCTAATAATCTCTGCAATTCCTCTTCCTCCCAGGCTAGTAAATTTCTTCTAAATTATAGCTGCCACCCTCCCGAGGCCCCAGATTTTGCCTTCATCTGCTGCACAGAATCCTCCTTTTCGATTGATAAACTAAACAATCTGGGGAACTCCTCCCTGAGACTTCTGTTAACTAACCAGACGTCGATCCAGAACTTTATTCTCCTCCCATTGCCAACTCTGATCTTGACCTGATCAGTAAAGAATTCACCTATTTGCTGGTTAGCCGCAATCAGCTATGAGATATCCTTCCAAACAACTGAGGCCTCTGCTGGATGATTCATGGAAGGGAACCAACCCCCTCCAATTCTGCCATACCTGGAGCAAACCACAGACTTCCATAAGGCTTTGTCCTCAGAGCTATACTTCCACCACCACTTTAGAAGTAGACAGGCATTAACTTCACCTAAGTCCCTCACACCCAAACCACCTTGATTCTTACCATTGGTGACCTCCCTCCATTTGACTAGATGCACCTTCCTACTAGAATTAGACCCTCCCCATAGAAAATTAGCCTGCAATTTAGATATAGTTTTGACAACTCCTTTAGGCATCTTGAAAAAAGAAAGAAAATAGGTTGGAAGATTGGAGAGAATAGATTTGATAAGAGTCAGTCTCCCAGCAAAGGACATCAACTTCCTCTTCCAAGAAGAGAGCTTCTTTTGGATCTTATCCACAACTGGAGACCAAGTGCTCCTCCGCCTAGGATTGGCTCCTAAGGGTAAGCCTAAGAAATTAAAGGGCAACTTCTTGGAAAGGCAATTCAAAGCTTCAGCAAACACCATAGTTTGTTCCTCTTGAATGCCTACTCCACAAACAACACTCTTGTGATAATTTATCCTCAGTCCAGATAATACCTCAAAACACCTCAGAACCCTCTTTATATTCATAACTTCCTCCAACTCACCTTCACAAAAAATGATAGTGTCGTCTGCAAACTGAAGGTGTGAGATGCCCAATTGTTCAGAGCCTACTGAAGCACCCTTAATTAATCCCTTCTCCAAGGCCCTAGACAATAACAGGTTTAGACCTTCGGCAGCCACTAAGAATAAAAAGGGAGATAATGGGTCTCCTTGCCTAAGCCCCTTTTGAGGTGCGAACTCTTCAATGGGAGCACCATTGACCAATATAGACACCTTGGCTAATGTGATGCAAGTCTTTATCCATCCAATCCACTTTGTTCCAAAACCAAGATTCCCCAACATTGATAGCAAAAAAACCCAATTTAATGAGTCATAAGCTTTCTCAAAATCTAATTTCAAGATGATACCCTTCTTCTTAGCTTTATGCCACCCATCGACAACTTCATTAGCAATCATCACTCCATCTAGAATGTGCCTACCGCTGACAAAAGCTGACCGTACCTCATTAATCACAGCTGGTAGCACCTCCTTCATTCTTCTAGACAAAATCTTGGCCAAAATCTTATATGTGGAGCTGACCAAACTAATAGGCCTATAATCACCCAATCCTAATGGGTTATCCTTCTTTGGAATAAGCACAAGGAATGAGCTATTAATCCCACTTGACAATTTAGCATTTGTGTGAAATTCATGAATCATTGATATAATCTCATTCTTCATAATAGGCCAGCACTTTTTAATGCATTCAAGATTAAAGCCATCTGGACCAGGGGCTTTACAACCATCACAATCTTTAATAGCTGTCCAAATCTCATCTGTAGAGAACGCCTCTTCCAACTTGGCTGCTGCCTCTGGACTAATAACATTAAAAGGACCCGAAAGCTTTGGCCTCACAATCCAAGACTCTGAAAACTGATGCTTGAAATGCCTAACCACGGCCTGCTTATAGGAATGGCAACGGGGCGGGGCGGGGCCGGGGACCACCCTCCCCGTCCCCGATCCCCGATAGTGAGAAATTCCCCGACCGGCCTGACCCCGATCGATCCCAGGGACCCTATCTACCTCCCCATGCGATCGGGTTCGGGTTTCAAACAAAAAATCCCGAATTGCTCGTCAACGATCTATCATAAACATAAACATAAATCATCATCATCAATCATCATATATGAATCTATATATACACATATATGAATCTATACATATCATCATCAATCATACATAAACATAAACATATATGAAACTATATATACACCCAACCCAGATCTGTCCATCTTCAAACCAGATCTGTCAACTTAAAAAAATTAACTTAAAAAGAATCTGTATAAAAAAATAGAGGGAGCACATCTCCGTCGTATAAAAAATCTGTATAAAAAAAATCTGTCATCTTAAAAAATTTTAAAAAATCAGATCTTCATCTTAAAAAAAAATCAGATCTTCATCTTAAAAAAAATCTGTATAAAAAATTAACCAGATCTGTCATCTTCAAACCAGATCTGGGACGATCGGCGGTGAGGGAGCACATCTCCGTCGTATGTGTGAGAGAGAGTGGGACGATCGGCGGTGGTGATGTCGCCGTCGGTGAGGGAGATCAGCGGTGGTGGTGATGTCGAGAGGAGACCCGATGGCGAGAGAGAGAGGAGTGTGTGAGTCACGAGGCGAGGCTCGATGGTGATGGAGGATCGCCGTGAGGAGGAGAGACCAGTTGAGGATTTGAAAGGTGGCCGGGAGGGAGAGGAGGAGAGTGTGTGAGAGTGAGAGGCTGAAGTGTTTGTGATGAAAGTGAAACCCTAAACAAAAGTTAGCATATATGATATATATATATATATGCAGGGGCAGAACGGTAATTTTATCTCGGGGAATAAGCGGTCGGGCGGTCCGGTTCAAACACATGACCGTCCGCCGGATATCATCGGGGATGAAATTTTGAATACCGTCCCCGGCCCGTAGGGGATATTTTTCAGTGAATAACCATAAAATTCGGGGACGGGGGGTCGGGTCACCGTCGGGCCGGTTTCAGATTGCCATCTCTACCTGCTTAATCTGAATAGGATCCATAAAGGTCACCCCCTCCGAACAAACTGAATCTATCATATTCTTCCTCTGCCTCCTGCTGGCCATCATGTGGAAAAATCTAGTGTTTTTATCCCCATTACGAGCCCAAAGCATTCTGGACTTTTGTAGCCATAACCTCTCCTTGTCCCTACTCAATTTCCACATCAAGCTTCTGGCTTCTCTGCGTTTCCTAAGTTCCACCTCAGCTAGAGTTATAGATTCAGCCTTCAAATCCCATTCATGTACCTCCTCCTCAGCAGATTTCAAAAGATTATCAATATTACCGAACACCTCCTTATTCCATACTCTGAGGTGAGATTTCACTTCTTTCAATTTCCTCATTAATCTATACCCAGCCCAACCTGTTACTAGTGCATTCTCCCAAATCTGTTTAACTTCAAGCATAAATTTAGGGTGTGACAGCCACAGGTTTAGAAACTTAAAGGGTTTTGGACCCCAGTCCCTTGCATCCCCCATCAGCAGAATGGGACAGTGGTCTGATATGGTTCTAGGAAGACCCCATAGCTTGAAAGAGAACTTCTCCAACCACCTTGAATCCATAAGAAATCTATCGATTCTGATCCACCTCTCCCCATCCGTTGCATTGCACCATGTAAACTTCCTACCTAGCATAGGCAGATCCGACAATTCCAGCCTTTCAATAAATTCTATGAAATCCTTCATTCCCCTGTCCTTGCCCGTGCACCCTTTCCTCTCACACAATAGCCTAATTTCATTAAAATCCCCGCCCATGCACCATGGATTTGAGTAGTGTGGGTAAACATTAACCAGACGGTCCCACAGCTGCCTCCTGCACACAGTCTCATTCGGGGCATATATATTGACAATGACACACTCAAAGGAAACACATGATGAACCAGAAAGTAAAATAAAATTCTTACCACAGTAACAATCCCTGAGCTTGAATATATCCGGCCTCCATATGCACAATAATCCACCTGCACTACCATCTGAACTCACCTCCATAAAATCCATCTCCTCATAAGGCCACATAGTTTTCACAAAACCAGCATCCATAGAACTCCTCTTCGTTTCTTGAAGCAAAAGGACATCCACACCCCTGTCTCTCACCAGGTGCTTAATTTTTCCCCTTTTGTCTGACCTACCCAACCCTCTAACATTCCAAGATAACAACTTCATGGAGAAACTAACATTACACTCCCAAAACCCCTATCAGCAAACAATTAGGCTCTGTGTGTTCCAGCCGCACCTGCAAGCCTCTCCAGATCATTAACCTCCATTTCCACAATTTTGCTCACAACCTCTTCTTCTTGACCATGGTAATTTAACCCCAGAACTGATCCTACCTTCAGAGTTGCCTTAACTTCTTCAATCAGGTTTCTCCTCTTAATCCTCGAGAGGCTCTGAGAGGATGACAAAGATGAGGCGACTGCAGCTACCGTGGCTCTGAAGATAGCCCCTCGTGGGAATCCAAGGCTACTGACCACCCCTCTGTATTTGCTCAGGCCACCAGCTGCCCTACTACCCTTTTTTGGAGCAAAGCCTTTTTCCCCTGTGGAATGGGCTTGCTGGACTGCCACTTCCTTACCTTTACTGCTTGCCCCAACCTTCTTTCCCGACTGCTCGGGTATGTCTGGGACCAAATTGGGTCTAAGACTAGACTGGATTTGGCAATCACCCAAGTATGAGCCCACCACACTATTTGGACCAGTAGGATGAGGCCCAACATTCACACCCTCTAGTACTACTTCCAGATTAATTTTTGACCCTAACCTCTTAGGCCCACACCTCTCCCTTGGCAATCCTGAAGTACCAACTGACCCATCAACATTTTGAATATGGTTCAGCCTTGCCTTTTGTGAAGTGACTACCTGGAATAGGCTGTCCTTCTTAGAGCATGCACCTAATGAACCATTCCCATCTGATTCTGCATATCCGACTACTACCTTCTCCCCATCATTTCCCCTACCCAAGGCCTCTGAGCTAGCTAGCACTGTCTCCATCACCCTACTTACCTGTCCAGTGCCCCCCCCGTGTCTCCTACCCTTGCTGAATTAACCGGCTGAACACTCCCTCTGCAACCTCCATTGCCGGACAGTTGATCCACTTCTATTCTGACTTTTGATTGAAGTTGAACATCATCCTTTCCATTACTAGAACTGGGACTAGAACATAAACACTTGGGGAGTTCCTCGCAGACTCTTACCGGTATGCGAATGCCCCCGCATTCCAAATAAACAGTTGTATTAATCCACTCCTTACACCTCGTTAGCACACGAACTCTGCCTTGCTGAAAAGTATGAGGATTAATTATATCATCGTCGTATTGGACCACCAGCCCCCAATGACTGGCTATGTTTCGGAAGGTTGTAACACTCCACAGGTTGAATGGAATGCCGAAGCAATACAGCCATATACACCTCTCTTGCTCTACATATTGGCCTTCCTCCCATTCTTGAACTGAGTCACACCATTTTTGACCCCACTTCCCCAGCAGAGCCTTCCCTTCCTTCATTTGCTGAGCTGAGTTGAAAGTTAGCAATACGATCCTGCCACCACACTCCCTTGCAACCACATCCTTCATCCCTCTGTTGTATAACTCAGCCCTAAAATCCTTGAAGGCTAAGAAACTGCTCATCTTTACTACTAAGCTTTCGTAAAGCCACCCATTTCCTTCCTCATGAGCCTTAATAATCACCTTCTCATCTTCACATAGTCCTCCACCTACTAATGCCTTCTCTTCCCTGGGATGAACACATCCTTTACTATGCCAAACTTGCGAAATAGATCAAATAGACCTTTAGGATCCAAGGATTCTAGGATATTATCTACGAAGATCGTGATCAGCCCTGCCTCTTTGCTTAATCCTCTCTGCCAGCCCACTTTTCTCTTGTAAATCACTGGGTTCCATCCACCTCTCTCCATAACTCAACTTCAGTCCCTTGATTTGTATTTTTAATTTGCGAGTGTTTTGAGGCAAGAAGAGAAAATGATTTAGAGACAAAGGATGTTTTCTTGTTCACGCTTATTAGTGTGGTGTATATGAGAATGAGTAGCAATGAGACAGCAAAAACAGACCAGTTGGTGCATACTAGGACTGCTGTTGTAGGGAATCAAATAGCAATGCAGAATGCTGTGGCAGCAAAGAAGATAGCAAGTCACTACAAAGAGGGAGGCAAAGGCTAGTGAGAATGCAAGGGGAAAAAAAAATTGTAGGAAGTTAGAATAGTCAGGTTTGAATAAATTGGATGGCTATTTTGACAGATGAAGTTAAGCAAAATGCTATCATTTGCTTAGGCCAATTAAAATGATGTTGAGCAACGACCAAAGAAATTGGTTGACACTGCTGCTCCATCACTAGAGTCTTTAGGGTTTACGCACCAGAAGGTGTAGTGGGAAAGCTAGGGAAGAATATTTGAGACATAGCAGCCAAAAAAGAATAAGAAAAAGAAAATTGAAGAGTAGAAAAATTACCTGGTGCTTCTGGGACTCCGAAATGGTGTTACGGATGCCGAGGTAGCTTATGGACTGACTCTCTAGTATGTAGAGGACACTTGTGCAACTGGGAGTCTTGCATTATTCTTGAGTGACTACTTCAGGGAAACTTCAACTTTTGTCACTTTAGAAACAAAACAGAATGTAACGAAACAGGACAACATCAACGGCATAAAATAAACTTCAATGTCACAGCTAAATTTCACTAGAACATCCATACTCAATGTCTTGGTTCATCAAACCTTGTTCCCTCTAAGAAGATGATTTATTCATGTGCCATTTCACTACCTTGGCAGCTCTTAATCGTTCGAGAATCACATTTCTACCATATAAAAGAAAATTTTAATTAACAAAGTTAAAATCCCTCATCTTGTTGATGGGAAACGAAAGTAAAAAAGTAAAAGGATGTCAACTTCGGGTACAAATCAATTGAGCCAAAGAGTAGTTTGGTCCAGAAAATCCCTATTCATAAGTCCAAGATAAACATCCCTTGTACAGTAATATGATTATACAAGTATATATCAAATTACCAAGTTGTCATGCAAAATGAAATGTTCCATTCTTCACCCCTAACTGTTGAAGTTAATATAAAAAATACCCAAGGTACATATCAGTGGTTCACCCCTAACTGTTTATGTCAATATAAAAAATACCCAAGCTACATAATAGCAGCTGATCAGAGGATGATTGGATCTTCACTAGCAAACAATTTCCTTTAGCCATCACTACGCCTTACTGAGGTGAAGAATTTATGGTAGAAAAGTCAACTAACCTCACATTGTCATGTAAGATTATTGTCATGTAAGATTGATGATCCAACATTTGACCAATAGAAAAATGCATTGCCATAGTCCAACCATCCTCAAGCTGATTTGAAATAAAAATTAGCATCTGCTTGCTTTAGCTGGTTAGAACTCTCTATGTTGAGAGTAACAAATTTTCCAGTAATCTTAATTGTTCATATCAGCGATGAAACTGATATGGAACCCAGCAGAGTTACACTAAAAACAAAGCTTTTTAACAAGTTAAATAGAATATTATTGTCATGTAAGATTGATGATCCACCATTTTTTTTCCTTTATTTTCTTTCATTCTTTGTTTTCTATCTTTTCTTTTTTATTTTTCTTTTTATGGGAGATGATCCACCATTTAACTAGTAGAAAAATGCATTGCCACAGTGCAACCATCCTCAAGATGACTCGAAATAAAAATTAGCATCTGCTAGCTTCAACAAGCTAGAACTCTCTATGTTGAGAGTAACATATTTTCCAGTAATCTTAATTGTTCATATCACCGATGAAACTGACATAGAATGCAACAAAGTTACAATAAGTTAAATAGCACACAAAGCAGTAAAATCGATGGTAATAAGCCTCTAAACAAGAAAAATGAAGTCCCTAGCTACTGGCATATCAGCATATAGTAATTGAATCTGAACTGGAATATTTTGTTCATCATATTAGTATAAGTTGAAGGATCTACCTTTTTTTTTTTTTGGTAAGTTCAAGGATCTGCCATTGACAGTGTTTCATTCATCAACATCCTGCAACTGGAAATTTGAACACATTTATATAATAAGTGTATAATGTATAGATAAAATCACTCACATGCTAGAGATAATTAGGATTTGAGAACTGTCGGAGTAGATATTATAGCTTCACTGCCATGCAAGCATTCTATGAAGAAAGTCAAATTCTGTGAGTTTATTGAAATATGCAGTCATCAATATTGAGCAAATGTTAAAGGATGTAAAATGACACAGAAGAACTAATAGGAGTCACTGAGAATGATCAATACCTTTTAAGTGCTTGGCACTTCATATTATTTGCTTATGTTAGCCAATTAAGTATAATTATCCAGTGAAGTTGGTTGTTCTATTCCAGTAATAGCACTGAAGATCATTGCGACCGGCCAAGCACTCATCACTTATCAGGCTTTTGAAGTTATTTTAGATGTTATCAATGAGAGATGTATCTACAAAGTCATGTGAAAATCCAGATTAGAAACAATGACAGTACTCATGAACATTTCATATGGCTTAAAGCATAGTTTGCAGAAAAGAGAATAAATAAGCCAGACAATGTCGAGGCAAGTTTGTTGCAATATAGAATTTCTCTGATATGACATAGTCTTGAAAAAACTCACTGATATGAGCCTGGAATTTTGTCTCATGGCAAGTTAGTTAAACACTCAAATTAACTGAAATTCATAGCATTGCCATTTTGAAAGCTCTTCATGTGGCCTATTCTAGAGAATTAACATGTTGAGCCTCTTTAACAATTAGATATGACGAATGCTTTACTCTGTGAAGACTTAGGGGAAGAAGTATTTACGGATGTTCCACCTGGCTTTGAGGTTTTCTCAGTTGATGGGAGTGTGCAAGCTTAACAAGGCATTATAGGATTTACAAAATCTGCTAGAGCATGATTTGAGAGGTTTACTTGGGCTATGCTTAGATGTGGCTACATATAGAGTCAAGATGACCACACCAAATTTATTCAACAGTCACATGAAAACAAGGTTACTGCACTCCTTGTGTATGTTGATGATACTTGATCTATAGAAAAGCAGAAGTTAAATAGTGTTAGGTTTTATTCTTGGCAATCCCGTTTGACAAGGATTTCTATAAGAAGTTGGTTTTCTTCCAAAACTAGGATTACTTTGGATTTCTATAAGGAATTGGTTTTCTTCCAAAATTAGGATTACTTTTGTTTTCTATAAGTAGTGGGTTTTCTCCCAAAACTAAATTAATTCCTCCAGATCTTTTTTTTTTGGATATTAAGGTTTATATATGGGGATATTTTGTTAGTTTTCTTTGATGTTTTATGGAGTATTCACCTCATGGTTTAAAGAGAGTACATCAAAGGTTTTGTTTGTTATACACAAGAGAGAGAGAGAGTGTTGTTCTTTGGTGGATTCTGAAGAATTCGAGCCTGAAACTTCGGTGGATTCTAGAGTGGCTCATCGTAAAGACAATTCCGAGGTGAAGATGGGGTTGGAAGAGGCACATAGAGGTTGGTTCAATTAGGCGTGGATTCGCTAGGTAATTGAGAGTATACCTGTGTAATTCCTTTAAATCTTTTTAGTGAATTATTTTGTGGCGGTTGCCCGTGGTTTTTTAATCACAGTTGGAGGTGTCCAATTGTGGTTTTTCCACGTTAAAATCATTGTGTTGATTTGTCTTGATTGTTTGATTGGGATTGTTATATACTGCTTAAAATTGATACATAATCACAAATCAACATCTAGGGGATTTCTAGATTTTTCAAATAGCTATCTTACTAAGGAGTTTGAGATAAAAGACTTTGGTAACTTAAAGTACTTCTTGAGTATTGACGTTGCAACATCTCAAAGAGAGTGTTTATCTCACTAAGAACATATGTTTTGGACCTTCTTAAGGACAAAGTGTGCTTGGGTATAAAGCTATTGATACCATGTTGGAGCAGAATTGCATGTTAGGGGATGAAACTAAAGATTCATTTGACAGGGAGAGATATCAGAGGCTGGTTGGTAAGTTAATTGTCCATCTCATACTCACCTAGATATAGATTATGTTGTTAGTTAGCCTTGTGAGCCACTATGTATAATCCTATTGAATTGCATATTAGTTTATAGACTACTCCGGCACTTCAAAAGAAAGAGTTCAATTTTT
>CM045772.1:17026921-17334820 GCA_025200525.1 Camellia lanceoleosa
GGACATTTGGCTCGGAATAATCAAACATTTTCTTCTAAGTTGGCCGGCAATACCAACTTAGAGATAGGCTGGATCAATCCAAAACTTAGCCCTTTATCGTATGGGAATGGCTAAATCAACACTTAGCCACAGTATGGGAATGGCTAAATTAACACTCAGCCAAAGCATGGGAATGGCTGAAGAATGGTTGGCTGGATTAAACCAACACTTTGTACTCTTCAGCCGAAGTAAGTTATACCGGCTGAAGAGTGGTCGACTGGTCGAGTAAACCAATCTCTAATTGTACTCGGCCAAGTAAAGTTACATCGGTACGAAGAAGTGATTTGGTCAGATTAAACCAATTTTCGCGTACTCTTGACCGGAAGTAAGTTATACCTACATTGAGTTGGTTGGCTAGATTAAACCTGAACGCCTTGGACTCTAACCAAGTAAGAGTGGTTATATTTCGGCTGAAGAGTGGTTGGCTGGATTAAACCCACTCTTTGGACTCTTCAGCCGAAGTAGTTTACATTTCGAGGTGAAGAGTGAATAAACTGATTAAACCAACTCTCTTTGTACTCTTGACCCGAAGTAGGTTATACCTACCGGTGAGGTGGTTGGCTAGATTAAACCAACTTGGACACTTCAACCGAAGTAAGTTATCATCGGCGCTGAAGAGTGGTTGTTGGAATTAAACCAACTCTTTGGACTCTTTCAAACCGAAGTAAGTTACGCTTCGGTGAAGAGTCGGTTTGTTGAATTAAACCAACTCTTTGTACTCTTAAGCAAATCAAATAAGTTATACCGGCTGAAGAGTGGTTGGCTGGATTAAACCAACTCTTTGTACTCTTCAGCCGAAGTAAGTTATATCGGCTGAAGAGTGGTTGGCTAGTGAGGTATATAGTCAACCGAGATCACAGATTCAATGTGTAATCAAGTTCATGGAGAAGAAATAAACATACAAGCGAGCAAGTACACAATCGGAATGAAAGTCTCACAATTTTTTTCATTGATGACAAATGGAAGTACAATTGAGGGGGGGCCACAGCCGATTTACTAAGCATAAGTATCGAAAAACCAGAAGTAAAAGAAAGGAAAAAACACAAAACGCACAATCATCTGCAAGAGTGCATCTAGTTCGGCATCAAAGCTCGCCTTTGGTAATTTAGCCAGGAACCCACGGCTGAGACCCCACAGGAAGGAGCCCGGTTTGACAAGAAGAGCAGTGTTGTCAGCTGGCATCTCGTTGGTTAAATCCACTATTGGCTCCAACCGAGCTGCTTGATTGTTTGAAAGTTGATGCGGTGATGGCGTGAGTCGAGATGGCTCCCCCTCATCATCATCATCATAAGTATCATCTTCATCATCGTCTTCGTCACCGTGACGCTTCCAAGGAATGCTCTTTTGAAGATCGTCCGCGTATTTGGCTTAAGTGAAGTCGGAATAAAGTCACGGTGGAGCCGTTATAGCTTGCATCGGTGTCGGGGATAGTGCAACTGAAGCTTCTCCACCGCACTCCACTTGACCACGCACTTGAAGAAAGATCGCCGTTGGTCGCGCCACATTGAAGCCGTATCGTCTTGACCTTCTTAATTCTGCTTTCGGCCCTTTTACTTGACCTTCCAAGAGAGTCCATTTCGCGTCTTTTTTATTCGGTGGGCCATCTCCACAAGTAATAATCTTCGCCTCGGTGGCGGCCTTTTGTTTGTCACTTTCACCGAGAGTAACGATCCGGTTAGGCAGGCTACCTCGGCCTCGATTCGGCCGCCTTGTTACGGGCCCATGTTAGTTCGATTGGATTTGTACGGCGTCTCTCATAACTTTGCCCTAGCGGTTTGCGAAGTTCCATCACTGCCGGTGTGCAAGTGTGGTTTCACGAGAACTGCGCAAAATATGGTAAATTTTTAGTTGTTGACGAAATGGAAGTTGTACAAATTTTGGAAGCGAAGGCGATTGCTTACCACGATCATTGACTTGAACCGAAGTGACTTGATCTCAGTGTTGAGCTTCTTTGGGTGGTGCTCCATGTCTTTTGGAAGGCACACACCCCTGGCCAAGTTGAAGGCCAGAAGGTGGTCCTTCTCGCGACGGAGTCACCCTCGTGATGCTTCGATGCGTTGAAGACTAGGGGGGGAGCCCATTGTGGGGTCTCAGACCGGTTGGATGATTCCGGCTGGGGGTCCGGTTGAGCAATTACTGGTGGGATTGGTGGCGGAGCATTCTCATCTTCGTCAACAAGTTGTGGCCGGTTTGGATAGTCAGACACGCTTGTTTCAGCGAAGCGAAGGTTCTTTGGGATGGAAGAGCCACTCGGCCTCGGTTGATTAGCGATCTGTGATACCTCATGGGGTTGTTTAGGTGAGCATAGCCCATGATCTGCTTCTCTTGGCCATTTCTTGTTCGTGAAGAGGACGAGTCCGGTTTGGAACAAGGTTAGGTCCGGTCTTGGAGGATCCTCAAGGAGAAAAGTCTGTTACTTTGGCTTTTCGGGAGATATCTGTAGGTCAGTTCGAAGTCGAAGTTTTGACCTTTCTTTCTTTCACCGGTCTTGTTGTAGTCTGGCGGTGTTAGGATAATTGTAGTTGGAGATGAGAAGAGCCTTATCTGCAAAGCAAAAGAAGACAAGTGTTAGTCCGGTTCTGAGAGTAAAATTGGGGCAAGGCGAAATGAAACCCAGAGTACTTGTCTGGGTTCTCCTTTCTTCGATTTATTCTATAGCACAGGATTCGGGCTTGAAGTCCTCAAGTTCCTGAAACCCAAAAGAAGTCATCATTGTTGACGTCCTTGTCCGGTGTGTGCTTTATTATCTTTCTCTACCCAGCGACTCTCAAATAGTAGCACCAACCTTGGTTTTGGATCCTATTGAGTATTGATAGTATTTCGGCCGGACCTAGGTTGAGACCGGTTTTGTTGGTTTAAACATCTATGCCCATTATAATTCGTATGTGTTGGTGGATAGTTGAGTTGGGCCTGGTCTGGTTTTGAATTCACAAATTAGTGGTACGATCGGGAATCGAGTCCGCTTACTATAGATTGGAGGGTAAATGGGATAAAGCCCTCTTCGTCCCATGGTCGACTCGGTTGACTAGTTCTAGATTTACATCAATTTGGAATGTTGTATTGTTCTCGAAATCGGCTAGGCACTTTGGGGTTTCTACTAAGTGTCTCAGTATTTCCCCATTTATTCTATAAGTTATGAAATAATTTATCTCAGTAGAAGCGGCGTGCTCGATGGTCCGTCGGACGCACTTACGGAGAGTGCCTGGACAGCCTAAGTCTGCAAAGTTGAAAAGCAAGTGTCAAGCACAGATCAAAGACCGTGCTGCAAAAATAAAGCAAGAAAAGGTTGGTTGTACTTCGGTTCTACAGGGTGCTAAGCTATCTACATCGGCTTGTGAAAGGTTCTCGTTATCTCGGCTCGAAAAAGGTTTGTGGTTATCTCGGTTTCACCTATGGTTTTTCTTACCACGGTTAGGCCTCGAGGGGCATCTTTCTGAGTTCGGTTTAGAAACTCAAAAGGATGGCTTAGCCCCAGGGCTTAGCTCGGTCAGAGGCCTAGCTTCGATGCAGGCGAAATACCTATCTCAAGTCGGTTTAATTTGCTAAGGTGAATCGGATGCTTTCTCATTAAAACTCAGTGTTATCTACAAGTACTAGCTCGGTTCTAAGTTCACCTAGACAAAGCACAAACAGTTCCTAGTTCGGTTGGATGCATTTTTATGGATCAAATGATTGTTCAAGCAGCAGTTCATAAAGTTGTTTGTGTGAAGTTCTTTTCAGAAACATAGCATGCAAAGTGTTTTGTGAAAACACACAGAAACATACTACTGTGAATCAAACGGAAGCAAAAAGCAGATAAATGAAAGGTAGGTTCGCACTTACGGGGAGGAAGAAGAAGAGTGAGATGGAGGCGGAGGCAAGCAACAACACGAGCACGGTGGAGTCTGAAGAACACAAAGAGAGCAAGAAAGCCGAGGGAGAGTGAAAATGAAAGCAGTCAGAGTAGGAATGGCGTGGAAGGGTTGGTTTTGTGTAAAAGTTGTTTTTGGAGGAAGCTGTTCAAATATTCTGAAACACGAGGGCGCGACAATTTGTAGAGATCAATCGAGGGGTTGCCACGTGTCATGGAATCTGAGCGATTCTGTTCGAAGAGTGAAGAGCGTCTTGACCGGACGTCGTGATATGCCCTCACTTAGCTCATTTGAATAAGCTAAAGGTGTTTTACCTCAAAATTTGGATAGGCTAAGTATGTCTTAGCTTTTGGAAAAAGGCTTGGGGGTTTTTTTTTAGCTCGGCTGGAGAGGCTAAGCAGTTGTTAGCTCGGTTGGGAAAGCTAAAAGGTCTCAGTTCGGCTGGGGAGGCTAAGCAGTTGTTGGCTCGGTTGGAAAGGCTCGAAACGTTTTAGCTCGGCTGGAGATGTTAGAACTCTATCTCGGTTGTTACATGGGTAATCCCTATCATGCTTCGCAGATGGAATTAAGGGGCAATTGAGAGGGTAAATTATATTTATTATTGGGCCGAGCTAGGTGTTGGGCCGAGGTCAAGACAAGAGTAGAAAACTCTCGATGAAAGGAAAGTATGGGGTAGTCCGGTTGCGAATGGGCGTCGTGCCTCGATTGCTTCAAGTATTGATTTAGTCCGGTTCTAATTGGTAGACGGTCGTTAGAAAGCACTGCAGTTTTTGTATGCTAGGTCGATTGAATATTGATACGGTTCGGACTTGGAAGTTCTGGCATGGTCACGTCCTAGTCCCGGTTGAACTCTCTTATGGTTAGCTCGGTTGTGGAATGGGAAACCGAGGTAAGAGAAGTGAAAGTGAAGACCTGACTATTGGTTACTTCGGTACAGAGGAGCCATCTCACTTGGCTTATGCATGAGGGGTGTTGGAAGATGAGCATTATCTTCCGGGAGAGTAATCCTAGAAGGACTCTACGATGGAGGAATGCGAATCCTAGAAGGACTCTGCATGGAGAAGTTAGAGTCCTACTAGACCGTGTATCCTGTGAAACCTATATAAAGCTCACCAATATCACCTTTGGAGGGTAATACAATTTGCTCCACAACACATTGAGCTTTTGCCTGTTTGTGCTTCTTGACTTAGGCATCGGAGAGGTTTCCAGCACACACCCGCCGGCTAGCTCACGTTGATATTTTCAGGTGGTGGAACGACATCGTACAGAGGAACGAAGACTTGGTCAACAGGATTATACGAGAAGGTGAAAATCTTTCCCGTACAATAAATATTTATAAAATTTATTATTGATTTATAATTATTTTAAAATTAACACTCAACAGAAGATTTTCCTTATTATTAGAGAAATATTATAAGAGTCTCTCAATTTCAAAGGACTCAAAAAAAAAAAAAAAAAAAAAAAAAGAAAAAAAAAAAGAAGAATAACATATCAATTGACATTTAAAAAAAATAATTTAAATTAATGATAAATTTTATAAATTTTAAGATTTCTTATTGAACATCAGAAAGTAGGATCTGCAGCTTACATATCCTACATATCAGTGGATGTAAACATTTTTATGCATTAGTAATTATTTAACTTATTTGCATTTTTTCCTTAAAAAAGTTAGTGGTTTTGTCTTGTAGAGAGAGAGTGTGACATAAATATACGAAAAAAAAAGGTTTAATGAGAGAAAAATACAGAAAGTGACAGGGAAAATTGGAGATAAGAGACATGATTAGAGAAGAAGACAGGTGAACATTTATTGTTGGAGAAATCTTATAAGAGTCTATCTTAATTTCAAAGGAGGACTTAAAAAAATAAAAAATAAAATAAAAGCGGTTTTGTTTTCTAGAGATGGTGAGACAAAATATAACCTAGGAAAAGGGGAAAAAACAAAAAAATATAAAGGAGAGAGAAAAATACAGAAAGTGACAGGAGACAAAATGAGATGGCAAGAAAGGTCATTATTATTAGAGAAATCTTATAAGAGTCTCTCAATTTCAGGACTAAATAAAAAGAGGCTGTTTGGTTTGTAGTATCTCTCTCTCAAATTATTCATTCAATATGAAAAATAAAGATTTAAAATTAATATATTTGAATTAAAATTTTTAAAATATTTTTTAGAGAAAATTATTAAAAAGTTCAATATAAAGAGGGTATAAGGTATTAGGTCTAGTAAATATATATTTTTTTTTGTTGGTAAGAGGTCTACCCTTCATAAAATAGTTAGATGAGAAGTCCCTTTGTTGATTTTTTAGGACATTTTATTTTTAATTTTAACTCTTAATTTATTTGTTGACTTTTTGTTAACTATATGTTCAAATTTATATATATTTGTTCAAATTTTTTGACTATCTGTTCAATTTTTTCTCCTTATCAATTTAAAATTTTGCTATATGTTCCATTTTTAAACCTACATCTGTGTGTGTGTGTTGAAATCTCATTTTTAACTTATCTGCTCAAATTCTCATTTTTAAAAGATGATATCCATTGTTCAAAAATTATATGTTCAATTTTTTTTTGCTATCTATTAAAAAATTTGTTCATGAATCCACTATTGGAATCCTTTCTGTTTCAATATGTTTTATCTTCATGATCAACATCAACAACAACAACCAATCATCAACAACAGATAATAAAGAGAGAAAAAAAAAGATCATCATCATTTTTATCAATAAGATCTAACATAGATTTGAGCTTTAAATCCAACCAAAAAAAAAAAAAACAAAACTTAACACATAGAAAGAGGGAGAGATAGAGAAAAGAGAGAGAAACTCCAAATTTGAACTTATATACATGTATATATGTTTATATATATGTAAACATATATGATAAAGTAAGAGAGAGAGAGAGATAGAGAGAGAGAGAGAAGTATATGATTTATATTAATGAATGTATACAATACAATAAGAGAAGTGAATATATATAGGCCAAGAAACCTAAGTATACAAGAAACATAAGTAGTATAGAAATATATAAGTATAGAAGTTATACATATCTAATAGACAACTAACACCCCCTCAAGCTCAAGGTGGTAAGGGAGATATCAACTTGAGCTTGGAGAGGGGATCACAGAAGCGTCCTGTAAGATGGGCTTTGGTGGAAAGGTCAACGGTTTGATCGTTAGTAATAAAGAGAAGATGAACATTGCCACTAGTAACATGTTGTCGTATGAAATGGCAATCTATCTCAATATGCTTGGTGAGATTATGGAAGACATTGTTATGTGCAATCTGAATAGCATTCTGGTTGTCACAATAAAGGTTGGTGGAAGCAGAATAAGAAACTCCATATCAGAAAGAAACCAACGAAATCACACAAGCTCCTAAGTAGTGTCAGCAAGAGCACAATACTCAGCCTTAGTACTAGAACGAGCAACAAGAGTTTGTTTCTTGCTACGCCAGGCAATGAGAGAGTTGCCCAAGAAGAAGTAGAATCCAGTAGTGGAACAACAGTCAGTAGGATCCCTTGCTCAATCTGCATCAGAAAATGCATGTACTTATAGAGAAGACTGAGCGGAGTAGTGAAGACCATGAAACAGAGTGCATTTGAGATAATGCAAAATGTGAACTAGAGCATCATAGTGTGAAGAGTGGGGAGCAGCCATGAATTGACTGACAATGTGAATA
This sequence comes from Camellia lanceoleosa, assembly GCA_025200525.1. NCBI lineage: Eukaryota > Viridiplantae > Streptophyta > Magnoliopsida > Ericales > Theaceae > Camellia > Camellia lanceoleosa. Next base: position 17,034,486 of record CM045772.1, read on the forward strand.
ACATAAGCAATATCTGGATGAGTAACCGTGAGATAGACAAGACTGCCAACTAGCTGATGATATAAAGTGACATCAGACAATAGGAAATCGCTGGCGGTGTAAGAGACGAGTCGAGGATCAAGCTGAGTAATGGCGCGGTTTGCAATCGGTAAAGCCAGCTTGAGCCAAGAGATCAAATGTATAGTTGGCCTATGTAAGAATGTAACTAGATGAAACTTGAGATATTTCTAAGGCAAGGAAGTAGCTAAGCAAACCCAAATCTTTCATCTCAATCTGGCCACAGAGAAATTGTTTGAGATTAAAAATACCCACCGTGTCATCCCCAATGATAATCAAATCATCCACATAGAGAAGAAGGAGAATAGTATCATGCTTCGTCTTACGTATAAACAAAGTAGAATCATGGGCACTGCAGAAAAGCCAAAGTCATGAATAGTAAAATTTGAACTTGGCAAATTAGGTACTCGGAACTTGCTTCAAACCATACAAGAACAACGGAGTTTACGGACTTTGTTTGATGGAATAAGAACAAGGAGGTTGCATATAAACTTCCTCGGTGAGATTACTATTGAGGAATGCATTCTTGACATCCATATGATAAAGATTCCTGGTGAGCGTGACCGCAAAGTAAGTCGTGAATGGAAGTAAGATAAGCAACATGAGCAAATGTTTCCTCATAGTCAATGCCATACTTTTGAGTAAACCCCTAAGCGACAAAGGCGAGCTTTGTAATACTCAATGGAACCATTAGGATGAGTTTTGATCTTGTAAACCCATTTGCAACTAATAGTACTCTTATTGGGAGGAAGATCAACCACATCCTGTATGAGTTTTATCGAAAAGCCTCGTAGTTTATTAGTCATAACTTGTTGCCAAAAAGGTTAGAACAAGCTTCTCGATAGGAAGTAGGTTTATGAGAGGAAAAAGCGGTTAACCAATACTACAATCACGGAGAAGAACAAAAGGTTGCCTTACCGTGGAATGATGCTTTAGTGGAAGAGGAACCTCAATGGGAGGTGGAGATGGAGGAACCTCCATAAGGATTGGAGAAGGTATAAGGCCATCAGCAAACACAAGATCCTTAGGACGGACGATAAGCTTAGGCAGCTGTGGAAGCATGGAGTTAGAATCTGCATCAAATTCATCAGAAAACAGGTCTATAGAAAGATCAATAAAGATTGGTAAGTAGGTGGACTATGGTAGGCAAAACTTGGAAAGATTGGAGAACATTTTGTGCTCCCAAAAGACCATATGATGGAAAATACAACGTCGCTTGGAGATAGGATGCCAACAACGATATCCTTTATGTTCTATATCATACCCCAGAAAACAGCAAAGACGAGAATAAAGTTCTAGTTTAGCGTGTTCATGAGGCTGAAGTAGAACAAAACAAGCATAACCAAAACCTTTAAGAGTGTTATAGTAAGGAGGAAAACCATACAAGCACTTGAAAAGAGAAGTAATAACTATGATAGGTGTAGGTACATAATTTCGTGTGGATGGCAGTGAGGGTGACTTCTCCCCAAAACTGTTTAGGACAAGAAGATGAGATGAGAAGAGCCCGAGTAGTGTCTAGAATATGACGGTGTTTCTTTTCAGGTCGTTTATTTTTTTGGGACGTGCCTACACAAGATTGATGACATAGTGTACCATTAGCCCGAAGAAAAGAAAGAAATTCAAAATCCAAGTACTCCTTAGCATTATCAAAACGAAAGATTTTAATAGTACGAGAAAACTAAGTACAAAATATGGCAGAGAAATCATAATAAATCTGTTTAAGTTCAGGTCGATTTTTGAGAAAAAAAAAGCCAAGTATAACAAGAAAAATTATCAACAAAAATCACAAAATTTCTTGACCTCTCCATGGTCGGTGTGGCGAAAGGTCCCCAAATATCTGAATGCACAAGATCAAAAAAAGTAGTAGAAATGGAATTACTTTTATTAAAAGATAAGGCAACTTGTTTAGCAATTTGACAAGATAAACAATCGACATCTTCAAGATGGACACGACCTAACTAACCACTAGAAACCAAAGTTTTTAAACAACTAAAAGAGATATGTCCTAAGCGATAATGCCAAAGGTGAAAAGAAGACATGGTAGAAGTAGATACAACAGAGAAAGCAAGGGAAACAGTAGTAGATGATTTGTGTGGAATGCGAAAATGGATAAGCTCGAACAGACGTCTATGCTTATGACCTATCCTAAGGATCTATCTCGTCTGAGGGTCCTGCAAAAAAACAACCATTAGTAGAAAAGGTAACGGTTAGACCAAGTTCATATAACTGACTAATAGAGATAAGGTTCAATTAAAGAGCATTAATGTGATAAGCATCAGAAAGAGACACAGTGGAAGTAGAAATTTGATCAATATAACTAACAGTCATATGAGAACCATCAGCAGTGTCTATGGTGGGGACAGAAGATGATGATGATATAGAAGAAAACATAATAGAGTCAAAAGTCATATGATTACAACATGCAGAATCAAAATACCATAACGAGTTACTTGAGGTCACTGAAAGAGCAGTAGAAGGAGGAGTACCAGATTTGGAAAGCATCTGTTGGATGATGGACTCAATATCATCCATAGAGAATGAAGGAGCAGTGGAATCAGTGAAGTGGTGAGTAGAAAAACTTTCAGAGGCAATGGCAGCATAGTGAGAACCACGAAGTGAAGAGATCACCACGAAGCGATATTGACAGGAAAATATGATAATGGAATAGGTTGAGGTCCGGCGAACGAACGAGTAAAGCGTAATTACTAGGTAGTTAACCTAGCTCTGATACCTTGATAAAGTAAAAGAGAGAAAAGTATATGAATTATATTAATGAATGCATACAATACAATATGAGAAGCCTGTATACATAAGCCAAGAAACCTTAGTAGTATAGGAATAGATAAGTATAGAAATATATAAGCACAGAAGATATATACATCTAATATACCACTAACAATATATGTTCAATAGATTAGATCCATAATCGAGTGTACCTTCTTCAACTGATTTAATCGACGGTGGTTGTTGGGTGGTGGTCGTTGTCGGAGTCGCTTGGGCTTCTATTTCTATGTCATACTCGAAGAGATCTTGCATTGCTGTCGGTAATGTAAGAAAAACTTTTCTCCATTATTGTTTTTTCAATCTCAAAGCCCTAGCTTCGTCGATGTCATCTTCAGATCCTTTGACGAAGACCACATAAACAACGACAAGATTAACGGCCACGATCAAGCCAAAACCCTAGGGAAGACCTGTGATCTTAGATCTGTCGCCTCTTTATCGTCATGGTGGCCGCAACAATCACGAAGAAATAGAGAAGAGATGAGCGATAGTTAGTCATGAGAAGAGAAGAAGAGAGAGAGAGAAGAGAAGAGGTTTCGCAGATTTGAACCACAAGTACGCTCAATAGATCATGGGAAAGAATGGATGGAATGAAGAAACGAAGAGAGGATAAGTCGGCGAGGACAATGGTAGCGATGAGGGATAAGGCGATAGAGTAAGTTTTGGCGAGGAGATCGGTGAGGTAGATGAGGTATTGGAGGCGGAAATGGTGTTGTCGGTGGCTAAAGAAGTGACAGAGAAAGATAGTAGAGGAAAGAGAAAGAATGTGTAAGGGTTTTGTGACCATGTATATGATTTACATAAGGAAGGGTATTTTAGTTATTTTGTTTGAGCTTATCTTTATAGATATAATGTTTTAGCGCTGAACCTTTAGGCAAAAAAAAAAATTCAAAAGTAGATTTATCGCCTAAGCGCCTATTAAGTATTTAAAGAGATCTTTTAGCTAGTAAAAAAATTAAAAATTTTAATATAAGAACATATTATTTAATTTTTTTCTTCTATGGCTTAGACAAATAATTTGGGAGAGAGGAAAGTATTCTTCTAAGACTGAATTTTATAGGTTTGACTTCTTTCAAGTTAGTTATCTCAACTTAAGAGAGTGTTTGGGCATGGTAAGCCCATTTTGAGACCAATTTTAGTAATTTAAACCGTTCACTTTTTAAGATTTGTTGAGTAGAATATTTATGCAAAAATCAAGACAATTGAACATTGGTAATTATATGTTTAAATCAAATTTATATTACAAAAATAGATAGTTATTCTTAAAATTATATTTGTCGTCCATTTTTTAAAAATAAATATGATTCAAACATATAACTATTAATGTCAAATCATCTTGATTTTTTGTATGAATATTTTTCTCAATGAGTCTTAAGATATGAACGGTTTGTATCTTCAAAATCAACTAAAAATAGGTCTACTAAGCTTAAATACTCTCCCAAGTTGAGATGACAAGTTAAAACCAAATTCAAATTTTGTACCCTTGTTTTGGGTTGTGTATTGGACGTGGTACTATTTATTTCGGTTTGGTTTGGGCTGGATGGTCCCTAGGTTTATGAATTTGGATAACTCTATGCATACAGATAATTTAAATATATATATATATATATATATTTTACAAGAATGATATAATAATGGTATTCTTATAAATAAATAAAAAATCATCTTTATGAATATTATGTTTTAAAATAATTTTTTTATTTAATCACATTATTTTATATAAAAATTATATATAAATTTTTTAGTCATCCCTCTGCATATTTCGCTTCTAGTACATGTGAAAGTGATTGGGAGTACGTGTTAGCAGTGAAGCCTCCCCTTTTCATTATCTTTTATCATTCTATTTTGAGATAATAAAATTTTGTTTTTATCATTTTAAAAAAAAGTGCTGGTAATTATTTTGTAATAAAAGCATATATTTTCATGTCTAGAGTAATTATAAAATGTTTACCATTAAAATGTAATTAGTTATCCTAATGATCACTAACATGTAATTTCTCCTTTATTTATTATGTTCAAGGGACAAGTTTATTTATAAATATGTTTGATCCAAAGTAAAGTACTAAAATGTCTCTAAAATATTGTTATAGGAAACTCAATGGCAGTGTTTGGGAACCCTGGGTGAGGCTATTTTTGCTTGTTGGAGGAAAAAATCCAATAAGCCTTGTGGTGCACAGTTGGTAAGCAATAGAGTATAAAAAGACCATTTTATCCTCTGACGAAACAACCAACTCATAACTCTCCAGAGAAAGGTTGCATTAAGCTTGTTTGGTTTTGGTTTTGATTTTGGTTTTGGTTTTGGTTTTGGTTTGTAGAAAATACTTTTTAAAAAATTTTACTTTTTTATTTTTCGTATTTGTTTTCCTTTTTCTTTTCAATGAATTTTTTAATATTTTAAGCGACTTTTTTTTTAAAATTTTTTTTAGACACACCTAATATAAATATATTTAAAAAGTATAATATTTGTGAAATTTTTTTTAAAAAATTCACTAAATACCAAAAAATATTAAAAAAATATAAAAATTTAGTACATTTTTTGTATTTTTGTGTATTTATTAATTTTTAAAAATATTTTTTCATAAATATTTTACTATTTAGATATATCTAAGTAAGGTGCATCTAAAAAAGTAAAAAAATTACTTAAAATTTAAAAAATATTCACTAAAAAAAAAAAAAAAAAAAAAAGCTCAATTTTCAAAAAACTGAATTCAAAAAACTGAAACCAAACATACTAATTACAACTCTCTCATCTCTCCAGCACCCACTGAAGTTCAATGGATCTCTCTTTGGCGGATCTCTCTCAACCAGACCACGCAGCTGACTCTCTTTGTCGCCGACCATAGAAGACCTGCGACAAGAAAATGAACTGACTTGATTTCTGTTCTTTTCTTGCTTTTCCAACTCATTATTGCTGGTTTTTCATTCCACATTGTATTTTGGACCCTATTGATGGTATTTTGTTATAGAATTGCCGATTTGGACAAATAGACTTTTTTTCTCGATTTTTTTTTTATAAAATTTTGTAGTTCGAAATTTGTTGTTTCAGTTGTTATGTGACTCAATTTGGGCATAACAACCCAGATAATTTGTTGTTCTTGAACAAACAGATTCTGCTTTTGCTTATATATTTTGTTCAAAATTTGTTGTGCATTTATAAAATTTTAATTTTTTTTTTCAAAATTTGTTCTTGAAAATCTGTTTTTCAAACATGGATACTTCTTACAAGTCAATAATTTTGTTATGAGTACAAAATAAAAATTAATAGTTTCACAAAATATTAAAATTAATATACATTTTTTTGTTAAATTATTTTGTTATTCAAGTATTTTCCCACTTTTTGGGCAAAACAAACCAGAGAATCTGTTGTTATCCCTCAAACATGGATGTTCTGATATGTTTTTTTTTTTTAACCTTTTTTTTTTATCAAAATCTATTGTGCATTTATAATTTTTTTTTTTCCTTTCAAAATCTGTTCTTCAAACATAGATGTTTCTTACAATTTAATAATTTTCTTATAAGTACAAAATATAAATTAACAGCTTCTAAAATGTTAAATTTAATATACAATTTTTGTTAAATTAATTAGTTGTCCAATTTTTTCCCACTTTTTGGGCAAAACAATCCAGCCAATCTACTATTATCCCTCAAACATGGATGCTCCTGATATGTTTTTATTTTTATTTTTATTTTTATTTTTAAAAATTTGTTGTGCATTTATAAATTTTTCTTTTTTTTTTTTTTTTCTTCAAAAATCTGTTCTTCAAACATGGATGCTTCTTACATTTTAATAATGTTATTCTGAGTACATTATATAAATTACAAGTGCATATTTTGTTAAATTAATTAGTTGTTCAACTTTTTTGCTCTTTTTAGGCAAAACAACCTAGCCAATCTGCTGTTATCCCTCAAACGCTCTTGATATGTTTTTTTTTCTTAATTTTTTTTTTCAAAATCTGTTGTGTATTTATAAATTTTTTTTTTTCAAAATCTGTTCTTCAAACATGGATATGCTTCCTACAATTTAATAATTTTCTTCTGAGTACAAAATATAAATTAACAGTTTCCAAAACTATTAAATTTAATATACAATTTTTGTTAAATTAATTAGTTGTTCAACTTTTTCCCCACTTTTTGGGCAAAATAACCCAGTCAATCTGTTGTTATTCCTCAAGCATGGATGCTCCTGATATATATATATATATATTTTTAATCTGTTGTGCATTTATAATTTTTTTTTTCTTTCAAAATCAGTTCTTCAAAATCTATTCTGTTAGGTTTTTATTCTTGGCAACCCCGTTTGACAGAACTCCTTTCAGATGTATTTATTTTCGCTATTTATTTCAGTGAGGCTATGAGTTTATTAGATGCAAATCCAAACCCGAATCGAGCCATGCAGAGAAGTTTGTGATGTTCATGCTTTCAAGATTGCCACTTCGCTGATTATTACGGGGGTCGAGCTTGCGGCAAAATGCAAAATGCAAAATTGCATTCAAAATTGCATGTCTGCCATTGGTCGCTCGAGCCAAGAAGAGCTCGCTCGAGCGAAGGTTTGCTCGCTCGATCAAGGAATGCTCGCTCGAGCCAAGCATTGCGTCCATACAAAAACCTGAAGAAGTCTATTCCTCGCCCGAGCCAAGGATCCGTCGCTCGAGCCAAGGCACTAGTAGAAATCATGAAAATTACTCTCCTCGCTCGAGCCAGGAAAGCTTTGCTCGAGCGAGCCTCAGAATCCGAATTTCTCAAGGAGTTTGTTTCCTTCCCAATCTTGGATTACTTTTGGTTCTCTATAAATACTTGGTGTTCTCCCAAAACTAAGAAAATGATTGAAGTCCTCCAGATCTTTTTTTTTGGTTCTTAAAGGTTTATATCTGAGGATATTTTGTTATTTTCTTTGATGTTTTATTGAGTGTTCAACTCATGGTTTAAAGAGAGTACATCAAAGATTTGTTTGTTATACACAAAGAGAGAGTTGTTCTTCGCTTGTGAATTTCAAGAATTCGAGCACAAGCTTTGGAGGAATCCGGGTGGCTCATCGAGAAAGACAATTCCGTCTTTGAAGATGGGGTTGGAAGAGGCACATAGAGGTTGGTTCAATTAGGCGTTGTGAATTCGCTAGATAATTGAGAGTGATACATGTGTAATTCCTTTATATCTTCTTAGTGGATTGTTCTTGTATACATTGCTGTGGTTTTTGATCACAATTGGAAGGTGTCCAATTGTGGTTTTTCCACGTAAAATCTTTGTGTCTCTTTCTCTTGATTGTTTGATTGGGATTGTTATATTTTGCTTTAAATTGGTACATAATCACAAATCAACATCTAAGGTTTCTAGATTTTTCATATTCTTCAAACATGGATGTTTCTTACAATTTAATAATTTTCTTCTGAGTACAAAATATAAATTAACAGTTTTCAAAAATATTAAATTTAATACACAATTTTTGTTAAATTAATTAGTTGTTCAACTTGTTTCCCACTTTTTGGGCAAAACAACACAGAAATCTACTGTTATCTCTCAAACATGGATGCTTCTGCCATATTTTTTTTTATTTTTTTATTTTTTTATTTTGTTTTCAAAATCTGTTGTGCAGTTATATTACTATTTTTTTGGGGTCAAAATCTGTTCTTCAAACAGATTTGCTTGTTACAATTTAATAATTTTCTTATGAGTACAAAATATAAATTGACAGTTTGAAAAAATATTAAAACTAATATACATTTTTTGTGAAATTAATTTGTTGTTCAAGTTTTTTCCCACTTTTTCGGCAAAACAACCCAGAGAATTTGTTGTTATGCCTCAAACATGGATGTTTCTACCATTTTTTTATTATTGTTTTTTTTCATAATCTATTGTGCAGTTATACATTTTTGTTTTCAAAATTTTTTCTTCAAACAGATTTTGGTTCTTCCAATTTAATAATTTTCTTATCAGTACACAATAAATTAATAGTTTCAAAAAATATTAAAATTAATATAGATTTTTGGTTAAATTAATTTGTTGTTGAAGTTTTTTCTCGCTCTTTTTTTTTTTGACAATTTGTTCGTAATCAACAAATATTAAGAAAATATTTTCACATCTTTTTTAATTATATTAAGATACAATAATAAATTTGTTAATATTTGTAGAAATTATTAAATACAGAAATTATTAAGAAAATGTTTATAGAACTAATGTTTACATATAAAATGAGTATTTAAGTTATTCAAGCTTACTCCCCAAGTCAATATGGGGAGAGTTTGTTAATTGTGAGAGTCTAAAATTTCTTTCGTTTATTGCCTGCTACGTTCGCTTCATAGGTGGTTTATGAATGTCAAGATTGCATGTCACATGCAATTATTTGCTATATATTGTGATTTTGTTTATGTGACAATTGTATTAGAGAACACCTTTCGAGTTTCTGGTTAAATTGCATAAAATGGTATGATATCAATGAATTCTGTTACAAGGTACACATGTATAACTCATTTTCTTTTTCTTTTTTAATTTCTTTCTTTCTTTCTTTCTTCTTTTTATTTTTTATTATTATAGTTTTTCCTTTACATATTTGCTTTTCTACAATTGTTACTAGTATGATTTGAGTTGTACTAAGCAACACCAACACCTTGCTGGCAACAAGTTCTAAAGGGCCTGGACCATCCCATGTTCCATCATTAATAAATCTGTATACATTAGTAAGTAAGTGCTCATTTTTAAAAAACAAATACTTACAATTTAATGACTAATGGCTAATGCTGATTTTATTTATGTAACCCTAAAATCCTTAATACCCACTGAATTGTTTGATTTATGTAATGGTAAATATGTGCATTTCACTGAAATGTTTTCGTGATAAATGTATTGTTATTTTTGGATTATTGCATTGTTATGAAGATGTGATATGGATGACTTCTTCTAAGTATGTAGAGCCATGATTTGGGAGAAGTTTGCAAATTGTAACCAAAAAGTTTATGCCCTGTGTCATCTTATAAGTTATAATACAATTCTTGTAAGTCACAATTAATGAATTACGTACAGATCTTCTTAGGTATAATAGGCTCTTGCCTCTTGCCATTATATTATTTAAATTATTCATAAGAGTAAAACATTTGTTAGGTCCCTTTATTGTCAAATTCGGGTACAAAACTTTGAGTTGTTAAAGTTGTCTATTTTCCTGTATTTTTGTCCTTCCCGCTCAAGCGGGGTCTGTTGCGCTCGAGCGGAGTTTGTGGTATCTCAGTAGTTTAATAAGTCTGTAAAAGTACTGGGGTGTATGATTTCACGCTCGAGTGGACTCTCAAGCGCTCGAGCGGAACCCTGTGTTGTCACGCGCATATTTTGCTGAAGCCGCTCGAGCGGGATGTGGTGTGCTCGAGCGGAGATCGCGGACTCAGATTTTCTATTTATACCTAGTTAGGTTATTTTTAGGATTACTTTTCCTAGATCCTATTCAAGAGTCCTAGGGTTTTGTTTGAAGTTTTCTTCTGAGTTTTTTGTGAGTTTTCCTTGATGTTCTTGAGAGAGTTTTAAACTTATGAATTGAGATTCATACATCAAGGAGTTTGATACTTTATATTCAAGAGAGTTCTCTTCGGTGGCTTCCGAAGATCAAGATGTAGAGTTTTAAAAGGCGTTTGATTCTTTACGTAGTCGTTAATTCGACAAGTGAAGTTGTGGAATCAACTTCAGGATTGATCAGTTCTGTAACGAAGGTGTGGTGAAAGAGTTGCAGAAGATTCGAGGACAAATTGACTGGGTTGGGTAATTTGTGTATTATCTTTGTAATCTGTCTTCCTTCAGTAGTGGATTGATTAGTGGCGGTTCGCCCGTGGTTTTTTATTACAGTTGAAGGTTTTTCAATTGTGATTTTTCCACGTAAAAAATCGTTTGTGTCGATTTATTGTTTATTCCTAAAAACAAACAATCTAAAATCACTCTCGTAAGTGCCTGTTGATTTTTGATTGAGTGTTTTGAATAATTGGGCTTTGAAATATTTTAATCTTGATCTAATCACGAATCACTTAGGATTTTCAATTGGTATCAGAGCAGGTCACTATTTGTTTTATCAAAACTATAGGAGTGTGATTTTGTATGACTAGTATTATGGATTCTATTCGTGAAGGTTACTCGACTCATAGACCTCCTTTACTCGACGGTACAAACTATTTTTATTGGAAAGCTCGTATGAGAGCATTTTTAAAATCCATCGATGAGAAAGTTTGGCACTGCGTGGTCTTTGGGTGGAGTGAACCTATTGTCACCATTGATAGCATTGATATTCCTAAACCCCTTGATAAATGGGACACAACTGATTACCAGAACTCGAGTTGGAACAGCAAGGCTCTCAACTCCCTCTTTTGCTCCGTCACACCTGAAGAATTTCGTCGAATTTGCACATGTGAGATAACAAAAGAGGCGTGGGATATTCTTGAAATGATTCATGAAGTTACTACCTCTGTCAAAAGGTCAAAACTTCAACGTCTCACCTCCGCCTTTGAAACCCTTTTTATGCGCGACGATGAGACGTTTGATGATTTCTATGCGAAACTCAGTGATATCGTGAATTCCTGTTTCACTCTCGGTGAAAAAATCCCGAAAGCTAAAGTTGTTGGAAAAATTTTGAGGTCCCTTCCCGAGAGGTTCCAATCAAAGGTGACAACCATTGAGGAGGCTCGTAATGTTGATACCCTCAAGCTCAATCAATTGGTTGGAAATTTGCGCACTTATGAAGCCTACCAAATTTCAAAGAAAAAACAAAAAGAAAGTGTGGCTTTCACGAGTGCTCATGAGACTGCAAAACCTCCGGAGACTGAATTTGATTGAGTCTGAGATGACAGCTATGCTCACAAAACAGTTTAAATTTTTTTTGAAAAAGAAGCCTAATTTCAGAGACCCTATTTCAAAAGATAAAAGTAATGATAAACCCAAAACGTTTCCACCAAAATTTGCTCAAAAAACTGAAAAGAAGATTGTAAGGGGGCAAGGGGTCAAGTGTTATGAGTGTCAAGGGTTTGGCCATATGTCCCTTGAATGTCCTTCGAAAAAGAATCGAAAGAAAGTCTACACTGTGACGTGGGATGATGAAAGCGGGTTGGAGCAAGAACCCGAAGAACCTGAATCCGGTGAAGATGGGGATAGTGCTTTCATGGTATTTTGGACTACTTTTACTCAACCTCTTCCAAAGCCTTCGAAATCAGCTCGAGGTTAGAACTTGCATCATGCTCCCACCTTTGATGGGACTAACTACCTGTATTGGAAAATCAGAATGAGGGCTTTTCTGAGAGCTTTTTTGAACTGTATAAGGCAAGCCATTGAAGAAGATACAAAAAGTGCAGATAATCCGGACAATCATAGAGCCCTGATCATTATTCGTGGAGCAATTTCTAATGAAGAACAGCAACGGGTTGTTCACTACACAAAGGCTGAAGATGCATGGGAAATTCTGAGCCAATTCCATGAAAGAGGAGATTTACATTCACCTCCATCCAGCAACTTGTCTGCATTGGTTACTAGATTGGATGAGATCAAGGAGAATGAAGAACAAAAGAGGATGATGAAACATCCGAAGACAATGATGAGATCAATGGCGATGAACTACAACAAGGTTACGAGAAGTCATGCGAGAATCTCTGAATTTGTCCAAAACCAACAACAAACTCTCTCAAGCTCAAAACATGCGAGAGTGAGAATGTCCTACCAAAGGAGAACTTGTAATAGCAAAAACGAATGTCATCCAGATCTTAAGTGGTGCAAGACTTATGTAGAAAACTTCTATCTTGTGAAACTGAAAGGAATGAACTTCTGAAGGTGTATTCCACATATGAAGAAAAGCTTGAAAGTCTTGAGTTGTCACAAGCTGCATTGGAAGAGATAGTCAGTCAGAAAGATGAAGAACTCCGTATCGCTAGAGCAACAATTGCCATGTGGAACAAAGGTTCCAGATCTCTAGAAGACATACTCGGGTCTCAACAAATGGGTTCTGACAAAAGTGGGCTAGGCTATGGTGCGACAGCTCACAAGGGACAGGCCTCTACCTCCCATAACCTGAAGACTCAAGCAAAAGGAAAATTGAAGGTAGACCAGGATGATTCCTCTCTTCATCTACCGAAAGCAGGTAAGATCAACAAAAGGGAGGTAAAACCTGTCTTTATGTGTCATCACTGTGGTAGGTATGGCCACATTCGTCCTTACTGTTTTGAACTGTTTAGTAAGGTGTCTCAAAAGGGTAGAAATTCTAATACTTTTTGGGTTAGGAGACAACCTTACATGTCTAGGCGGAACACCAAGACTAAAAAGATTTGGATTAGAAAAGATGATTTGACTTGTTTTGTTGCTCACACTGCTCTAAAAGCACGTGACTCACACATGTGGTATCTTGATAGCGGGTGCTCTCGTCATATGTTCGGTAACAAATCCTACTTCACCTCCCTTGAAAAATATGAAGGAGGAATTGTTACCTTTGGAGATGGCGGCACTTCTAGAGTCACTGGTAAGGGCTCTATCAGTGTTGCTGGTCTTCCCAAGCTAGATAATGCCTTACTTGTTGATGACCTTAAAGCTAATCTTTTGAGCATTAGTCAAATGTGTGATTCCCATCATGAAGTATTGTTTTCAAAAAATAAATGTGAAATTTTGGATAAACAGGGAAATACTGTCTTACATGGGGTTCGCACATCTGATAACTGCTATGGGATCCTTACCACTAATGATCTTATTTGTCATTCTGCCATCATAAGTAACATTGATCTATGGCATCAAAGATTAGGTCACATGAATTTCAAAGACTTAACTAAGATAGCCAACAAAGAGCTTGTGAGAGGAGTACCTAAACTGGGTAAGAATTTGAGCCATGTGTGTGGACCATGTCAACTTGGAAAGCAAACCCGTGCTCCTCATAAAAAGCTGAACAACTTTACAACCAAACATCCTCTTGAATTGGTTCACATGGATTTAATGGGTCCTACTCGCACTGAAAGCATTGGTGGTAAAAGATACATTTTTCTAACTGTTGATGATTTTACTCGGTTTTCTTGGGTAAATTTTTTAAGAGAAAAATCTGATACGTTTGATGCTTTCCAGGCTTTAGTCCTTAAAATCCAAAATGAACAGGGTGTTTCCATTGGGCATATCATAAGAATCCAAACTGATCATGGTCGTGAATTTGAAAATAGTTCGTTTTCGGATTTTTGTGATATGCATGGAATTAAGCATGAATTTTCTACACCTATTACTCCACAACAAAACGGAGTGGTTGAGAGGAAGAACAGAGTTGTTCAAGAAATGGCTAGGGTCATATTCCTTAGTAAGAAACTTCCTCCTAAGTTTTGGGCTGAAGCCCTAAATACTGCGGTTTATGTCATAAATCGTGTGTATTTAAGGCCCGACACTTTACAAACTCCATATGAATTGTGGAAAGGATTGAAACCTAATGTAAAATACTTCAAAACTTTTGGGAGTAAGTGTTACATCTTTAAAGATAGAGAGCCCTTAGGCAAATTTGACTCTCGAAGTGATGAAGGTATTTTTCTAGGGTATTCAACCAACAGTAGGGCTTTTCGAGTCTATAACCTGCGAACTTTATCTTTAATGGAATCTATCAATGTGGTTATAGATGACACAGATGCACCTACTCCAAAGAACAAATGAGGATGACATTGGTGAGTCTCCAATCTTGAATCGAACCACAAAATCAAGGAGAAGCTGCGATCCAATCACAAGAAATTATTACAGCACCATCCTCACAAGTAAGTTCAAGTCCAAAGAGTGCTCAAAGGGACATCACTCCTATTGCTTCTGTCACCGCAAGTCCTGAGCTTAAACCATCAGCATGGGTGAAACTGAATCATCCAAATTTCAACAGTGATTGAAGTGTTTTGATCGAATGAAAACCCGAAGACAGATTCGGGATGAGGTATCACATATGTGTTATGTTTCTTTAATTGAACCTAAGAATTTTAAAGAGGCCTTGCTAGATGATAGTTGGGTCAATGCTATGTATGAAGAATTAGGTCAATTTGAGCATAACAAAGTTTGGACTCTTGTTCCCCGACCTAGAGACATGAATGTGATAGGTACCAAGTGGATCTTTAAAAATAAATCTGATGAGAATGGTACTGTTGTAAGGAATAAAGCTAGGTTGATTGCTCAAGGCTACACACAAGTAGAGGGTATTGACTATGATAAGACGTTTGCCCCAGTTGCATGTCTCGAATCTATTCGTATTTTGCTTGGTGTTGCAGGTTTTCTTGGCTTTAAGTTATTTCAAATGAATGTGAAAAGTGCCTTTCTGAATGGGTACTTGAAAGAAGAGGCATATGTTGAACAACCAAAAGGGTTTGAGGACCCTAAATGTCCTAATCATGTCTACAAGTTAGACAAGGCTTTGTATGGGTTGAAACAAGCCCCTCGGGCTTGGTATGATAGACTTACTACCTTTCTTCTTGATAGTGATTTTCAAAGGGGTAGTGTGGATAAGACCTTATTTATGAAACATACTAAGTCTCATATTCTTGTTGCCCAGATATATGTTGATGATATTGTGTTTGGATCTATTGCTGAGCATCTTGTGAAATATTTTTCGGATTGCATGACACATGAGTTTGAGATGAGCATGATGGGAGAGTTGTCTTATTTCTTGGGTCTTCAAATTAAACAGTCTCCTTTGGGTATATTTGTTTCCCAGTCTAAGTATGCAAAAAATCTTGTGTCAAAGTTTGGTCTTGAGTCTGCCAAACATGCACGTACTCCCATGAGTACCAGTCTTCACCTTTCCAAAGATTCCTCTGGTATTGATGTTGATCCTACCCTTTATAGGAGTATGATAGGGAGTCTTTTGTATCTCACAAACCTGTCCGGATATTTCTTTCAATTGTCAAGTTTGTGCCCGTTACCAAGCCAGTCCTAAAGAGTCTCATCTTCTTGCGGTAAAACGCATCATCAAATATGTTAATGGGACCTTGGGGTATGGGGTTTGGTTTTCCACTGATACTACAGCTGAAATTACTGGGTTTTCTGATGCTAATTAGGTGGTGTGTCGATGATAGGAAAAGTACATCCGGGATGTTTTTACCTTGGGAATAATCTGGTTTCTTGGCATAGTAAAAAGCAAATGCCATCTCTTTCGATCACGAGGCTGAGTACATTGCTGCAGGGAGTTGTTGTGCTCAAATGTTGTGGATGAAGCAAATGCTTCATGATTATGGGATAGAACAGAATACTCTCACTCTTTTTTGTGATAACACAAGTGCCATAAACATTTCAAAAAATCCTGTCCAACACTCTCGCACCAAACATATTGACATCCATCATCATTTTATTCGAGAGTTAGTGGATGAAGGCCTTGTTGTTTTGGAACATGTTCCTACTGAGCATCAAAAAGCTGATATTTTTACAAAACCCCTTGATCTTCTTCGATTTGAGTTTCTTAGAAAGACCTTGGGTGTAATGCTCAGTAACTAGGTTGCTTCCTGTTTTTTCTTTATTATGTGAGGTGAGTGTGAGTGGTTGGCTTACTGTTCTTGGATGTTTTAATCTCATTGTGCCTGAGTCCTAATATTTTTTGCATCACATTTTTTTTATGAACACTACTCATGTTTCTTACAAGATCTCATTAGTCTTTGTTCATAGCTCATTCTGAATGCCCATACTGATTTACTTCATGATCTCATTCTGTACACATTCTTGAGATAAATTGTTGCAGGGGTTTCCGCGCAAGTGATCAAAGTTCTCTATGGACCACTGACAGTGTTTCATGTACTATTTCAGAGGAATTGACCTATACTAGTACATCATGGGTGATGTTGAGTCTCTTAACCATCTACCATTTTTTTTCACTTCCATGGCTTCTCCCTCAGTACATGATATCCAGGCATTAGGAAAAGACTACCTCAGAGGCACCAACCAGGCCATCCTTTTGATTTCATTCTTCTCTGGTTTGGTCTCCATACTCTTGAGCGTATATGCCACCAATGAGTGCCAACAAGAAAGAAAAGTTAAAAAAAAAAGATCATTACTTGAGGGGGAGCCTCCGCATTTACTCAACAAATACCCCGTGATTCCTAGTGGTTTGACTTTTCTCTGTGATGGTCCGTTACTTGTGTCGGAGGTTCAGGCATCAGATCACTACCAGGATTAACTCTAGCTTTGTGGCTCTCAAGGATTGCACACACACACATTGTTTATGTGAGCTCTCATATGTGTTTTTGAGTTATGCATTCTTATGATGCTTATGGCCTTGATTTAATACTATCTGTTTTATTCATGATCTGGTGTTTTAACTCTTTTCTCAAATTTTCAGGACTCATGATTGATGGATTCTTTTGTCCTTGTGGTATAGTCTTTCACTTGGTCACCTTGCGTGGTACAGGACATCCTAGGTGTGTTTATTTTATTTACAAAAAAAAAAAGAAAAAAAAAGGAGGTTTTCCGCTCAAGCGGATTGTTTTACGCTCGAGCGTATTTTTTACCCTTGCAGCATTTTTGTTCCTGGTTTCATAGTTCTGAGAGAGGGGTTTTTGCGCTCAAGCCTCCGTCTTCACGCTCGAGCTGGATTTCGCTTGCATTTCTTTACGCTCGAACGGGACTAAGTGCGCTCGAGCGGATCCAATTTGTATTTAAATCCCTCATTCGACTCTTCAGGTCATTTTTTTTCCCCTCTTTTCATATCTCTCAAACCTAGGGTTTGGATTGTGCAAGTGTTGGGCTGGATTCCACCTTCATTCTTCCTCTCCATTGCCGATTCCACCTTTGGTAAGTTGTTTCCTCTCTTCTCCTCTGTTTTTGTTTCGTAATTTCAGCACTTTTGGGGGTAGTATTTCGGGGTTTTTGGGTGTTTTGTGTTTCATTTCTTTTTCTCTTTCTCTCACACACCTTCACTAAATAGTACTCTCTTTCTTTTAGTGCCTTTCCTTGTTGTGTCTTAGACCTAGGGTTTCTGTTTTTTGTTTTGTGATCTCATGTCTCCTTGATTGTTTTTTTGGGTTTGGGTTCGCAGTGGTCTCTTGGGTACAACATAGTGTGGCTTTGAGGGTATTGGCTTTGTCTCATGCTTGTATTGGATTTGTCTCATGCTTGATGTTTTGCATTGCACATTGGGGATTTCATTCTTATACATCTATTGCATTATGTGTTTGGAATGTTTACTGGACTGTTTTCATGCCCGGTTTTAATTCATGAACTGCTTTCTGGACTAATGGTTTGATTTGGTTTTTGTTTGGTTTGGTTTTTGGCTTTTGTGGGTTGTTGGGTTCTAGTTGTGTTCTCCCTAGTCATGTCTGCTCTTGCCCCTAAACGCCGTAAGGCCACAGTGTCTCGCCCTACCTTTAATTCTGTGAGGTTTCAGTTTGCTAAACAGTCCAAGTCATTCCATAAATCTTTTGAGTCTCGTACAGTTCATTTAGAATGGAATGTTCAACCTGATACTTTTGATTCCATCCACATTCGTTCTTTGTTCGACCCTCTAGGTGGTGACTTAGTTTTATCTTTTTCTGGCCGTCAGAATCTCGATTGGGTTCGAGAATTCTACTGTAATATGGAGGGTATTAGTGATTTTGAGCCTTCTTTTACAACCTAGGTTAGGTCCAAATCTATTTATGTCACCTCTAAGCTCATACGCCAGCTCCTTAAGATTGAGCAAGTCTTTTCCGAGCACTATCCTTTTCCCATTCCAGACCGACCTACCTGTAATTTTGATACTGTGGCTAAGGAGTTGTGTAGTGTTTCCCGCCATTGGCCGAAAGGTGATTTGATTAAACAGTTTGAACTTCTTTTGGAGTTCAGACTGCTTAATCTTATTGTCTGTGCCAACATCATAGTGACCACTCACTCCTCTGAGATTAAACAAGACCAAGGCTTCATTTTATACTGTATTGCCAATCACATGTCTTTTGACCTAGCCACCCTTATTATCAAAAAGATGATCGGTGTTCATGGGAATAAACAGCTTGGCCTTCCGTATGGTTGTTTGATAAACCGTCTTCTGTCTGATCTTGAGGTCTCAGTTTTAGAAGATGATGAATTTGGCTACCCTTCTCGCCCTTTTACGAAAAAAACTGTTTCACAAAGTAGGGCTCATATTAAGGGGGAGTCGTCCCGGTCTGGTCCTTCTGCAAGTGTCGTTGCTGGCCTCGCTAAGGAAGGGGAGTTTGATGCCGCGGCAGCAGGTGGTGAGGATCCTGTGCCTCCTCCCGATCTTCATGTTCAGATTCAGCAGTTTCAGGAGGTCATGACCCGGCGCTTGGATTTTCTGGATGCACGCTTTGATGCGTTTGATGGTCGTCTTGGTCAGATGGAGCAGACTCTCACTCAGTTAGTCCATCTCCTTTAGTCTCCACCATTACAGCCTCTTGATGCATGATCTGTTTTTTGCTTCCCGGACAAAAAGGGGGAGAGTTTGGTAACTTTGGACATTTGGAGAGTTTTTGGTTATTACATTGGTGAAACTTTGGTAACTTGACATGGTAACTTGACATTTGGACAGTTTGGTGGTACATATCTTTATTGACATCTTGATGTTTTAACTTTTTTGTTGATGGTTGGATACTTTGGGTATTTTGTTGATAGTTGGATAGCATGCTAGTATTGTGGATATCATTTTATTTTTGTCTTGTCTCATGCTATTCCATAGTTTTGTTTTGGTATGTTGGTTGTGATTACACAGGTGCATATTAAATGAAGTTGGATGGCTGTGTTCATGGCAAGAGTGTTGATTTTTGAGTTGTTTAGATTTTTTTTTCTTTGTTTTTTAAACTCTTGTTTAGTGCGTGTGTTTAAGGAAAATGTTTAGAAAGGTTTTGTCCGGGAATTGACAAAGGGGGAGATTGTTAGGTCCCTTTATTGTCAAATCCGGGTACAAAACTTTGAGTTGTTAAAGTTGTCTATTTTCCTGTATTTTTGTCCTTCCCGCTCGAGCGGGGTCTGTTGCGCTCGAGCGGAGTTTGTGGTATCTCAGTAGTTTAACAGGTCTGTAAAAGTACTGGGGTGTATGATTTCACGCTCGAGCGGACTCTCAAGCGCTCGAGCGGAACCCTGTGTTGTCACGCGCATATTTTGTTGAAGCCGCTTGAGTGGGATGTGGTGCGCTCGAGCGGAGATCGCGGACTCAGATTTTCTATTTATACCTGGTTAGGTTATTTTTAGGATTACTTTTCCTAGATTCTATTCAAGAGTCCTAGGGTTTTGTTTGAAGTTTTCTTCTGAGTTTTTTGTGAGTTTTCCTTGATGTTCTTGAGAGAGTTCTAAACTTATGAATTGAGATTTATACATCAAGAAGTTTGATACTTTATATTCAAGAGAGTTCTCTTCGGTGGCTTCCAAAGATCAAGACGTAGAGTTTCAAAAGGCGTTTGATTCTTTACGTAGTCGTTAATTCGACAAGTGAAGTTATGGAATCAACTTCAGGATTGATCAGTTCCGTGACGAAGGTGTGGTGAAAGAGTTGCAGAAGATTCGAGGACAAATTGACTGAGTTGGGTAATTTGTGTATTATCTTTGTAATCTTTCTTCCTTCAGTAGTGGATTGATTAGTGGCGGTTCGCCCGTGGTTTTTTATTACAGTTGAATGTTCTTCAATTGTGGTTTTTTCACGTAAAAAATCGTTTGTGTCGATTTATTGTTTATTCCTAAAATCAAATAATCTAAAATCACTCTCGTAAGTGCCTGTTGATTTTAGATTGAGTGTTTTGAATAATTGGGCTTTGGAATATTTTAATCTTGATCTAATCACGAATTACTTAGGATTTTCAACATTCATCGTTTCCATGAGTACTTCTACGAACAACATGGGGAATTGCATGTAAATTCGTAAATTTTAAAATGAAAAGTTAAGTTTCTTAAAAAGTTGAAAATGTATGTAATTCGCAATTTTTATATTTATAAGTCAAGTTTCTTAGACATTTGTAAATTACTTTAACTCTTAAATTTAAGAATTAAAAGTTAAATTTGGTACAAAGTTTTCATTTTTTAAAATTCGTATTTTGTATAATTCAAAGTCAAATTTCTTTCAAATTTGAACCTAATGCAAAGTTCGAAATTTGATGCAAAGTCAAAGTTCTTACAAAAAAATTGCAAATTTTTTTTCTAGTTCATAATTTCTATACTGAAAAGTTGCGTTTTGTAGGCTTTTTCTAATTTATTTGTATTCGTAATTTTTAAACATTAACAGTCAAATTTCTTACAAAGTTGTCAATTTTTTTTAATTCATAATTTTTAAACGTTAATAGTAAAATTTCTTACAAATTTGTCATTAATTTTAATTCGTAATTTCTATAATTAAAAGTCAAAGTTCTAGGCAATTTGACTAATAATTTTGTTTTAATTTGCAATTTGTGTAAGGACAATTGAAATTTGTTACAATTTTGTAATTTTTGTTCTAATTCCTAAATTTTATAATTAAAATTCAAATGTTGCACAAATTTGTAATTTATTTTAATTCGTAGTTTTTAGAATTAAAAGCCAAATTTGTAAGAAATTTGTCATATTTTTTAAATTCTTATTTTACAACTACAAGTAAACTATCTTACAAATGAACAATGGTATATGCACTAATTTGTATAGCAATAACAGATGATTAATAATAATTTTAAAGGTTTTAGGCATTTATAATTTATATAATAGGTTAGGTCAGTTATAATGTCATAAGGTATGTTGGTAGTATATCAATTGTTTACAAATTTGTAAATTTATTTTTAATTCCTAATATGTAGATTGTGAATTTCTTACAAACAAATATTTGTATAATAATAAATTGTAAAAGTAGCCATTGGAAGTGTCTTCACTGCCACGTCAGCGAACACATTTTTTTTTTTTTTTGTCTTTAGGGGTACTTTGGTCATTTGGTATCACAACATCATTTCAAACACATTTCCAATACAGTCGTAGAACAAAAAATTTAATCCATCTTCCCAAACACAAAAACTAAAATAGCAAATAGCCAAATAGCCAAAAAGCCTAAAAAGTACCCACTTCCCAAACACCCACAATATAGAAGTGGCCTGTTTAGTTTTTTAATTAAAATGTTCGATAAAAAATTAATATATTTGGAAGAGACATTTTAATTTTTTACAAAAAAAAGTTTAAAAAAAAATGTGAATGAGAATAAATCTTTGACTTTTTTGCATGAATTAATTTTTTTTTGAACTTTTTAACTAAAATAGTTATTTATAAAATAGGGTCTCAATGTATATATGCTAGAAAATTAAACAAAAGAATACAAAAAATAACACTGAAGAAAACAAACAAAAAGCACTAAAAATGTATGAGTAATTCTATTTACATCACTATTTTATGTCATTAAAATCCCAAATTTTTATTTTTATTTATCAAAATCTTATCCTTATCTAAAATGACCAAAAAAACCCTCCAAGTGTTAGCCGTAATTTCTCAATTCATCCACTATTTACTACTATGTCCACCAACCACCACTATTGTCGCCGCTACTCCCAAACCCTTTTTTGCCTTACCTCATCCTCCCCCTTCATTTCTTATGCGTCTCTAAACCCTAATTCTCTCTTTCTCTCTCTTGTGGAAGTAGTTGGGTCACAATAGAGGGTACATGATAGAGCAGTGAGATATTTTATTTCCACACACCAAATTTTCTCAATTCACACATTTAATGCATCTTTTTTATATTACATTTTTATCCTAAAATAAAATTACCAAAATATCCTTACCTTTCCAACCGAAATCCTAAGTCCTAGGCCTTTTTTTTGACCACTCTAATCATGCTCTTCACCTCCAGTAAACCTCCCCACCGCCACCACCATTGCCGCCATCATCCCTATTGTCCACTTACTCCGCAACCATCATCATCTCATTACCAATTTTTATTAGCGGCATTGCTGCTAGGAAAAAAGTAATTAACAGGAAATTTCTTTAATTGAACACAAAATCTTATGATGTAAATAGTAGAATGTTTCTTTGAAATGACCATAAATGTATTATTTAGCATCAGAGTTGAATCATCTTTCACCCGAAAAAGAAGAAGTTTCCTATCAATGATTCATGTTTGTTAAAGAGTCAAAAATACCAACTTTGCTCGTTGGCAGGGATAGCTAAAAAGCCATTGCTATTACAGGTCGAATGAATTTCAAAATCATGAATGCATGTAAACAATTGGGAATTACATTTTGGTGTATTTAAAATGGCTTTCCTAAAGCAAATTCGTGTCAACTGACACTACAAGAAAATGCACTTCTAGCGACTAAAGTTTTAGTCACCAAAAGTAAGGTTTTTAGTCGCTGAAGTCTTTTCCTGACTAAATATTTTGGTCGCTAGATTTGTCGTGGGAAAACGGTCAGGGAAGGTTTTGGCGACTAAAAAAAATTTAGTCGCCAAAAGTCCTATAAATGGCTACTAATGTTTTATTAGGGAAAATTACGAGGTATTGGCGACTAAATATTTTTTAGTAGCCAAAAGTCATAAATTGGCGACTAAATATTTAGTCGCCAAAAGTTTTCAAATAGAATTAATTTTCATTTTCAGCGACTAAAACTTTTAGTCGCCCAAAGTATC
The DNA here is from genome assembly GCA_025200525.1 of Camellia lanceoleosa. Taxonomy (NCBI): domain Eukaryota; kingdom Viridiplantae; phylum Streptophyta; class Magnoliopsida; order Ericales; family Theaceae; genus Camellia; species Camellia lanceoleosa. Next base: position 17,057,808 of record CM045772.1, read on the forward strand.
ATTTATTATTAGCTACTAAATATTTAGTAGCCAAAAAAAATTAATTTTTATATTTTTTTTTAGCTACTAAACTATTTAGTCGCTTAAAGTTTCATATATTTTTTACTACTAAATTTTTGGTCGCCAAAAAATCTTTGGTTTGTTTTTGGCTACTAAATTTTAGTAGCCAACAAGTTTTATTTAGTTTTTTGGCTACTAAACATTTAGTCACCAAAAACTTTATTCTACAACTCAGATTTATTTAAGTAACTTGCACCTCAGATATAAACAAAACAATACATATGTCTATTTCTATTTCACTTTCAACCATCCAAAAATTTGGTCTTGTAACATCAAATTCTATACAAAAAAAATATACTGAATTCTCTTTTTTTTTTTTTTGTATTTAATAAATTTTATAGAAAAAAATTTCACAAATATTATACCTTTTAAGTATATTTATGTTAACTGTATCTAAAAATTAAAAAAAAAATTACTTAAAATATTAAAAAAAATCAATAAAAACAAAAAATATAAAAAAACAAAAAATTTGAGTAATTTTTTGAAAAATAAACCTTAAAAAATTCAAACTACGGTTTGACTTTCCCTTCCCTTATCTCCCTCTTATACATCAAAAGGGTACTTTACACACACTTAAAAAACATATTGGAGGTTGATTCATGCGAATTATGTATATTTTAAGTAAGTAAAAATAAAAAATAAAAAATTAATATTATAATATATGTGTTACTTAAATAATAAGAGTAATTTTTACCAGACCTTGTGCCCGGGTTCAAGTCTTATCCATTTTTCTATATAAAGAGAAGAAATGGCACGTAATATAAAGAAAAGTAAAGATTTTAAGATACCAAATCCAGTTTTACTGATGTATATGTTATGCACTTTATATAAAAAAATATAATTTTTCATCATAAAATGTATAATTTTTGTTATACAAAATTCTAGGAGTGTATATCACAATTTCACTATTCATAACTTTCAGTAATCATAACTTTTGTTATTGTTTAATTGTTTAATAAAATTTTGTAAACATGTTAAGTAAAAATTCAATATAATAAATAGTATTATGTAGGGCTGAGTAAGGAATTCGTGAAATTCGTAATCTAATTCGGTCTAGTCCAATCCGGTAAGTTTTGATTGGTTTTTGAATCATGGTTTGGTTTGATTAAAAATTAAATGTTGTAGAAGACCCCTGACTATTTTAACATATACCCCTGTGATTAGTTCTATACCTAAAGAGAGATTGCTAGAGAAAATTAGAGAGCTGTTCACAACCAGGCTACCAAATTATGTGAGGGTTGCACATGAATTACATGAGGACGGGCAACCACATCTCCATGCTCTTGTCCAATTTCCATACCGTTTTCAGACGCAGGATGAACGGTTCTTCGACGTTACTCACGATCGAACTAATCGCCATTTCCATCCAAATGTACAAGGGGCCTACAACCATCAGAATGTGCTGGAATACATCTCCAAACACGGGGATTACACGGAATGAGGTGAATTTCGTGAGAGGGGCCGCTGCGCTAACTAGAACAACAAAGAAAACATATATCGTGAGGCACTTACAACAGGCAACAAGGAGCAAGCTCTGGCAATGGTAAGAAATGGCGATCCAAAATGTTATTGGATAAATTATGACAAGTTGTCATCCAATTACGACAAAATTTCATATACTCCGCTGTTGTCGTATGTTCATCAATTTACAGATATAGTGTGGATCGTCCCAGCAGTTATACAGCAATGGGTTGCAGAAAATATAAGGGACGAAGTCCAACGTCCACCCAGGCCCAAGAGCATTATAATTGAAAGCCTATCTAGGATTGGGAAAACATGTTGGGCCCGATCTCTTGGGCTGCATAATTATTATTCTGACCACATCGATTTGAGGGACCACAATGACGGCGCTTTTTACAACATAATCGATGATGTGGCCCTACAGTTTTTGAAACACTGGTGGGAATTTATTGGAGCGCAACAAGATTTTTTTTCAAATTGTAAATATACCCGCCCAAAGAAAATAAAAGGCGGAATTCCAAGTATTATATTATGCAACCCTGGCGCCGACTCTAGTTACAAAGATTTTTTGAAAAAAAATGAACACGCCGGGCTCAAAGCGTGGACAATCCGAAACGCAAAATTTTATACAGTCGACCAGCCCCTGTTTGCCAGAACCAATCAAGAAGAGACATTGCAATGAGAAGAAGAAGGCCCAACACAGGAAGATATTCCACTTCCAATGCGGCTGTTTGTTATTCCATACGAACGGATGTATCGAACCACATCCACTGGAGAGAGAGGATACAATCAGGGGTCTTCTATGACACTTTGACCAATCCGATGTGGTTCAGAGCCGTAGACATGTCCATGCCAGGGAATTAGGGGGTATACAAGATAGAATGCCTGTTCAACTACAACCTCCGAAAAGCACTGCAAGTCCGAACATTCACTGCGACAATGTATACATATCAATTATAGGCCCGCTTTACGTTTCCAGTTACATGCCCAGTAGACATCACATATTTTGGAAATGCCTATGCTGCCGCAGATAAGAAAGGATGCCCATGGACAGCGTCGTACAAATTGCTACAAACAAACATCAACGATGATGTGAAATATTGCAAAATGAAAGCCACATTGGTTTTCCAAACATCATCGTTCCCAGATGAAATTACTTATCGGCCGCCATTAATAACTGTTTTGTCCAAGGTATTCGACAACAACCACGTGGATATTTGGCACGTGAAGCGTAGCGTGACAAAGGCAAGACTAACACGCTGCAATTCCGAATCACGTTTTCAATCCACAATGACATTGTCAGCACCGATGGGCCAATACGGTTCTTCAGCCCAAAGAATAATGGCGGCACGAATGTCAGCAAGTTCAATTCAGGATGGGCCTGAATCATTCAGTCGACGCGACATAATTTTGCCGACCCACGGCCCATCAATAATCAACACTGGGCCAAATAATCAGCCCAGCGGCCCAGTTGACATAGGCCCATCCGTAAGCGAGGCCGGATCCAATAACTCAGAATCATCAAGACTCACTACAGACGAGGTGTCTAAATTAATAGGAGAAGCTGTAAAAGCCGCAGTGGAAGGATCCACATCAGCCCAGAAAGCAAATGTATAACGGAGACAATTGTAAAATAATTTGTAACCAATAATTGTATTAATAAAAAATTATTTTACTAGTAACAATATTTCAATCTACAATTTAAATGCGCCCTTACAATTGATTTTGTGCGACATTCCCACACAAAATAACAAATAATTGCGTTTTTTACAATATTATTGTACGCGCTGCTCAGTTGACCTAAACTATCTCGGAATTCGGAAACAACATTCTTTCCGATGTTGATAAATGTTTTAACGCTTTGACGGCTAACAACTGGATATTCATTCGATTGCGGCGGCATTACAATAGGGACACGCCGCAGTACAACAAAACGATCTATTTCTGTGCCCCTGACCATACAACCAGTTCGTGGGTCACCACTGGACCACAGGAAGACATCTTCAAACTTAGGCATATACGCAGGATTAGGAAAACGGTCCAACACAACGACAAATTCACATTGGCCATTGTCAAGTATACCAGATGGATCAATGTCCACAGTTTGTTCTGCAGTCTGAGTAGGGGCATCACGCATGTCGCTTTCGAGGCCAGGCGTATCAGCAACAACTTCAGAGAGACCACCAGTTTGACGTAAAACTACACCCTGGATGTAGAGCCCTAACAGCTTCAATTCTCAGGATAGTCGTTCATCCTTTTCAGTACCAACCTCTGGCAAATCGAAATGGAAAAAATGAGGCTCATCATATGAGAGAAAATCGTCAATCCCCCAGATGGAATCACACAACGATTTAGACGTGAAACGTTTTTTTTTTTTTTTTTTGTAATAACTATGTTTCCGTAGTTTAAAATAACTTCGACCGGAAACACCAGATCTGCTGGATGTTGTCCAACGGCGACTAAAATTTAATTTAGTTCTGGTGGTATATGGACGCCGTTGCGAAAAACGGAAAGTAGTCGCCATAATCGATGATGGAACCCCACCATTAAATGCATCACATCGATTTTATTTTATAGGCGTAATATGTTGACCGTGACATGGGTCAACATGAACAGTTGCTATTTTAAAAACCATGTCCCTGTATAACGTATGGCCCAGAATAATAACAGATCACAAACGATGCAAAAACACCAAATCATGGGCCATACATATGTTAACTATTTCAACTTCCCGCTTGCGCTTCCCTTTAAATTTAAATTTACCACTTGCGCTTGCCTTTTTCAGATTTTTAATCCTGGCCGCAGATCTGAACGCGGAGCGGAGTCCCTAGACGACAATGCGCCGGTCTAATCGCCATTTGTCAATTATCATAGACTTGAATGTTACTCACGTTTTGATAAATGTTTTAACGCCTTGATGGCTAACAACTGGATATTCATTCGATTGCGGTGGCATTACAACGGGAACCCGCCGCAGTACAAAAAAAGGGTCTATTTTTGTGCCCCTGACCATACAACCAGTTCGTGGGTCACCACTGGACCACAGGAAGACATCTTCAAACTTAGGCGTATACGCAGGATTAGGAAAACGGTCCAACACAACCTGTATTTATTTCGTGCAACTTGCACCCTGTATATAAACAAAACAATACATATGTCTATTTCTATTTCACTTTCAACCATCCAAAAATTTGGTCTTGTAACATCAAATTCTATACAAACCAAATATAATCCAACCCAAAATAATAATTCCATACAAACAAATAATCATACAAAAATGATGTCCTCCGTATACAAAAAAGAAATATCCACTTTGTGAACTATAGAAGTGAAACATAATCCACATCTGATTCAGAAATCATTTTACTATAGACAACAAGTACCATAGGCCTGCTAATTTTCATATCACAACTACCAATCTATCATCCCAATGAGTAAATCAACTGAGAAAAAACACTAATAAAAAGCACAAAAGGCTTAAAGGCAGAAACCATGTGGAATCTTTAATCAATCTTTTAATAAAGCGGAAGGATGGAGGAAACAGATAAAAGCACATAATAATCTCTTCCCGCTGCAACAAGACCAACCCATTTTGGTTTCTGTCAATAGGTCCTCAAAACACAGTTTATATCACTACTACCAAAGTAGCAAATTTTAATTCATTTGATGTAATATTAGATATATATATATATATATATATTGAGAGGGCAATTTACACTGAATTGGGCCGAGCTGGTGGTTGGGCCGAAGTAAGCCCAAGTGAAAGGGTAGCCTTTGACGTCGTCGGAGTGTTCGCGGTATTCGGTTCTGAGGCTTGAGTGGTGTAGTTCGTTTCTTCTTAGTCCGGTCTTGACGCATCTAAACCGGAGTAAGTGAAGAAATGGAGAGCCGAACTAATAAAAGTTAATTTGAAGATGCTTGGTTACTTGTCGTAACATGTGTTAAACCGAGGTGAACTTTGACTCGTAATGTCTTTCACTTGACTCCTTATGTTTAGCTCGGCCTTAGCAGGGGTACGCCGAGGTAAGGGATAGAAGTAAGGACCGAACTGGTTGTTACTCCGGTCAGTGAGAGTTCGGCTGTAGAGGGACCATCTCACTTGGTTTAAGCAGTGAGGAGGGTGTTGGAGGATAAGCATTATCTTCCAAGAGTATGAGTTCTAGGAGGACTCTATGCAAGGAGGAGTAATTCTAGAAGGACTCTACGCATGGAGGAATGAGAGTCCTAGGAGGACTCTTCGCATGGAGAAGTTAGAGTCCTACCAGGACTGTGCCACGCGAAACCTATATAAAGCTCACCAATATCACCTTTGGAGAGGTAACACAATTTTGCTTCCTGAATACACAGAGCTTTTGCCTTCTTGTCTTGCTTACTGACTTAGGCATCGGAGAGGTTTCCGGCACACACCCGCCGGCTAGCTCACGTTTGTATTTTCAGGTGGTGGAACGACGACGTATTGAGGAACGCAGACTTGATCAACAGGATTATACGAGAAGGTGAAATTCTTTCCCGTACATATATATATGTTTATGCTAATAGCATAGACACAATGAATAGAGAAGTCTACTTGCAATTAGTGTCATCAACATTTTCAAACTTTCGAGACAGCTTTGTGAACCATAGTTTCCTTGTGGATTTGGTGGCAACTCTTCTCCATAAGGTCAAGCAACTTCTCCAAGTTCATAGCCCACGAATTCAAAATGTCATTGCTGTCCTTTGTTGCCTAGAAATAGACTATACCCATTGGCCTATCAATCTTTGCTACCAGCGCTTTAGAGACAACCATCTCTGAAAGATGCTTCTCAGCTTCCTGAGAAAGAGAGACAAATATGTAACTCTTCATAAAACACATGGATTCAGATACATGCAACATCACACCAATCAGCAACAAGATATGAAGAATATTGTCATACACAGGTGTGTCAGCAAAGAAACTTGAAGTGCAGTATGCAATAATCCAATATAGAGGTAAAGGAATTAAAACAAGCACCCTCCAGATAAGATTAATAATAGCTCCCATTTTAAAGGGTTCTGCTTTTCTTTTTCTTTTTTTTGTTCCTCTGTTTTGTATTTTTTATTATTATTTCCCTTCGCATAGGGGGGGGTGTTGCAAAACTGGCAACCTACCCTTAAGGAACAGTATGGAAAAGCTTAATAGTAAGTACTAGTTGTTTGAGATAGTATAATTGTCAATAAAAAGTTATATATCACATGTGATGTTTTCTGTGTATCATCTATACAATATAAACAAAAGAATAGAAGGAGTATAAATTCATTGTTCTTAAATGAGGGAATTTCAAATTATTGACCGCAACAAATATCAAATAGGCCTAAAAAAAAGCTGAAAATAGGAAATCAAAATAAGAGAGTGCGTTTTAAAGAAAAAAAAATAAAAAGAGTACACAAATTCCTATATAGGGCAATAGAAACTCAATAGAATCAAAGACATTAGCAAGGTAACTAATTTCCATAGATAGAAATAGTATTTTGCAAAATGTAACTTCAATATGCACACGCTAAAACATAACACTTGCACAAGATTAATAGATGTCCAAAGGCTATGAGCATGGAGAGTTTGAGAAGAGTATCGAAGTACCAGTTATTTCACCGATCCCTAAAACATCATGGTGGTAGATATTACACATTTTGGTAATGATTAGTTTATTGGTGCTATCTCCAAGGTGAAATTCTCTATCCTAATCATTGGCAAAAGGAAGGGGTTTTTTTTTCTCAAGTTCAAGGGATTTTAAGCAACTATGCCCACTTCTCTTATTCTAGTCATGGAGGTGTTACCAGTTGTGAGGTGTGTTGAAGATGGAGGTACACTGAGGAGATTCATGGTGGGGGATAGAGGAGAATTAGTATTAGTTTCTCACCTGCCTTTTTGTCATGTTATTTTTTGTGGAGCAGAAGAATGGCATCTTAGATTTCTCACTAGTGCTGATGTGTTTTATTGAAGTTGTTTGACCTATGAATAACATAGGCAAGGTGAATTGATCCCAACAGGTGGCCGTGACATCCGTACGGTCGTTCGGGGGCTGATTCGCATTTTCGCCCCCTTAACGCCCTTTTTCGGTTAAGTTTAATGCATTGTTGTCCTATTGGAATTCAAGTGGAAATCATTTTCTTAACTCAAAATTTTTAATTAGCAAAAGGCTTTTCAGTGGAAAAATTTTCACTGTGGGGAGTATGTAAACCAATCAAATATAGCAACCATTTGAGTCAAAATCAAAGCCATAAATGCACACCCACAACCATACAAACAACACCAATATCTATTCCTCATTAAGAACGTGGATAACATATCTATCCTACAATCCACACCTTAAAGCCTTACCACTAATAGCAGTTCCCACCATCATTTTGTGAGGGCCCAATTCCAATCCACTATCATAGAAAGAAACAAGAAGGCAACATAATTAATATCATATCTTCATACAAAGAAATACAATGACAACATAATTAATGCTTCATCACTCTTGCAACTGCAACTCTATTTCACTTTTCTGGCATAGATTTTCCATAGATTTTCCATCTCACAGAATTTAAGCTAGTAAATGCAGTTTGAAAGTAACAGTACATGACAAAGTGTTCGTAGTAATCTCTTCCCATATCAGCATGAATTATTTCACCAAGACAGCTTCAAATTAATAGTTAGCTGGAAGCAAAATTGTAGATTCCATAAATTTGCCAAAGATTACTTCTACATACTAATAATTGCCTAGTGCCATGGCAAGAGTTCATGCTATCGAGCAACAAAAGTTTATCTTTCTTAATCAAAAATGATTCCCATGATGCCACATACCCGCAAATTTTATTTTTTATCTTTCTTAATCAAAAATTACCCAAACTTTTTATGCACATAAAAAATTTAACATGAATTCAATAATAATATTAAAAAAATCTTGAATGAAGAAAATCAGACATTCCAAAACAAATGATGGCAACACCTAAACACTTGGACACAACTAAGTAACTTCCTTCAAAATCAAATTCACCAAACAAAAAGGACAAGATTCTATTGTTGATAATGTTATTGCCAACCAAATCACCATGATAATTTGTGATAACACATGGTTCCACCATCCATTAAAATTTTCCCATGGTGCCACAAGTTTCTTCTTTTCTTTTCTTTTCTTTTCTTTTTCTTAATCAGAAATGAGCCAGGTTTTCATTGCACACACACATTTTAAATCAATTCAGTATGTTAAAAATGAATGAATTATGCACACAATAAAACAAATAAATTAACACCAACACCATTCATTACTTCTAACAGAATTAGTGAGAGCATCAGAAATTACCAACCACCAAAAAAATAAATAATAATAATTCAAACCAAGCTAATTGAGAAAAACAAAATCTAATTCAATTCTGACCCAGTTGCTTGAATTGAGTATGGTTTAATATATGAAAAAGAAAAAAAGACAAACAAAATATGGATATAAAAATTCAAAGAAAATCAAACCACCTATCAGATTCTACCCAGCTAAGGAAACATCATTATTATTCAAATTCATTACATCTCTGTGAACGTAAATACTTACACACAGCTAGGCCCTCAAATTCAAATTCAGAAAACAAAAAGGAGGATGAGATTTCACAGTGACTCAAGCTTTTGTTATGCATAAAAAACTCAAAATCATTCAATCATGAGCACGAATAGCTATTAGGATCACAAAAATCACTACCTCCACCAAATCAAAGCAAGACCATTTTTTTTTTATAATAAAAAAACAAATCAAATTGAAACCCATTTGCTTAAATTGAGTAGGATTTGAAATATAAAACTCAAAAAATAATAAAAAAATCAAAACCCATATGTAGAATACAAAGCAAATTTCAATCTTATTAAGCGAAGAGGACTTCACCGAATTGAGTCCTAAAATTTTCCATTAACTTACCTACTAATAATATTCTTAAATTGTTCAGTACCTTAAATCAATTGCTATCTATCTAATAAAACCCTAGATCCGAGATGGTGAAATGGGGAAATAGAGGAAGAGAGAAAGAGAGAGAGAGAGAAACCTGAATGTGGTTGGGAGGGGGGCCGCGATAGTAAGACACGGTGTCGGTGGTGGAAGTTCGATGGTAACTATTAGCAGGGATGGTGAGGGTGAGGTTTGCTAGTGTTTGACACAGAAGTGTATATCGTGTGTCTGTGTGTGTGAGAGACAGAACAGAGTGTAAATAGATCAGGCGCCAAAAATAATTTGTTTCCCTCTAAAACAAAAATTTCAACCTTTCGCGACTAAATATATTTTTGGTCGCCAAATAACAATAAAATTCTTTTTTGGCGACTAAAATTTGTTTTTGTCGCTGAAAAAAACTTTTGGCGACTAAAATTTTGGTCGCCAAAGGTAAAAAAATAATTTTTTAATTTTCAATCGGCGACTAAATGGTTTAGTAGCCAAAACTTAACATACAGCGACTAAGATTCTTTTTTGTCGCTGAAAATAAATGTTTGGTGACCAAAATTTTGGTCGCCAAAGGTAAAAAATTAATTTTTTATTTTTCTTTTGGCGACAAAATGATTTTAGTAGCCAAAACTTAATATACAGCGACTAAAATTTGTTTTGGTCGCCAATTCTAGCATTTTTAGCAACTAAAATTTGTTTTAGTCGCCAAAAACCAATATACCCCGACTAAAAAAAATTAGTAGCTAAATATTTTACTTTTGGCGACTAAAAAAATTAGTTGGTCACCAATTTCATAACTTTTGGCAACTAAATTTTTTTTAGTCGCCAATTTTGGTCGCCGAATGTGCATTTTGTTGTAGTGTGATGTTCTATTATCTTTAACTTCTTTCAAATGTAACCAAAGTCAATTTCTACTCTCTCAATAAACCCAATTTATCAATGTAACTCATGAATTTCTTACCAGGTGCCCACTAGACACAGAGATATATATACAAACAACTTCCTATCAATTTGCATCAGATTTAAATGGGCCAACTTCATGATTAAAATTTTTAATTTTTTTACTTTCCAATAGAACTATAAAAGATATAGGGTTAGAATTAGGGTTTGAATAAGGAAGGAGACGGGGACATTTTTGATATAATAAGTTATTTATTGAGTAAAACATTAGATCTCAAATTCATTAAGGGTGTGCTTTGAGGAATAATGTGTACAGAGAATATTTAGTGTGTGGAAATAGAAGCTCCCTAGAGCAATTGGTTTGCAGTGGTTGCAATGGAAGGGATGGGTCTCGATGGAAAAAAAAGCTAAAGTTTAATGTGGTGATATTATTTTAGTAAAAAGTTATCTTCATTGAGTTTTATTTTAAAATAAAAGATCTACAATAAACATATCATTTTGTACACACAAACAAAAAATAAAAAACACACTAGATTTTCAAATAAAAGTGATGTTACATAGAATTTTGATATATATATATATATATATATTGACAAAAATAATGTAGCAATGAATTTTTGAAAATGTAAGCAATTTTGATAGGTTTTTGCTTTAAGATTCTAAAATCAAGACTTACCACATTATTCTATAGAGAAAATTGTTAAAAAGTCTAACGTAAGGAGAGTATAAAGTATTAGATTCAGTGAATATTTTTTGTTGGTAAGAAGTTCACTCTTTGTGAAATAGTTTGATAAGAAGTCATTTTGTTTATTTTGAAGGATATTTTGTTTCTAATTTTACTCCTTAATTTATCTATTGACTTTTTTTTTACTATTTGCTCAAATTTATATCTATTTGTTTCCCTTATCTGTTCAAATATCTGTCCAAATTTTATTATCTATTCAATTTTTTAACTATTTGTTTAATTTTTTTAACTATTTGTTCAAATATTTTCCTATTTGTTCATTTTTTTTGTTCAAATTTTTATTTTTTCTACTATTTGTTTTATTTTTCTTACCTGTTAAAATAACAATTTCTTATCTGTTAAAATAAGAATACATTTTTCCTGTCTAAGAATTCATTCTTATCTATTACAATTTTTAACAGATAGGTTTAAACAAATTTGTTAACCTATCTATTAAAATCAGAATTCAATTTTCTTATCTGTAAAATAATTCCTCTTAAACACTTTTTCAACAGATAGGTTTAACAGATTTGAAACAATTATACTCTTAAACAAATTTGTTAGGAATTCGTATCCATTACAGATCTGTTTCATCATCAACAACATTCATTATCATCAACAAACAACTATACCAAAAAAAAAAAAAAAAAAAAAAAAAAGAAAGAGAGAATGAAAATGCTTATCTGTTATAAAAATAAAAAAATAAAAAACCTGAGATTGGGTATCCTCTAACAAGATTTGTTGACTCACCACACACACTTGCATACATACATATATACATACATACATACATACAAACTTGTTTGAGGATATCATTAGCAAAACCTTAGATCAACTCAGATCTAGGGTTGAACCTTGCATATATTACGATGTGGATGGCTTTGACCATCTCCGTTGTGATTATCACGATCTGGACGACTTTGATTTGAAGAAGTTCAAAGCAGATCTGATAACATACGCACACACAAGCAGCAGAGAATGGCGACGATAGAGCGTGGAGGAGGGAGAACCTAAGCGTGATTGAACAGTTGGAAAAACCATGTGATGATGGTGGAAAATTTGTCGATTTGTGAAGTCGATCTGGACTTCTCCGGCGATATTGAGCTGACGAGCAAGATTGGTACATAATGGTGATGGTGGATTTTTACGCACTATGGTGTGGACACTGTTAGGCTCTGGCGCCAGAGTATGTGGCGGCGGCGGCGAAGGAATTGAATGGAAAGGCGGTAACGATGGCTCTAGCGAAGATGGATGTGATGAAGGAGACGGTGGTGAAGAAAGGGCAATGATGGTGAGAGAGAGAGAGAGAGAGAGAAGGAGGGAGTTTGCGAAATGGATGGGTTGATAAGAGAAATGAGAGAAGTGAGAAGTTTAACGTTGTGTTTGGTTGAGAGATTTGAGAAGGGATTTGGAAAGAAAAAAGAAAAAGATAAGTGAAATGTGAATAAAATATACTTATATTTCACCTGATTTCATATACTTTTTTCCCTTTCTTTTTCCAAATCTCTTCTTAAATCTCCAACCAAACACAACGTAGAGAGAGAGAGAGAGAGAGAGAGAGAGAGTGGAAGAGAGAGATGGAGAGAGATTTTGAAGAGATATGGGTTCGAACGAGTAAGAGTCTAAGAGGGTAGTTTTGACATTTTGTACCATCATGTCCTTATGAACAAAGAGTGGTGATAAAGAGCTCTAAAAGTAGAGCTCTAAATTGAGCTCTACTTATGTGGCAATAAGAAAAAAAATAAAATAAAAATAAAAAAGAAGAAGGCCAAAACATCACATCAATAGGTGGACCCCATCTATTAGAGTTCTTTTTTTTTTTTTTTTTTGAACAAGAGAAATAAGACAAAAGGCAAACAGAAACAAACAAAGAAAAAACAAATAGGCTAAAGCTAGCAACAGAGCAAGAGCAGGTGGAGGTTGGGAAACCCAATTCAGTGGAAGCCGACCACGCAGAAATTCTTGGGCTACCCAATGTGCTGCCGTATTTGCTGTTCTTGGACTCCAGTTGAAGAAGAAATTCCCTTGATTAGCTAATCTCTTGATATCATCAAACACAACCCCACGCTCCCAAGAAGGAACCTTTTTAGAGACACACAAATGGATGACTTCTTTGTTATCTCCCTCAATTTCTACTCCTGACAGATTGCATGCCTGGGCAAGTTGGCAAGCACACCGACAAGCTAAGGCTTCTCCTTGAAAGGAAGATGAGATGCTCCACATTAGAGCTCCTTTAGAGCTCTTAATTTAGAGTTCTTAAACGTTTTTTATGAACAAAAGTATTTTAGAGTGTGAACCTTTGAACAAAGAAAATTCAAAATTAGATTTATGAGTTGAGTTCCCTATTCTATATTGTTTTTATGTATATCGAATTTTGTGATTTATATATAAATTTTTTTGAAATTCTTTTGTGGTCTTGATTAGATTTTAGCGTACTCATAGCTAAAGAGTCCAACCTTTTTTTTATAATCATTTTAAGAATAATCTTTGTAGATTATTTGATGGTTTAAGGATGCTCGTCAAATTATTCCCTAATATCTTAACAAATAGATCTCACAATTTCAACCAATAATATCAAGTTTCATTAAAAAAAAAAAAAAAAATCAATAATATCAAGTAGAAGTACCATGTAAACTTGTCCCAAGACCACCACATAATTTTTCATAATCTTTGTAATAGCAAGGAACAAAGGTACTAAAGAGTGAAAGTCTTGTGTTTGGTTTGATTTTTAAAGTTTGTTTTTAGAATTATTATTATTATTATTATTTGTTGTAAAACATAAGATTTAATTTGGTGAAAAAAAACTCATCATTTTCATATAGTTTTATCTTTTTGAAAAATAAAATAAAAATTTAAAAATATCTTTTTAATATTTCTTCTAGTCAAATTAATTTATATATTTTTACAAAAAATATTTTAAAAAATATTTCTAAAAAAGACCCGTGCCTTGCACTTCATTTATAAAAGAGGAAATTACATGTCAAAGATTTTTTCAAAAACTAATTACCAAATAACGAAAAATTTTATGCTTTTACTTTCTAATATATATAAAATTTATCATTAATTTAAAAAAATTTCCTTACAAATCCACTGAAATGAAATTAGGATATTTACCAATAAATCCTATCTCACAAATAAGTATTTCGATTAATCCAATTTTTTTTCTATTGATCTATATTAGTAGAGAATTTCTTTCCGTATAGTCTTATTTTTTATTTTGATAGCGTTTTGGTGGACAATTATACCATTTTATTAATGTGACATGTATGATGTGATACTTCAATGTGACATGTATTAATGTGACACTCTAACGATGTGACACTCCAAAAAAAATTAAAAATTTCTTAGTATACTTTTTCCAAATGTAACAATATAGCGGGTATGATGTGACACTCCAAGACTTTTATTCCAAAAAAACTAGAAACTCTTTAGTATATTTTTTTTCTAAATGTGACAACATGAAGGGTACAATGTGATACTCTAAAAAAATTAAAAACTTCTTAGTGTACTTTTTCTGAATGTGACAACATAACGGGTATGATGTGACATTCTAAAAAAAATAAAAACTCCTTAGTGTATTTTTTTTCCAAATGTAACAATGTGACGGGTATGATGCGACATTTCAAGACTTACTCTAAAAAAATTTAAAACTCTTTAGTGTATTTTTTTTTTAAAATGTGACAACATAGCAGGTATGATGTGATACTCTAAAAAAACTAAAAACTCCTTAGTTTACTTTTTCCAAATGTGATAACGTGACAGGTATGATGTGACACTCCAAGACTTTTACTCCGAAAAAATTAAAAACTCCTTAGTGCATTTTTTATAAATGTGATAATGTAGCGGATATGATATGATACTCTAAAAAAACTAGAAACTCCTTCGTGTACTTTTTCAAAATATGACAACGTGGCGGCTATGATGTGACACTCTAAAAAAAATAAAAATTTCTTAGTGTACTTTTCTCAAATGTGACAATGTGATAGGTATGATATGACACTAAAAAAAAAAAAGTTTTTTTTTTTTTTGTTGCAAATATGACATGTGACACTCTAACATGACAAGTATGATGTGACATTCTAAAAAAATTAAAAACTCTTTAGTATATTTTTGTCAAATGTGACATGTGGCTGGTATAATGTGACACTAAAAAACTCCTTATGCTGTGTTTGGTTGGAGGATTTGGGAAGTAATTTAGATAGGGAAAGAGAAAAGATGTTTGAAACTATCTGAAATATAGGTATATTTTATTTACATTTCATTTATCTTTTCCCTTTCTCTATCCAAATTCATTCTCAAATCTCCCAACCAAACACAACATTAGTGTACTTTTTCCAAATGTGACACTCCAATGTGACGGACAAATAAGTCAATATACATCCAAAAGGATTAAATAGATTACAAAAAAAATATAAAATTATACAGATTACAAATCTAAAATATGAGAGTTATTGATCAATCTTCCAATAAAATTACTCCTTTATAAAATGGCTTGCCTTTCTAACTAGTCTATAATAATAATAATATTTAATAAATTCTAAATGAAGACTAAGCCTACGTTTGGAATGTAACTTGACTTTTTAATTTTTTAATTTTTTGACTATTTTAACTTGGGATTAAAAAGTCTCGTTTGTGATAAATTTTTTGACTTTTTTGATTTTTGTAAAAGAAAAAATGAAATGATTATGATTTGAATATGATATTTTATCCTATTTAACTAAAATAACTAATTTTGTCATATATTCGTATTTTAACCCAAATCAACCTGCCAAACATAAAACTAACCGTCATTGATTTTTTTTATTATTATTTTTTTTTTCGAGAACCAGGCAAAACAGCACAATATATTATGCATGAGGTAGAAGTTTTACAGATTTTGCCAATTTGTGTGCTAGCTCAACAAGAGTCCTATCCACCTTAGTTACAGATAAAAACATAAAAAACTTATTTAAAGCTAGTACATCCTGTATAACCAAATCAACCTCCTACTCCGGGTTGTTGTTTTTCTCAAAACTATCTACCAAAAGCTGGCAATTTGTAAATATCGAGAGGCACTGAATCTTCACCTTGACAGCCCATTTTATCGCCTCCAAAAGTGTTCTAGCTTCTGCCAATAGAGGAGAGGGCAAACAGAGAGATAGCACCTGCTGTGACACCTGCACTTAAGCTTCATCAAAATAGACCCATGCCATACTAGAGATGGCAATTTGACCCCGGCCCGACGGAGACCCGATCCCCTGACCCCGATTCGAATGGGTTTTCTCCGAAAATTATCCCCATAGGGACGGGGATGGTATTGAAAATTAAATCCCCGACAGTTTTCGGGCCAGAGACGGGGATAGGTTTCCCTAGTCTCGGACCCAGCCTCGCCCCGAAATATCCCCAAATAATTCCTCGAATATTCCCCAAATATTCCTCATATATATATATATATACATGTTTGAGGCACCTCTCTCTCTCATCACTCACATTCATTTCTCTCAACCTCTCTTCCCCTTTCTCTCTGCACAACTTCTCTGCTCACGGCGTCGGCGCCGATCTCCCTCCTCCCATTACCGCTAATCTCCCTTCTCCCATCACCGCCGATCACCGTCATCCTCCATCGCCGTTGTCCCTTCTTCCCATCACCACTGTCCTTCTTCCCTATCGTTGCTGTCTCACCGCCGATCGCTGTCGTCCTTCGATCGCCGCTGTCTCTTCTTTCCATCGCCGTTGTCTTTCCTCTCAATCACCGCCGACTGCCATCGTCTCTCTCTCGGAATGTGTCGATTTTTTATTTTTTATTTTTTACATTTTGAGCTCAGTTCTGTTCGTCTCTCTCTCTCTCTCTCTCTCTCTCTCTCTTTCTCTCTCTCTCAATGGCAGTGTTGTTGTTAATGATGATGATGATGATGATGATGATGATGATGATGATGATAATGAACATATATGTTTCTTGTTCATTTTGAGCTCAGATCTGTTCATATATGCTTCTCTCTGAAGTCATTTTGAACATATATGCTTCTCTCTGAATGGCTATTTCTCTCTCAGATTTGTTTGTTTTTTACATTTTGAGCTCAGATCTGTTCATTTTGGTCGGGAAATTTTCGGGGTCGGGGAAACCCGATCCCTATTAGGGGGCGGTGATAGGCTCCTCGTCAAGGATCAGGGCCGAGGATGGGGAAATTTCTACCATCGGGGATCGAGGACGAGAGTGTGGTCCCCGGCCCTGCCCCGGCCCGTTGCCATTCCTATGTCATACCAGCTACTTCGGTGCTGTGAATTGGAATGAAAACACTCATCTTTTAACTTCTACTAAATAATCATTACACAGTATTTGTTTCCATTAACGCAAACATTACCTTAAAAGTTTTAAAATAAAATAAAATAAAATAAAAAATTTTAAAAAAATTGGTGCAAGTCGCTTACGTTTGGGAATTGATTATTTTAATTAATTTTTTTAATTTTTTACAAAACGGCATATATAAAAATAGAGAGAATAATGTAATTTAATATTTTAATTTTTTAAACTATTTTAGTCAAAAAGTCAACAAATATATATATATATATACTTATCTACAAAGAAATTAGAGGAGAACTTGAAAGGAAGAGTGAAGGTAATATGCAAGCAACAAAAGTTTCTCATGATATATGGAATAATTAAAAAAAAAAAAAAAACAGCTAAATTCACGATTTTTAAGAAAAATGCTTCAGAGCTTGAAATTTTTGAGGCTCAAGTGACTCGAATTCAAAATGACGTCGTTTTGAATTTTTTTTTTCCCTCTATTTTTTTGTGAAATAGAGAGAGGGAGGAACAGAGAAAGAGAGATGAAGCGAGAAGAAAGGAAGAGAGAAGAAAGAGAGAAGAGGGAGGGGGAACAGAGAGACCCACTGGCACCATCACCGGCGCCGTCATCCTCCACAGATCTGTGTATACACAGATAGATCTATGTGTGTATACACAAATCTGTATTGATCTGTGTATATTTCTCTCTCTCTTTCTCTCTGTGTATGTTCTGTGTATCTCTCTCTTTCTCTCTCTGTGTATCTCTCTCTTTGATTGGTTTTGATTTGTGGGTTTGATTTTGGGGTTTGATTTGTATTGGTTTTGATTTTTGATTTTTGGGTTTGAATCTCTCTGATCTAGAAAAACAAGAGATGTTGCTCTCTCTTATGCTGTTGCTCAAACAAGAGATTCTTGACTTGTATTGTTTTTCTGCTTTACCTGATGTTATTGGTCTCTCTGTTCCATTTCTTTCCTCTCATATCCTTTTCTCTTCTTTGTTCTTCTTCTGTGAGTTATGGAAAAAAAGAAAAAGAAGAAGAAGAAGAAAAAAAAAAAAGAAGCCAAAACGACGTCGTTTTGGGATTTTGGGTCACTCGATCCTCTGATTTTTCGAGCTATCTAGCAGAGTTACGATTTTAATTAGTAAAGTACCAACTAACTAGTCAATGTCAACGTCACTAGTTCACTTGCACTTAACTAGGGATCTAATCTGTTTGGAACGGTCGATATTTAAATAAAATTTTGTACTAAATTGATAGTGTTTATTTTATTATATTAAAAATTGATACAGACCAAATTTTTTACCAAATCGCACCAATTCAAACAATTCGGCTCAATGTGATTTAATTGATTTAAGTAATTTCAAAATGAGTCGTTTCTTAAATTTGTAGTATAATAAATAATTTATATAAAAATATTAAATTAACCATTTGTAAATAATTTTAACCATATCCAATCCAATTATTTACAAAAATACAAATAAAAAAATTAATAAATTCTAATGCTTGAAGTGTTTACTAAATTAGAATTAGAAATAAAATATAATTTAACAACCAAAATCTTAACATCAAAATAAAACCAAAACTTAAAATAATAATTTTATTATATGCAAACATTTACAGTCAGTTTTGGTGAAAATCAATGTACAATATGTCAAAACTGGTATTGAACCGAAAATCAAAAATAAAAATTTCAAAACTTAACAAACCGATTCATAATAAAATACCGATCAAATGTGATCGGTTCAATTTAGTTCAATCGGTCTCGTCGATTTTTTTAATTTTTCTTACATCTCTACACTTAACTACAAGCCATAAAGCTTTTAATGAAATGGTCAAAGGAAAACCTAAAAAATAAAAAATAAATAAAAAATAAAAGATTTAGCCCCTTTTGGAAAGGAGTTAAATAGTTAAAAAGTTAAAAAATCATTATAAATTATCAAATAATTTTCCCTATCTACACGTTTTTTTGTAAAAAAAAAAATCAAAAAATTATTAAAAAATTCAATTCTCAAACACCCCCATCTAATGTCATCATAAAAATCATTACAATTTCAATGCAAAAATCTATAGGTTCAATTCAACAACTTATCCAACTTGAACAGGGAATTATTATTATTATTATTATTTAAAATAAAAAAAGGAAAAATTACAAATACCCCCTGAAATTTATTTAAAATACAAACAACCACCTTGTGATTTGAAAAATTACAAATACCCCTGAAATTTATTAAAAATACAAATAACCCCCTAATGATTTAAAAAATTACAAATATCTCTTTACTATAATTTTTTATTTAACAGAATTAATTAAAAAAAATTTCAAACTATTCTCTTATACAATAATAAAATTATTTGAATTATTAATTAAAATAAATTTCTAACATCATTAAAACTATTCATTAATTTAATGATTTATTAATAAAAAAAATCAACTCTTGTGAAATTAAAAACTTCAAGGGAAACATGTAATTTCTAAAACCACTGAAACATACCTCATGTGTGCGTTTGAAATTTACCCCAAAAAAAAGTATTTTGGTTGTCACTACAAAAAAAAAAAAGTTACTTTGGATTTTTTTTCTTTTATGGGTAGTGGTGGAAGTTATTTCCGAATTGGTTGGAATACTTTCCAATCCAACCAACAATCATGCATTTTGACTACCATGCTTTCTTTAGACTAACCAGACGTCCTGAATCTAGTGATTTCGGGTTTGAGGAATTTTTTTCATGGAAGAAAGTCTATGAAGGGAATAATTGTTTGTTCTTAACTCACGAGAAAGAATTCTAGCTCAGTGGACAGAGTTGTCAACCGTCGTTATTATTTAACTCAAGTGCAACATAGAGAAGATTATCAAAAAGCAAACTTCTCTACAAATTACAAGAGACAACCTATCTCATCTTCCAAACTTCCACCATAAAAAAAAGGCCTATCCCAAGCAATCATCAGACTCAGGCCATCAACATTGTCCTTCACTCACGATTGCCATCACAAAACCACTGTCCCTCTCATGCCACTGCCATCGCACAATCAATGTCCCTCACACACCACTAACACCCACTCTTTCATCTCCCGTCCTCGATCTCTCACATACACATACTGTGAGACAGGGACAAGCGACACAACATGAACAAACCAACATATCAATTTTCAAAACACTAAACACATGTAGGAGCTATACACAAAATATATAATTTTATATATTATTATCTCATATATATATATATTTCATTCAAAGATAATAGAAAAATACAAGATATCATAATTTTTGAAATGGAAGAGAAATTAATATTTACAAGTCTACATTATATAGAGTTGTTGATCATGGTAGCAAGGTGAGCTTTGTTGGAGCTTTTAGTCGCCTTTGCAATGGATCTCCACTCAACTGAAGGGGTAAAGCAGAAATAAAATAACTAAAATCCATTAACGTCGTCTAACCGAAAAGGCTACTGTCATTTTAGAAAGCTGGGGGAGGTCCTCGAATTGTCAATTATTAGTAACCATGGGGGAAACCAGTGCAATTTATCCAACCAAAAAAAATATTTTAATTGCATCAAAACAATAAATAAATAAATCTCTGTAACTCAATAAAGAACTCAACTTATCCACTAAAAAATAGTAACAATAATACAATTTATAGTTTTACTAGTTATGTTTGATACAGGCAAATAGTAGTCAAAGCCATTCAATTTCCATCCTTTAGTTTTTGTATTTTGGTCTTCTTTCTTTTTTAACTAATATATATATGGGCAAAAAAATCTAATGGAAGAACAGTTAAGAAGACCTTAGTTAAATAAATAGTACAGGTAAGATTTTCGGCTACAAAGATTAATTTCATGATGCACAAATTCTAATACAATCGAGAGATAAAAAGAGGCAGCAGAGAACAATGGGGGGAATTCCAATAAAAGAAATCCTTCGAGGACAGATTGATTGTAATGCACCAATTTGGAAAGACAGCAACCAGGTTGCAAGGGAAGGGGCTATGAGAAATCCAACCACCAAAAGAGAGAGCCAACAATCCTCAGCTTAAACACACCAAAGTATAAACCACTGTAATGATTTCAAGTCACCGCAGCATAAAATTAAAAGGATTGTGTTGTGACACAAACAGGATCTTCAGATACAGCACAGGACATATAATATGGTTAAGTGATTGAGACATGAGAGTCTAATGACTCTCATCCAAGAACTGTAGGGTGGAAGTAAATATTGACTATTGAGCTGATTACAGCTAGCTCATTAATTAATAATATTACACGTCCTCCTCAAGTTTTACATTCAAATAACAATTTATCCCATGCTGGTAAAAGGCTGCTAATGACTTGACAAAAAATTGTGATTACTATGTTTATGTTGGTTAGTGATTGGGACATGAGAGGAACTAAAGGGTGGAAGTTAATAGTAATTTATAGGGTAAATTACACTGATCTAGTCTGGCTATTGGGCTAATTACAGCTAGCACATTAGTTTGAAAATATTACATGCTCTCTCTTGAGTTTTAGATTAGCCTCTGAGTTTAGCCCATACCATTAGAAGACTGTTATTGACTTAACACAATATTGCGGTTACTATTGATTCATCTAACCATATTTCCTATTTTTTCCCCTATAAAGATTATTTGACATATAAAATGGATTGACCCATGAACTATACATGTTTAAATGGGTTAAGCCCAAATCAGAAATCCTTTCCCTTCCTCTTTGCCAATAAAGTGTTTCTCTCTAAGGCCTTGTTTGGGTACTCCCAAATAATTCAAAAAGTCAAAAAGTTACTCAAAAAGTTAAAAAGTTAACACTATTCACCAAAAGTCAACAATTACGGCTGCACAACTCCCAATTCAAATTTTTCTCTAAAAACTAATTTTCACAATTTTTTATTACACATTTTTCCATAAAAAGTCAAAAAGTTAACCCAAACATCCATATTTTCAACCTTAATTTCTTAGTCAAAAAAGACAAAAAATGCACTTATTTAGTCTTCCCAAACTTGGCCTAAGTTGGCCAATTGCACCATTTACTTTGCCTACTATAACTCAATAATGAATTATATGGAAAATTGCAATATACACCCTAGCGACAAAGAATAATTATATATGTACCAATTAGTGTATTAACTAGTGTACCAATTGATGATGTGGCATAATTTTAAAAAAATTTGGTATTTGTAATTTGTATAATAAGTGGATCAATAACAATGTCATAACTAGTACCAACACTAGTTAGTACACTAATTGGTGCATGTAGCAACACCGAGCAACAAAACATTCATATATAATCTCAATAAATCACAATCAAAATAATTAAGAAAATAATCATCCTCAAAGATAGAAATGGACTCTATTCAACATCATTATCTACAGTGGATACAACCTAATGCTCAAGAAAAAATTCAAGATTAAATCTGACCTTAGGATACTTCAATCAACATGACCAGCTCTTTGGGTCCTCCTCTGCTCATAAGCAGGATCATCTGTTGGCAATTCATAATGACAAACAGGGCAGGTTTGTAGGAAAGACGATGTGAAACAAAAGTAAGAGGATGTCAACTTTGGGTACAAATCAATTGAGAGAGTTGTTTGGGCCAGAAAATTCCTATTCATAAGTCAGAGATAAACATCCCTTGCACAGTAATATGATTATACGAGTATATTTCAAATTGCCAAATTGTCATGCAAATGAAATGTATCCTTGTTCACTCCTAACTGTTGATGTTAATATAAAAAATACCCAAGCAACATATCAGTGGCTTATCAGAGGATGACTGGATCTTCACTAGCAAACAATTTCCTTTAGTCATCAATGCACCTTAATTAGCTGAAGAATTTATGTTAGAAAGGCCAACTAACATAACATTGCCTACAACAGAGAATATTATTGTCATGTAAGATTGATGATCCACCATTTAACCAATAGAAAAATGCATTGCCACAGTCCGACCATCCTCAAGCTGATTCGAAATAAAAATTAGCATCTGCTAGCTTCAGCTGGTTAGAACTCTAGCTACGTTGAGAGTAACCAGTAATCTTAATTGTTCATGTCAGCAATGAAACTGACATAGAACCCAGCAGAGTTATACTAAAAACAGGCTTTTCAATAATTTAAATAGCACACAAAGTAGTAAAGTCAATGGTAATAAGCATCTACACAAGCAAACTGAAGTCCCTAGCTATTGGCATATCAGCATATAGTAACTGAATCTGAACTGGAATATTTTGTTCATCATATTAGTATAAGTTGAAGGATCTACCATTTTTTTTGTTGTTGATAAGTTCAAAGATCTGCCATTGATAGTGTTTCATTTGTCAACATCCTGCAACTGGAAATTTGAATTCATTTATATAATAAGTGGATAATGTATGGATACAATCACTCACATGCTAGAGATGATTAGGATGCGAGAACTGTCTGAATAGATATTACAGCTTCACCGCCTCCAACATGCAAGTATTCTACAGAGAAAGTCAAATTCTGTGGGTTTATTGAAATGTGTAGTCATTTATATTGAGCAAGTGTTAAAGGATGTAAAATGTCACAGAAGAACTAATAGGAGTCACTGAGAATGATCAATACCTTTTAAGTAGCTTGGTACTTCATATTATTTGCTTATGCCAGTCAATCAAGTATAATTATCCACTGAAGTTGGTTGTCCTATTCCAGCAATAGCACCGAAGATCATCCCAACTGGCCAAGCGATCATCGCTTATTAGGCTTTTGAAGTTACTTTAGATGTTATCAACGAGAGATGTATCTACAATGTCATGCAAAAATCCAGATTAGAAGCAATGATGGTACTCATGAACGTTTCATACAGCTTAAAGCACATTTTGCAGAGAAGATAATAAATAAACCAGATGATGTGGAGGCAAGTTTGCTGCAAGGTAGAATTTCTCTCGTATCACATACTCTTGAAAAAACTCACTGATATGAGCATGTGATTGTCTCATGGCAAGTTAGTTAAGCGCTCAAATTAACTGAAATTCACAGCATTGCCATTTCGAAAGCTGTTCATGTGGGCTATTCTAGAGAATTAACATATTGAGCCTCTTTAACAATTAGTTATGACGAATGCTTTACTATATGAAAACTTTGAGGAATTTTTTTTACGGATGTTCCACCTGGCTTTGAGGATTTCTCAGTTGATGGGAGTGTGCAAGCTCAAAAAGGCATTATATGAGTCACAAAGTCTGCTAGAGCATGATTTGAGATATTTCTTGGGCTATGCTTAGATGTGGCTACAAACAGAGTCAAGATGACCATACCCAATTTATCGAACATTCACATGAAAACAAGGTTACAGCACTCCTTGTGTATGTTGATGATATTTGATCTATAAGAAATGCAGAAGTTGAATAGCAATCTTACTAAGGAGTTTGAAACAAAAGACTTTGGTAACTTAAAATACTTCTTGAGTATTGAAGTTGCAACATCCCAAACAGAGTGTTTATCTCACGAAGAAAGTATGCCTTGGACCTTCTTAAGGACAAAGTGTGCTTGGCTATAAAACTATTGATACCATGTCGGAGCAAAATTGCACGTCAGGGAATGAAACTAAAGATTCATTTGACAGGGAGAAATATCAGAGGCTGGTTGGTAAGTTAATTTATCCGTCTCATACTCGCCTAGATGCAGGTTATGTTGTTAGTTAGCCTTGTGAGCCATTATGCATAATCCTATTGAATTGCATCTCAGTTTATGGACTACTCTGGTACTTCAAAAGAAAGTTCAATTTTTTACAATATTTGCATAACTTTAACGGCAAATATCAGCATGCAGCCGTGCAAACTGAGATTCAATTAGCTTGGGTTACCAAATGAAAAATGAGATGTTATTCAAATGAAAAAACACTATGAGATGGATCCATATTTATTATAATTCAGGTAGAAATAGATGATGTTGCACAATGGAAGAAATGCTCTACTAGTCTACAAGAATACTAAATGCAACTAACACAATGTAAATCAATATAATCGAAAAGCACTGTTATGCAAATTTGAAGCATATATTTGAAACAATTAACTAGTGAATACAAGTTCAAGAAGAATACATGCAAATACAAAACAGAGAACATAAAGTTCAAGAACAGGACATGTATTGTGTACCTGTTATTCCATTCCATGCTTCTTTGCTTATTTCCAATCCCTTCAAAGAGCAAAATGTAATCAATTTCAGTACCATATTATTAGATGAAATCGACAACTAGTATTTTAGTTCAAAAAATAAGGAATATTACACCATTCAATATATATATTTGTATGTGAAAACATATCAGAGTCATATCCATAAACAGGTCAAGAAACGATCAACAAGCAATTCTCACTTAGGAAAGGGAAAAGAAATCCAGCAACAAATTGATAATGCTAGTGCATTTTATTGAACTTGTAATTTTCTAAGAGTCCTGACATTTAGACAGTGAAAAGTTAAACCACTATAACAACAATACAAGGATCCATCATCAAACAATTTGTCAACAGACATTTCAACAACATTTCATGTTTGAACATGAGCAACATTTTTAAAATGTTGGTGCACAAATAAAGGCATTTGTACCACATAAAAAAAGGAAAAAAAGACAAGTGACCAACATGTCAGACATAGTCCAACTGCAGCAACATAGTTTGTTACCAACCTTAGATGACAACAAAGTGCATTAATGCCCATCATCCTCACTGCATAAATATATTTTAATAAGAAATTTAAGGTTCTATTGTTTTAATGTGGTATTGTTTTTGTATTCTAGAAGAAGTCTTAGCAGAAACTTCATTGTTTTTTAGGGGCTTTTTGTTGATACTTACAAATTGTGATTCCATTATCATGTTCATGTAAAATACCAAATATATAGTCAAAGATTACATAGGAAGAAGAAGGAGCTGACCTTCAATAACAGATTCTCACATCATTTTGAAAAGTGGTGGCAACATGTGCCACTTGTTCCATGATTTTTTTTAAAATTTTTTTTTTAATGACAGAATTCATTTGTTGAATATGTCCCATCAATAAACCAAACCAAATCAAAGCTAAGCCTTATATCCCATTCAATTGTGGTCGGGTACATGAATAAGTTTTCACCATTCTGCTCTATCAATGATTATATGCTTATTTAAATAAGTAAATTAATATGAATCACATAATATGTCAATACGTCAGACACACTCTTCCACTTGAACCAATATACTTTGATTCTATGGATCAAAACACCACCAACCTCATCATCCTCATTAATAATCTAACCTATAACGATCCTAGTTTTGACCCGACACTTCTGGTGATTCGGACTCGGGCTTATGGTTTCTGAGTGTCGTTCATTGTCTTTTACTTTTTATTCTCCTTAAATTTGGTTCTTTGGACATCTTGAGTGCGTTTGGAACAGGTTGATTGCTTAGTTTTTAAACCTTGTACTGCCCAGAATTTTGGACCTCCACTCGAGCGGGCCTTCTTGCACTCGAGCGGGGTTTACAAACCCTCAGTACTTTGCACATCTGCAAAAATATTGAAGGGGTGTTTTCCATGCTCGAGTGGCGTTTCCTACACTCAAGCGGGTGGGCGCTCGAGCATCCCTTCTTGCGCTCGAGCATCCCTTCTTGCGCTCGAGCGGTTTGTCTGTTGTCTGCAAAAGTACTGTATTCTACGCTCGAGCGGGCCTCTTCTTGCACTCGAGCGGAACAACTTATTGCATCTAACGCTCGATCGTCAACTCTTCCGCTCGAGCGGGCTGTACATATATCAGATCGCGAAAATGACTTTTTACATCACTTTTTCAGATCTTTTCTTCTAAAAATCCTAAAATGAGACATTCTCTCTCTAAAATACTCTCTCTCTACTTTTTCTCCTTGATCCATTGATCTCTCCGGCCTAATGTCTTTGGAAAAAGGGTAGAGCATCTTGGGAGCTTCACTTTGAACCGATTGAAATTTGTTTTCGGCGTCATTGAAGTTTTGTGCTTGCTCCATTGGTCTTCTAAACTTGAGGTATGGACTCTCCACACCTTAATATGAGTTTTAACTTGGTTATAGGTTGTTGTATGAAAATGTTGAGATTTTGGGAATGTTTTGAGCAAAATGGTTATGGGGTTTCTATGTGAGGGTTGTATAAATGGTTATGGGGTTTGGATATGAGGTTATCCTGTGTCAAAATAGTTAATTTTGGCTTTTGGGTTAATATTTGGATAATGGGGAGCTTTGTCCTAAAATATCTTGAATAATTATTTTGTATAAATAATGAAATTGGCATGAAAAATGTAAAATTGGGAGGATGTATGTATGAATGGTGTTGTTGGATTTGCTTAATCACTCACCTATGGAAATTTGATAATTTATCTGTTATAAAGATTGAATGTCTGTTTAGAAATAATTGTTTTGAGCTATCGGTGGAGGATAGTCATGATTGTTGTAGACATTGCATGTGAATTAGGTAAACTGAAACTAATCCTTTAACCATTATCATTGTATATGATTATGAATGATATACATTGTATATGTATGATATTTGGGAGGAGAAATGGGATGTACTCCATGTTTTGAGGAGAAGAAAGAGGATGGACTCTATTGAACTAAGTTGGCCTGTGTGTCAAGGGTGAAAGTCCCGAAAACCATTTGTATACATGGGTGCCGATTCCCGCGGACGAAATTTTTGTAAAATGGCAAATAAGAGTGAATGTATTTGTACGATGATTTCATCTGTTGGAAACTTGAGAGGTGTAACCTCTGTTGATGGGTCAAATGAAGTGGATGTATTTAATGAACCAAAATGAACAAATTGAGAAGTGAGTTTGGTATAACATGGCTTTGGAAAAGAGTTATAAAGATTTTGTCATTAGATAATGAATATGTGCATCATACTTATATCTTGTTAATTCTCATATGTTGTGTTAGATTATTTTTACTGGGTTTTGGCTCACCCTACTTTGAAAAATCATTTTGAGGTACCGGTGACATGCTTCCTCCAAGGACATAGCTTGGAGGACCTTGGAGCTTCAGGCTCTTTTTGTGTTATTTGTATTTAATGTTCATCTAAGCCCAGGGCTTTATATGTACAAAACTTATGACTCTTTTTGTTGTAACCAAGTAATGACTTGGAAAGATGTAAGTCCGTAGGGCATTTGTTTTGTTTATCATTAACGGGGTATTATATACTATAGATTCAGTATGTACATTTATGAATGTATATTGCATGTGTTATGTTTTGTAATACAAACTCTGATGAATGAAAGCATAAGATTTCCATTAACATTCTGTTATAAGAATTGGATTTATTGTAATAATTTGGGGGCGTTACATAACCTAAGCAACGAAAATGCTCACTATTTGTTTCCAATCACTAATTGCATTAATAACATCATTTTTGGTATCAAATAATGCACATTTCTTGTCAATGCAATCTCTTAGTTTCCACAAATTATCATACAATGAGTTGAAAAGAAAAAGTGAACAATTGAATTCGAGATTCCAGATCCTGAAAATTTTGCAAATGGGAATTCCTGTGCAATTCAATCATATGCTAGCCCTTACACCTTCACTATCAATGAGCATAATGATAAAAGTGAAACCATACTAACAATTGATGGAAGTAATTCCAATAAACAAAACCACTTTTTACCCAAATCCTATCTATGCAAGTTTTAAGTACTACTAGCCCCTTATTAATTTTCATAAAAAGCAACCTGACTGACAGTGACAATAGTCTGCTAGGATTCAGCAATTGCAGACGAAAATTACTAGTAATGAAAGAGCATATACGATCCAGGAAATGAGCTTGAGGCAGAGCGGGAAAGAGACTGTGATGGCAACAAAGAAAGCGGTAACTCCACAGACTACTCCAGCGTGCTCGAGCACGCGGCCTGGGTTCGGGTGCTTGGAAGAAATGTATTTGGCAACAAAGATAAAAGCAAATGCAAACACCATTAACAGACACACCAAGTGGAATGTTATAGAGTAGTATTGTGTAGGAGTCTGGTTCGATCGGATGGCGATTTCAAAAGCGGCTGTCAAGCAGAACTCTACGACTAGCATCGGCAATTCAGGAGGAACTTCAACTACTGATTCAGGCGGCGGTGGAGCCATAACCGGAGGAGGGAGTTCAACAACTGATTTTAATGGTCTCATTTCCAACAAACTCACAAATTGCAAACTGAAGCGCTTTACCTTTATATAATAGTCAATTCGGAGGAAGACGCAATGAAATACCCATGTCGTTCTGCAGACTCTTTTCTTTTTGAAAAAAATGTTGGAAACACCCATCTTATCTTATCATATGCAGACTCTTTTCTTTTTGAAAAAAATGTTGGAAACACCCACCTTATCTTATCATAGACTTGTTTATTTGTTAAACATTGTACTACCTATGTTGGAAACACCCACCTAATCTTATCATAGACATGTTTATTTGTTAAACATTATACTATCTATGGCCTAACATCAATTTTAAATTATTAGGAGTGATTTAAAATTGATAAATTAGAAGGATGTACATTGTTAATTTATTTTTTCTTCTTTTTTTCAACATTACTATTTAAGTTCAAAAATTAAACTCACTTTTTAAATCTGTGAGATAAAATCCTACTCGCTTTGCTAAAATTTATTGATGATAAGAAGTATTTCACTTATATCTTTTACGACATTTGATATCACATCTCGCAAACTTGTATTTTAGAAAATCACAAAGAACCAACAAAATTTATTGACGTGACAATCGATTATCATAAATTAAAACACTCTCCTATTGCCTCTAATTATTAATCATGATAATGGTATTTGTAACTCACCTCCTTCAAGTTTGGATAAAATAATATGCTAACACTTTTTAGCATAACTACACAACTATTCTATTAGTATAAACTTGGATAAAATAATAGGCTAACACTTTTTGACATAACTACACAACTATTCTATTAGTATAAACAATCGAAATTTAATCAAATGCTAGAAACACATTCTGAAATAAATAAATATAAATATAAATTTTAGTGGAAAAATATAATAATATTATTTTTCATTCATATAATTAACAAATTATTGAAAAAAAAAATATAAGTTAAAACTTTGAGAGAGGTACAGTTATGTTAAAAGTGTAGGGGTTATTTTGATTTTTTTCTTTTTTTCATTTTTCTAAGGGCAAATTGCATATACCTCCTTTGAGGTTTGGCTAAATTACAGATACCCCTGAGGTTTCGAAAATTACATCTCGCCCCCTAAGGTTTGTATTTTCATAACAATTTGTCCATTGAGGTTTAAATTTCATAACAAATTACCTCCTAATTTATTATGCAAATATAGCATTCAGGGAAAAATTTGTAATTTCTCAAATCTCAGGAAATATTTATAATTTAGCTAAATCTCGATAGGATATATGTAATTTGTCCTTTTTTTAAATAATGTGGTGCTTGTGTTTAAAATAAAAAAAGAAAAAAAAATGTCAAACGCTATCGTTTCACTATGTTGGTTCCAACTTTTTATTTTTTATTTATTTATTTTTTCAATACTACTATCCTTGTGTCCGCCAAAAAGGAAAAAAGAGTCAAAACGTGATCGTTTTAACTCAGGGTAGAAAGTTATTTAAAAAATTAGGATAAATTACAATTTGACCTTTAAAATTTATTTTTCTCACTTTAATCCTTTATGTTTTAAATTTGTTTCAATTTACTTTTAAAACTAATTTCTATTAAAAATTAGATAGAAAATAACGGATTTGGGGAGACTTTTTTTGAATATTTTTTGATAATCCGAATCGTTTATATTTTAGGGTTCATCGAGCATATCATTTATACAAAAAATTAGTTAATCGGAATTTTGCAACTCTATGATCATATTCTAAATGTTTTAAAAAATTATTAAGATCATATCCACCGTTTTTTTTTGGAAAACAAATATGTTTTTGTTACTAAGTTATTGATGTCCAATAAATTTGATTTTTTACATAAATGATCTACTCAACTAACCCTATAATATGTACAGTTCGAATTATAAAAAAAAGACTCAAAAAAAGCCCTCACTGGGACACTATAGCACGCTGTTGTGACTTAGTCACAACAATACTCCTTGGTCCAAAAATAAAACATTGACAATTACAACTAGAAAATTGGTTTAGCAGGCATCCATTGATTTCAATGTTCATTTTTTTTTTAATTGTAATCAATAGTAAAAAGATAATATCAAATATTTTAGATAATTTTAGGAATAAAAACTTAAATGCTCTTTACAAAAGTTTTTAATATAATCTTTTATGCTTTGAAAACTTTTCATAATAATATTACTGTTATCAATAAAATAAAAAATTGTCTCTTTCAAGGTATGTAACTGACCTATTGTTCATTTCACTGATCACCCATTTGATTATTTCATAATTGATTTTTCATAATATTCATCACTAAAAATAAAACTATTTGTTCATGATTGTTTAAAAATAAAGAAATTAAAATCCCTTCAGAAATTTATAAAGGTGAGCATGGTCTGATTTGAAATGAAACCAGAACCAATCTATTGTTTACTGTTTTGTAAAAATTAGAACCAAAGCAAACTATCAAAATCATGGAACCAATCTGAATCAAATCACGGTTTAGTTCGGTTTAGAATTATGATTTCACATAATCTATTCACATGAAAAATCATATAACATTTTTAAAAAAATTCAACCTATTATAAATTTTAAAAATAATAATAATATGTCCATCAAACAAGCTATTCTTATAATATTATCAATTAAGAAAAAACATAAATATTAAACAGACATTGTTCAATATTAATTTGTTATGATTTTTGAAACATAAACTTTCGAAACAAAAACATGCACATTGTTCTACCATTTACTTAAAACGAATATAATATCTAGTAAATAAATATATATGGCTTAAGTTATATGGTCCGGTTTGATTCCAATCCGGAACCGTGGGCCTAAATCCAAAACCAATTTGCAGAAATCAGTTCTTTAATTTTCCAAATTAGGACCAAACCACAAAAAAAAAAAAAAAAAAAACAAACAAACAAACAAACAAACAAACAAACAAACCTACTAAATTGGTCTGGTCTGGTTCAGTTTGCGAATTTTTTACCCAACCCTAGAAATTTATAATTTTAACACAAATCACCCTAAATTAAAGTTCTTAATTTCAACACATCCAACTTCTTAATTTTAACACAAAAAACCACAAATTAAAATCTCTAATTTTAGTAACAGTAATAATATACAAACAAAATATTCATATAAAATTTTCACAAAAAATTATGTGGCTTAAAGTGAATCTTTCACTTTAAAATGAAACATATCTATAAAAATGAGTTGGATTTATAAAAATAGTATTGGCATAACAATGTTAAGAACTCCAAAGTCACTACTAAAAATTATACACAATATTCCAATACAATTTTTTTAAGATCTCTAATACTTGTGTGGAGACTTTCATGTTTATACATGGATTGAATCTTTTAATCATATATTCTTTTTCTGGGTCATTTTTGTGCAACAATTCTATGCACATAAATTTGTTGTTTTCTTTCTTTATGAAAGCTCGATTGTAATTTGAGGACATGTTTGTTTGGATATAGCCTTGGGATTTAACTAATAATTTGACAAAATACATAATTTGATGGTTGGTTAAGAA
This sequence comes from Camellia lanceoleosa, assembly GCA_025200525.1. Taxonomy (NCBI): domain Eukaryota; kingdom Viridiplantae; phylum Streptophyta; class Magnoliopsida; order Ericales; family Theaceae; genus Camellia; species Camellia lanceoleosa. Next base: position 17,090,725 of record CM045772.1, read on the forward strand.
AATTAAGGTACTAATAGTCCATCAGGATATAATATCTCTCATATGAGGGATTATTGAATCTCAAGAGGATGGTAGGATACAAAATAAAAGACTAACACCAAACCAAATCAAATTGTGCATTAAAAAAATAAACCAAACCAAGTCGTATGATTTGCTCTGATGAATTAGACTAGTCTGTGATTTTTTTGGGGATTTTTTTGCTCAATCCTACTAGCGCTAGGTTTACGTTGTAGGAATGGAGTCCATTATAATTATACTTAATTCATTTATTGAATATGTCCCTCAATAAACTAAACCAATCAATTGCGATCGGCTATATGAATAATTTTTCACCATTCTACTCTATCAATGATTATATGTTTAGTTAAATAAATAAATTCATATGAATCACATCATATGTCAATATGTCAGACACACTCTTCCACATGAACCAATATACTTTTATTCTGTGGATCACAACACCACCAACCTCATCATCCTCATTAATAATCTAATCTAAGTAAGGAAAATGTTCACTATTTGTTTCCCATCACTAAAAATTGCATTAATAACATCATTTTGGGGATCAAATAATGCACATTTCTTGTGAACAGTCTATGCAATCTCTTAGTTTCCACAAATTACCATTCAATGAGTTGAAAAGAAAAAGTGAACAATTGAATTTGAGATTCCAGATCCTGGAAATTTTGCAAATGGGAATTCCTGTGCAATTCAATCATATGCTAGCCCTTACACCTTCACTATCAATGAGCATAATGATAAAAGTGAAACTATATCAACAATTGATGGAAGTAATTCCAATAAACAAAGCCACTTTTTACCAAAATCCTATCCATGATAGTGGCCCCACACACACACACATATATATGGTATCTAAAGGAGCTAATAATAATTAATTTCCATAAAAAGCAACCTGACAGACAGTGACAATCGTTTGCTAGGATTCAGCAATTGCAAACGAAAATTGCTAGCAATGAAAGAGCATATACGATCCAGGAAATGAGCTTGAGGCAGAGCGGGAAAGAGACTGTGATGGCAACAAAGAAAGCGGTAACTCCAGAGACTACTCCAGCGTGGTCAAGCACGCGGCCTAGGTTCGGGTGCTTGGAAGAAACGTATTTGGCAACAAAGATAAAAGCAAACGCAAACACCACTACCAGACACACCAAGTGGAATGTTATAGAGTAGTATTGTGTAGGAGTTTGGTTCGATCGGATGGTGATTTCAAGAGCGGCTGTCAAGAGGAACTCTAAGACTAGCATTGGCAATTCATGAGGAACTTCAACTACTAATTCAGGCGGCGGCGGAGCCATAACCGGAGGGAGTTCAACAACTCATTCTAATGGTCTCACTTCCAACAAACTCACAATTTGCAAACGGAAGCGCTTTACCTTTATATAGTAGCCAGTTGGGAGGAAGATAAATGATAGAGAGCCTTTTTCTTCCTTTACCCCCCACAACAACCCCACATACACATATCTGATAGGAGGAAAGAAAAAAAAAAAAACAAAAACAAAACGCAAAAATTTAGTCAACTTGAATATATTGGGGATGATGGGGACCGAAGAAAAAAAAATACAAAAAGCAAAAAATTAGTCAATTTGAATATATTGAAGATGATGGGGACGGAAAAAAAACAAAAAGTAAAAAATTTGGGGATGATGGACGTCAAAGATAAATGTCCTGTTTAGTAGGGTTTATTTCTAACTTATTTCAGTTTTTAGTTTAATTTAAGTTATTTTGATGTGTTTGGTTCAGCTTAATAATACTGCTTATAATTTTTTGTAAGTCAAAAATCAATTTATTCTTTGAGTAGGGGAGAGAAGCTTACTTTATAAGTCAAAAATCAGCTTATATTCACAGCTATAAGTTATAAGTTGTTAGACTATAAGTTATAATTACTTTCTCACAGCCCTATCAAACGAGACCAAAAGGATTCTCAACCTTTTTTCTACAACGAAATTGCATACCGGTGTTGCTGTACGGTCTACACCTATTCACCAACATTATGACAAGTGTCTAATTTTATTTGTCATATATTGATGAACCTCAATATTACATCTGTTAATTTATTTTCTCCTTTTTGTTTTTCACATTGTTTAAGTCCAAAAGTTAAACTCACTTCTTAAATCTGTGAAATCAAATCCTACTCTTTTTTGTTAAAATTAATTGATGATAGAAAGAGTTTCACTTAGAAAAATACTTTGAGTAATGTTAGAGATTTTAAAAATTTTATTAGAAGTTCTACAAATGTCTCACATAAGTGTGAGACTCAAATGAGATTCATATTGTGTGGGTCTCACACTTCTATAAGACATTTGATAGAACTTTTGATAAATTTTTTGGGATCTCTATTATTTTTGAAATGCATTGGGGCTCTAATTCTTGAGTTCTAAAACCAGTTCTAATGAGTTGATAATGGGTTCTACCCACTATGATAGGTTGATCTTAGTTTATTTATTTGTTTTTTTTTTTTTTTTTTTTTTCTCCTTGTCATGTCATTAGTATTCTATTAGAGCATTAAAATTAATCTTATAAATCATTACTAATTTGACTTATATCTTTTAGAGTACTGATTCAGTACTCTAATTTTAAAACACTAATACCAATTCTAAAGAGCATACAAAAGTCAAACTAGCAAGATGGTACTCACAAAAAAAAAGAAAAAAAAAAAAAGAGAACTCAAACTATCAAGACCTTATTAGCTACTAAAGTGGTCGAAACATTATTCTAGCTTTTAGAGCATTCTCATCAAGCTCTTTGAAGTCATTTTTTAGCTAAAAATTTCAAGAAATCAACTGCATCAAACTCGTTTTCAGCTCGTCAAAATTTACGATCGCTACAGTAATTTGTTTGTTGTAACAAGGCACTGTTCATTGCTATTTGTGTTACCGGATGTCCGTCCGAAAGCCTGGCCGGACAACTGGTCGGTCAACGACAAATTTTTTTTTTTTTTTAAGAATTGTTTGGCTGATAATTTATTAATTTAATAAAAAAAGAAAGACTAATAAATATAATAAAAAAATAATATTTAATAAGAATAAATTAGAATAGAAAGTTTGATATTGTAAGTGTTAAAAGATGAATAACTAAAATAATAAAATAATTTTAATTTAACTAAAAAATTAAAGAGTTTGGTGCGAATGCGCCAGAGTCTGGATCCTCTCCTTGAGGCTCCTCCTCCACATCCTACTTGCTTGGTTGAGATCGGGCGTTACACATCCAACAAATGAGATTAAAAAAAAATGAAATTTTCCTCCATTCCCGCCCAAACAAAACACGGCTCTCACAGAGGTTATCGCGCTCCTCATACACCCTCGGCTTACACTTACCCTTCTCCTCCATCCTCACGGCGACCCAATACCGGCGGCGACCCACGCCGGCGTCGTTGCAGATCCGACGACGGTAACCCGATCTCAAATCGTCTGATTACATGCAGGTGGGTCCTTGGCAAACCAGAGGTTAGTCTTCCTCTTTGCCTCACACTGTGTAATTTATTATTTGAGATTGAAACATTATCTGTCTCGGTAGTGGATTATTTGTTTGAGCTTAACAATGGGTTAGAGACATTATTGACTTTTGCATTTTTATTTTTCATTTTCCTCAAGTCCTGTGCTAGGGTGGGGAGTGCAGGAGAGTAAAGCACACTATTTATTAGAAAGTTCTTATAGTGCCATCACAGATGTCTTGCTTTGCAGTTTGGAGAAAACCATTGGACTGGTTGGTCGAGGTTATTTTTCTTTGTCCATTTTTTGCTTAAGTCTTCTGCCCATCTATTCTTGAAAGTCTTTGGTACATGTAAAAGGTGGGTTCTCGGGCCATAGATGAATGTAGTGATGGAATGATGACTCATTCTCAAATGGTTCTCGATTGACTCTTACTCAGATAGTTCTCGATTGACTAATTGTCGATATTTGACCTAGATTCAGTGATGTTGTTCAACTCTATTTCAAGACGAAATCTGCAACAATTGAAGTTAAGCCATGGATTGTATACTTCAAAAATAATTAATAGTTCAATAGATATGAGGACTCTTGTAGAAATTTTCCAAGGATATGTACTCAACAGAACCAATCCAATAATCTAGCATCATTACTAGTAAAAAAATTCTTCATTTGAGAGCATTTTTTTATATATCTGTTTGATAGTTTTTTCACAACAATTCCCAAAGGTTCTAAGTTTGGGATGGATTGGTGTGGTTCCTCCACACCTAGAACTCCAGAATATTAAAACATGAACAGAGAGGCATGAGAGAAAGCATATCTGATTGCGCATAGAAATTGATTGCCTATCAGAAATTTTATCAAATGACAGAACTTGTGCAGTTGAATTATCTATTATACTTTAACATTTTTGTTTGTGATGCAAAACAGAAAGTGAGAAGGAAACCAAAGTCTTCCCCCTGATCTGCTTAGAAAAAATCTCAAAGTTTTATCAAACCAAAATTCAACCTCCTTGGCCACAAATTAGTACTTTTACAAGAGTTTGGTCAAACCTATCAAATCAAATCTAAGCCAAACATCATACTGCACAAATTAACTCTTATATATATGTTTTTTATATAAGCAAATATGTTGAACCATTCCTGGATGATGTGTGGTCACTCAATCAAGTTCCAAGTTAACTATATCAATGTTGAAATTATATCAATGTTGGAATTCAAGTGAAGAGGGTAGCATTGAAAAACATCCAAATTATATGTCAACACACCCTCTTTTTGGATGTGTATTTGGGCAAAAACTAGTGGAGAATTAGGACTTCTTTACAATGCTTTTACCACTGACTGATGGTAATGTGGTCCTAGAATTTGTGTTATTTCCTATTCTAAAATCTGCTCAGTGTAAAAAAAATTGTGGCAAGTCACTCTACTTGGTGGAGCTCTCTTTCAATCTCATATTCCCACCAAACAAACCAGACATCTGGATGTTCAGTAAGCTTCCATTAATATGAATCATGGGTTTGGTTGTTCATGGGGATGTTCATGTTGGAATTAGTGTCCATTTTTTTTTTTTAAAGAATTTGTGTTAAAAGTGATGCAAAAAAACAATTAGCCATTTCCTTCCTGTTCTGTGGTGGGCAAAGTTCCCATTTGTTTATTGAACCAACTGCATACTAGATTGAACAACAAATTCAACATCTATAAACAACAAATTCAGACAATTTCAGTGTGAATACAAGCCATAACACACATTTCAAATTTAATTTCAAAGAACTATAAACAAGAAACAATTTTAGCAAACATTTAACCCTCATACATGTTCACACAAAAACAAGAACAAATTCAAGCTCTTTTATGTTACTTAGCAGATGAATGACAGAAGAAAACAGATGGACAGAAGTTTCAAACAGTGTTCAACCCCATTTCTGTTTGAGCAACTTTATCTCTGTACCCATTTCAGCAGCAAGAAAGACTCCCCAAAACAGTAATACCTAAAACAGAGATTGGAACAAGTTTGGCAAACAAAGACTCCCTAGAAATACCACAAAAAGACTGAATCAGAATTACTTGAATCAGATATTCCAATCTTATACCCCCAAACAAACAAATTATTAGAAAAAGTCTCAGGATAGAACCCACTCAATTTGTCTTAAATTCAACGATCCACTCAGCTATTTACTATCAAGAATTATTTTCTGAAATTATGTATGTGGTTTGCTCTCTGGTTCGCAAAGTGACGGCAGAGAGAATGAGGGCAATGTTGGGACTGTGAGACACCAGAAATCAATCACACACAAGAACACAACAATATTTACGTGGTTCGGCAATTGCCTACGTCCACGGAGAGCTATCCACTATAGAATTTTTTCCCGGAGGGAGATTACACTCACACCTCACAAACTCACTCTATAGCACTCTCAAACTCACTTCTCTCAAATTTCCACAGATTACATACGTGTTTGTGTTGTTATGTCTCTCCCCCTCCTCCTCACCTCAATTTATACACAATTGAGGGAGGAGGTGATTGGCCCTTACCTACTACCTTCCACCCTCTTGGTAGATTCTCCATTTGGGTAGTGGAGATGGTGCTGCACTAAATGGCCACTACAAGGTGCTGCACTAACAATTCTCCCCCTCCACGCCCATATGGAGAACTGACTTCTCACTTGAAGTCCATCCCGGCAATGTCTCTGCAGATTTCGAGTTTGTTTCTTGAGACCACCTTTGTCAGTATGTCAGCTGGATTCTTATCTGTATGGATCTTGATCAGTTCCAATAACTGTTTTTCCATCACTTCGCGTATCCAATGATACCGAATATCAATGTGCTTTGTGCGAGAATGATACATCAATTCTTGCTCGGTCTATGGCACTGACTATCACAATGTACAGTGAACTTTTCTTGCTTTAATCACAACTCTTGGAGAAACCGTTGCAACCACAACATCTCTTTCCAGCTTCAAGCGGCAATATATTCTCGGTTGTGGATAATGCAACACACTCGCAACTTGAATTTGCCAAGACACAGCCTCGCAAAAGTGAGCGAAATCTCGATGTAGATTTTCTACCATCAAGATCTCCCGCCATATCGAATCAGATAGCCTTCCAAGACCGGTTTAGCATCTCTAAAGCACAAACACATTTTTGCCGCACCTTGAGGTACCTCGAATCCACTTGATCGCTTCCCAATGCTCTTTTCTGGATTGGAAAGGAATCCATTACTCCAACAGCATGAGCAATATCTGGTCGAGTAGACACCATTGCATACATCAAACTCCCTACGGCGGATGAGTAGGGAATAGCTTCCATCTCTTCTCTTTCTTTAGTAGTGGAGGGACAAGATCTCTTGTTTAGCTTGAAATGATTAGCCAGCGGAGTATTGACTGGCTTAGAATCTTTCATGTTGAACTTTGCCATCACCCGTTCAACGTACTTCTCCTGTGACAGCCATAATTTCTTGGCTTTCCTGTCATGCACAATTTGCATGCCCAACATTTGCTGTGCAGAGCCTAAGTCCTTTATGTCAAAGGACTGTGATAACTCCTTCTTCAGTGATCTGATGGCTGTGGCATCCTGTCCAACAATTAGCATGTCATCAACATAAAGCAGGAGTATGATGAAGTTTCCATCGGGAAATTTCCTGACATAGACACACTGATCTGCAGCAGTTCTCTTGTACTCATGACCCACCATGAATGAGTCAAACTTCTCGCATTCAATCGCTAGGCGCTTGTTTGAGGCCGTAAAGACTCTTCTTCAATCTGCAGACTAAGTTTTCTTTCCCTTTTACTTCAAAACCTTCTGGTTGCTCCATGTAAATTTCTTCCTTCAGATCTCCATGGAGAAATGCCGTCTTCACATCCATCTGTTCAAGTTCCAAATTCAAACTGGCCGCTAGTCCTAAAACTACTCGAATGGATGTCATTTTCACAACTAGCGAGAAAATTTCATCAAAATCAATACCTTTCTTCTGCCTGAAACCTTTAACAACCAAATGAGCCTTATACTTGACTAGCTTTCCGTTGCCCTCTTTCTTCAACTTGAACACCCATTTGTTCTGCAATGGTTTTCGATCCTGGGGAAGTTTTACCAAATCATAAGTCTGATTCTTCTGCAATGACTGAATCTCTTCTTGCATAGCTTGATGCCAGCTACTCTTCTCCTTATGATTCTGAGCTTCTTGAAAACTTTATGGCTCTCCCTCATCAGTAAGCAAAATATAATCAGAACTAGGGTATTTTGATGTCGGCTTAGACTCTCTTGTTGATCTTCGCAACTGTGGACCAACAGTCTCTGGCGGAGGGGGTTGTGGCTCCCCCTGCTCAACACCCTGTTCTTCTGGATCTTCTTCTTCTGGCAATCCATCTTGCAACTCTATATCATTGGCTGCATGCTGCGGTAGCTCTTCTTCATGAGTGGCATGCTGTGATGGTGCAGGATTGGGAACAAGATCTAAAACATCATTAACTTTGGGTTTGGCTGGTTGTCCAAAGTCTGCTAAGGTCTGGCCTTTTTGAAATACCACATCTCGGCTTCGAATGACCTTTTTGTTTTTCAGATCCCATAATCTGTATCCAAATTCTTCATTTCCATAGCCAATAAAGATACATGGAGTAGCTTTATCATCCAAATCTGCTGTGTTCTTGGATACATGTGCAAATGCTTTGCACCCAAACACTCTCAAGTGAGAGTAAGAAATCTCCCTTCCAGACCATACTTTCTCTGGAATTTCAAAGTTCAGTGGAACTGATGGCGATCTGTTGATCAAATAGCATGCAACACGAACAGCTTTGCCATTTTTAGCATACATCTAACCTTCTCCACAATGGTCCGGTTCATTCTTTCGGCTACACCATTGTGTTGTGGGGTTCCAGGAACAGTCTTCTCATGTCGGATGCCGCGAGTAGCACAGTAGGCTTCAAACTCCTTTGACGTGTACTCGCCTCTATTGTCTGTTCAGAGACACTTCAGCTTCTTTCCGGTCTGCCTTTCCACTATAGCATGAAATGTTTGAAAATGCTGGAACACCTCAGCTTTGGTTCTTAAGACATAAACCCATACCTTCCGTGATGCGTCATCAATAAATGTCAGGAAGTATTTTCTGCCACCCAATGATTCCACTTCTATGGGACCACATACATCAGAGTATACTCTGTTCAACAACTCTGATTGTCTTCTGGATGATGAGTGGAAAGCAACTCTATGTTGCTTCCCAAACAAGCAACTGTCACAAGGATTCAATTTCGCATCTTTGGCAAAGGGAATAAGTGACTTCTTTGCCAGAATTTGCAATCCTTTCTCACTCATGTGACCCAGCCTTTTATGCCACAAATTTGGTGATGCCTCATCTTCTGCTGCGTTGAGGCTATCTGAATGCACCTTCACATGAGTCTTGTACAAAGTGCCACTTGCCTGTCCTCTGGCTACCACTAGAGATCCCTTTTTCAACTTCCACATGCCTTTGCCAAAGTAGTTCTCATAGCCTTGTCGATCTAAGGCTATCCCTGAGATAAGATTCAAGCGTAAATCAGGAACATGCCTGACATCTTTTAATACCATCATGCACCCAACTTTGGTTTGGATGCGAACATCACCGATTCCCACAATCTTTGAAAAACTGGAGTTGCCCATCTTCACTGTACCAAAATCTCCGGCTTGGTACGTACTGAAGAACTCTTTCTGGGGTGTGGCGTGGTAGGAAGTCAGATCTACCACCCACTTTCGGTCGTTGTCCGACATATGGAGGCATTCATCTTCTTCAACAGAGAATAATGCAATATCCTCTCGAGACAAGAATCTGATGTTCCCATCTTCAGTCTTTGGTTGTCTATTACCTTGTTTTTGTTCTCCCTTCAAGGCATAGCAGTATTTCTTTATGTGACCTTCTTGGCCACAATGGTAACACTTGAATTTCGGCCGGCTGGTACCTTCTTTGGATTTCCCTCTGTCTTGAAATCTTCCTCTGCTGCGTCCTCTGCTTTTGCTTCTTCCTCTGTCTCTGTCTCTGCCTCTGCCTCTGCCTTTATTTTCTGTGACGAAGGCATGTGATTGATCTCCACTCGAGTCTTTTCGCCTTGTCTCTTCATTGTACATGGCGTCAGTGACCATGCTCATAGTCAGTTTTCCTTCTGGTGCAGAGTTGCTGAGAGAAACCACCAACGTCTCCCAGCTATCAGGTAAAGAACTGAGCAGTAGAACGGCTTGCATTTCATCGTCTAACCGCATCTTGACGGTTGCAAGTTGATTCACCAGATTTTTGAATTCACTGGTGTGCTCAGCAATAGACACACCATTCTTCAACTTCAAATTTACTAGCCTTCTCATGACTAAGGCTTTGTTTCGGGCGGTCTTTAACTGGTACATGTCGCTTAACATTGTCCAAAGAGTATAGGCATCTGTCTCTTCGGCAATATGATGGAACACACTGTGGTCTATCCATTGTCTGATGCAAGCGATAGTCTTACGGTTCATCTTTATCCAGTCATCATCTTTCATTCCTTCAGGTTTAACCCCTTTTATAAAAATGGGGTCATGCAAGTCTTTTAAAAACAGGATGTCTTCTATCCGTGACTTCCAAATTGCATGATTGGAAGGAGTTAACTTGAACATAGATCCTGAAGGCGACGGTGATTCCCCCATCAACACTTGTCTGAAAAATAGGCTTCGCGGTTGAGTCCGGACTAGTCAAATTAGCCGGAAAAACACTTCGGATTGTCCAAATACAAACTGAAAATTTTTGAAATCTGATTTGCAAAATCTGACCGTACCGATGTGTCCGGAATACTCCAAATAGTTAGAAACCACTATTGGATCGCCAAAAACGGACACAGAATGGCTCAGATCGGGCCAAAACAGCTTCGACGGTTCTGATCTGCAGAATCAGGTGCGCCTGCGAAGCACCGGATGATTTCCTAGTCAACGGCGCGGTCAATGGCGCGGTCAACGGCGAAGGCGGCTCGGTCAACGGAGGCGCAGCTTGGTCAACGGCGCGGCTAGGCGGCGCGGCTCCGGCTCGGTCAACGGCTTGAGTCAACGGCTCGTCGGCTCCGGCTCGGCTCCGCTGACGTCAGGCTGACGTCATACACACGCGCAGCAACACTCGTCTTCAACCTTGAGAAGCGCGTGGGACGCGTGACCTGCGCGTGGTGTGACGCGCCAGCATTGCAACGGCGCGTGTAGGCGCATGGGGAGAGTGGGCCTCACTCGCCCTCTTTGGACGGCGCGTGAGAGCGCGTGTAGAGGAATCTGGGGCTGTTCTTTACAGTTCTAGACTCCTCTCCTCGAGCCCTTCCTCCTGGTATGCTCAAAACTGAATTTAGAGCAAATTGAGTTTTGGGCAGTTTCGAATTTTTGTTCCGAAACGCAACCGAAATAGCTCTGATACCACTTGTTGGGACTGTGAGACACCAGAAATCAATCACACACAAGAACACAACAATATTTACGTGGTTCGGCAATTGCCTACGTCCACGGAGAGCTATCCACTATAGAATTTTTTCCCGGAGGGAGATTACACTCACACCTCACAAACTCACTCTATAGCACTCTCAAACTCACTTCTCTCACAGCTCCCACAGATTACACTTCTGTGTTTGTGTTGTTATGTCTCTCCCCCTCCTCCTCACCTCAATTTATACACAATTGAGGGAGGAGGTGATTGGCCCTTACCTACTACCTTCCACCCTCTTGGTGGATTCTCCATTTGGGTAGTGGAGATGGTGCTGCACTAAATGGCCACTACAAGGTGCTGCACTAACAGGCAAAGCAATGGGTTAGGTTTGGGGAGTGGGTCGCCGTTTAGAGGGTCGCCGGTGAGACGGGTTCAGTGAGGTGTAGGAGACGAGCGTGAAAGCTGTGTGTTTGCGAAGCAGATAGATAAAAGATTCACCTCGATCGGTTGGGTTGGGTTTCACGAGTGGGTTGCCAGCGTCGGGAGTGGGTCGTCGTCGAGCTTGGGTTGCCGCCGGGAGTGGGTCGCCGGTGAGTGTGGGTTCTGTGGAGGAGAAGGAGTGCGTGTAATGACATTTGATTTCAAATTTGGGTATAACCTATACAGCTTTTGGTTTGGGCGGGAAAATTTCAGTTCAGTTTTTAAATTGTTATTATTATTATTTTTAATAGCCGTTGGATCTGCAATGGCTGATCTCAGCCATTGCTAGTAGGAAATGGAGGAGAGGGCCTCAAGAAGAGGATCCGGACTCATCCTATCCCACCCCCTGTTCAGTCGACACATCAGTGAGTGTTTTACATGCTCTTAAGAAAAGAGTTACATCTATATAACAATGGAAGGCTTGGTTTGAATTCAAGGGCTCAAAATGTATATGTGTCAACATATGGACCATTAGATTGATTCAATCCAATGGCTGAAAATGTCTTACTCTCATTTGTCCTATTTGGACATTTTAATGGTTGAGATCAATTACCATCAAGATCTAATGGTGCAAAATGTAAGTTCCAAAATATCTCAAAATATATCTCTCACACCTACTCCTCTCATCTCAAAATCTGTCTCTCTCTTCCAAATTTCAAAATTTGAACAGACCCCTTCTCTCTCTCCATCGGAGCCTATTCCCATGCTCTTCTTCAATTCCTATCGGAGCCCAACAATTGCCGGAGACACAACCCCAAACCCCCTATTACCCTCTTCGTCTTCTCTCTTCCTCCCTCTCTCTCTCCGCCATTCCAATCTTCATCAATAGTGGCAACGACGACCGAATGAATGGAGCCACTGCAAAATGAAGAATCTAAAGGAAGAATCTGGTATATTTGACCCATCATGGTATATTTCTAGCAAGAGAGCAAACCAAAAGAATCTGGTATACTATTTAGGTGAAGAATCTTCTTCTGTATTTCCAGCAAGTATATTTTTCTGAGTATCTATCTTGAAATCAAGTATATTTTTTTGAGTTTCTTCTAAATTTGGTAGTATTTTTGAGGTGTCTAATTCTTTTTCTTGAGTATTAATTTTTTTGGGTGAAGCAAGTATATTTCCAGCAGGTTTGTTATTCTAATTCTTTTTCCAGCAGGTTTGTTTCCATTAGGCATTGTGTTTGATTAATTGGGTATTCGGATTCACTTTTTCCAGCAGGTTTCAATATTGTGTTTGTTACTCTAAATCAATATTTGCAGATATATACAAATATATATATATATATATGCCTTCATCAATAAAATTGATTGCATAATTATATATCATGTATAGATTGGCATAGCATGTGCACCAATTAAGAGATAAAAAGGGGAGACTAGGATGGCCGGCTGAGACCCACACAGCATGTACAGATTGGTGGCTCTGATACATGAAGTAACATCAAACAGGAACTCACCTTTGTTGTGCTTTTTGGGGTGGTTAGTCCATATATTTTGATATTGAAAATCAGATTTTTGAGATTAACACCAAAATTGCAAAGTTGAATGCAAAACCAGACAACATTTCAATGGAAGAAAATCAGGAAGATAGCTCAAAAATAGCACTAATGTCTTAGGTACGTATACCACAAGTGTGCCTGTACAACATTTCATTAAAATTTCTGGAATGACGATAAAACATAGCATGCTCAAATTCATAAAAGCTGACCTGTACATTAATTCATACCACATAACAAACATAGATGAGCATACCTTGATTATCTGGGAAGAAAATTTGGTGGAAAGTTGTGTAATGGATTTTCTCTTAATAGCTCTGATTCCGTGCCACACACACAAAAAAGAAAAAAGAAAACTGAGTATTATAAAAAAGACATTTTAAGGTCACTGCTTACCTTCTAACATGTTAATGACTTTGGCAATTCTATGACTTTGGCAATTCTTTTCCATAGTAGATGGTGATAAGCCAAAAATTTAAAACAATAAAAAATGATGATAACCAAAAGAGTTGAAGAAGAATTCTGGATATAATCTTAAGTAATAGCAAAATGCTTACCAGATCAGCTCTCCTCCTCCAATAATATGTCTCTTGAATTTATTTTTGTTGATTTTGGTCGTAAAAAAACTCCCATAGTCCATATTCAAACACCTTCAGCCTTATCAACCATGACAGCTGACAATGATCACCTACCAATCCTCATTTCCTTCTTTAACTCCAACGACACAAACCAAGTCAAAGAAAATAATCTCAAAAGAAAGAAAATAAATTTGTATGGGCAAATTACACATACCTTTTACCTTTTTTCCTTTGTTGTTTTATGATTGATTTTGAGATAAATTGTGTTTGATGAAATGGTTGAGAGAGACACTGTGTAATATGTTCTTTCATTTTATTTTATTTTATTTTGAGGAAATGTCAATTATTGTTTGTATATTAACAATGCATATAAGGTGTTTGAAAAAATGCATGTGAGAGATAGAAATTGGTAGTGGTGGCTATTGGGGTGGTGGGTTTTAATTGGTTCTAGAAGGTGTAATTTGGTCAATTAATTTTTTATTTATTATTTAAAAGTACTAAAATAAACTTTGAAGGTTAAATTTTTTATTTTTATTTAAACTTTGACGACATTATTAATTTTTTTGCATTTATCTAATATTGATTAACATAAGATTGTAAGTTTAAAAAAATCATGTTTTCCCTTATCAATGTTTGGAATTTTAGGTGTTTGGACATGGAATTGAAGAGTTACGCTTTGAGATTGATACATGTTTAGGAATCTATTATGTTTTTCCTATGTATAATACAAATATTACAAATAGCCAAATAATTTTTAGAAATAAAGAAATTGGACCAACCTTATCAACCATGACAGTTGACAGTGATCACTTGCCAATCCTCCTTTCCTTCTTTAACTCCAATGACACAAACCAAGTCAAAGAAAACAATTTCAAAAGAAAGCAAATAAAATTGTATGGGCAAATTATACATACCTCACTTGACAATTATCCTTTCACCTTTTTTCCTTTGTTATTTTATGATTGATTTTGAGAGAAACTGTGTTTGATGAAATGGTTGAGAGTTACACTGTGTAATATGTTCTTTTGATCAGTTATTACTAGGGTATGCCCGTGCTTGAAGGCATGATGAAAATATTATTGGAATGAAAATGTAATTGGAATGATTTTATGATTTTAAACAAACAATAAAATGTAAGTCCTACAACACAGAAACATATAATAAAAATCAGATGAAATATGCCAGCCAATGCATATAAGGTGTTTGAAAAAATGCATGTGAGAGATAGAAATTGGTAGTGGTGGCTATTGGGGTGGTGGGTTTTAACCGGTTCTGGAAAGTGCAATTTGGTCAATTAATTTTGTATTTATTGTTTAAAAGTACTAAAATAAACTTTGAAGGATAAAATTTTTATTTTGATTTAAACTTTGATGACATTATTAATTTTTTTTACATTTATCTAATATTGATTAACATAAGACTGTAAGTGTAATATAATTAAGCTTTTAGCAAAATTTGTTATAATGTTTTATATCAATCGTCTTTTCTTTTTTCTTTTTTTCTTTTTTTTTTTAATTATAAGCAGAGGCCCATAAAATATCAAAAAATGGTTTTTTCTATTTGGGACACCATGTGACACATCATAAACCAATCACAAATCATCATGCCTTCTGTTGTCCCTTGTCACCAAACAAAAAAATCATGAGTTCTACCATCTCTACTAAGCCATGCAATAACACGTGGCTGTGCCGTTGAGACATGAGACAACTATTCTAAAATATCCTTAAATTGTTTTGACTATCTTAACGTGTCATTGAAATGAAAATCAATGGTTGGACCTAGGATGAAATCTCTTACCTCACAAGCTATATCAAAAAGAAATTCCATAGTAAAAAAAAATTACATGTGTGAATGTTTTTATACACAGGAAAAACATAATAGATTTGTATTATACACAGTTTGTTATCCATACTATTCAAGATTTTAGCATTCCCATGCGTAAATAGTTTGCGTTGCCTCTTAGCTTTTGTCGCCAATAGTTTGTTTGGATTTTATTGAGTGTCAACTCTTTTTTGGTTAGTGCTTTGATTGGTTATTGTTTGGATGCAATATAGGATTGCTCTAAATCATAAAACAAGGCGCTTGATTTGTGCAAATTGGTCATCAGGTCATATTAAATTAGAACATATTTAATAGAAGTTGTGTTTGGATTTTTAGGTGTTTGGACAACTGGACCATAGATTTTATCAATTGCATATGACTAAAAACACCCTTGATTCCAAAATAAGGGTGAAAGGATTTTTTTTTTAGTTTTATTTATTTATTTATTTTTTGTGTGCTTGAATCTTGGATTTGTTAAGTGATTTGTGGAGGGAAAAGGAAGTGATTGCAAATATGAATGAAAGCTAAGAGTTTTGTTTTGGCCCTTATTCCCTTCAATAAAATTTTTTCCTTTAAATATTTAGTTTATACTTGAGACTTCAGCTCATTTTCCTCTTTAGTATGTATGGGATTACAAGATATTCTTTTGTTTCTATGATTACAAGATATCTTTTCTTCTTTTTTTTTCCTCCTGTTTTTATGTGAAGGGCTACCTTTTTTTTTTTTTCCTATTTCTTAATCTCGGAGAATGTTAAGAAGTTGAGATATTCAAAATTGAATTTGAAACTCTCACACTCAGATTTTAGTTGGTTTTCCTGAAGGGAAAGCATTAATTGTTATAATTGAGAAGACTCATAGCGGTAATGGACTCATGTTGATCGGCTTTCCAATTGATACATTTGTTAAGCTTACTCATTTTCGTTGTTATTTTTTTTCTCATTTGACAATGCCATTGTCTATTAAAAAGAGAAACCTTTGTGTGATAGTGTTTGTCCACTATCAATACACCATTACAATAGTTTAATTTTGCAAACAAGTGGAGTGAGATCAACCGAGGACGCTAAGCTAGGATAAGTTCTATGGTAATTTCTACTAATACACCATTGTTGAGGGATTTTAATCTCTACTTTTTTCATTCTATTTCATGTGATATTTGTTATCTCTACTTTGTTCATTGTTATTTCTTCACAATAGGATGGAGTCACTTGCTTGAAGTCAATTTAATTTTAATTTTTTTTAGATTGCTTTGCACTGGTTGGTGTGCATTGTTTACTATTTATTTTAAATTTAGTTTTTTGGTATTGTAGAGCCATGGCTAGTGTGCATTGTTTGTTATATATATTTTGAATTCTATTTTTCTGAATTGCAGAGCACTGGCTGGTGTGCTTCATTTGGTGTTTAATAATTTTTTGGTATTGCAAAGCACTGGTTGGTGTGTATTGTTTATTGTTTATTTTTAAAGGGCTGGTATTATTTGGTAACGAATGAATAATGAAACAAATATATATACCCGTGCCTAGGGGTTGTTATCTTTAATTGAGCTTTGTAGAGTGTGTGGTACCAACAAAATTGCAGAGTGTGGGTTTTAAAAACAATATTTCTTTATATTTTTCAATGTCTTAAGTTTTTTGTATGTTTTTCAATAAATTACATTTGTATTCAACTACATTTTGATCTCAATATCAATTACATCGTGTCATTACGCACGAGCATACTTTTTATTTTGTACTTTACATACCTCTTATTCTTCCCTTTGTATTTTGTTTATGTACCTGCTCTTCTCATCTTTATTGTAACTCTCTCTTTGAAATTAATTTTTATATTTTATTATCCGATTTGCTACTAAAATTGTTATAAGTTGTTTACGAAGAATAATATTTCTTTATATTTTTTCAGTGTCTATCAAAAAATAAAAAAATGATACAAACTCTAAAGTAGGTTGTATGTTATAAGTATGTTAGGAGGTTATTAATTTTGTGTTGATTAAATTTTTTTATGGCAATTATTAAACCTCATTTTGCCTTCTTACAGTTATCTTTTTCAAATTTACATAACTAGACACTTTCAGGTTGAGACACTCTTGACCATTAACTTCTAATTATGGACAACATTACTATTTTTGGTTACGTAAGTTGTTTTATTTTTAATTTATTTGAAAAAAAAAAAATACACCTTTCTTATAGTCAATTTTCTTTTCTTTTCATTATTTTTTATCTAATTTCCTTATAACAAAATGCTCTTTTCTTATATTTTACAGATGGATGGAGACCTACGTCAAACTGTAATATCGACTCCTTTTACTCATTTTCTTACATGCATACATTTTTTAATTTTTTTTTACCTCTAATTCTTTTGTATTTATAGGTTCAATTTCTTGAAGAAAGAAATGCTAATGTTGTCATCCGTGATGAGCATGACCTTAATGTCATCCGGGTTCGAGAGGTAGGCCCAGTTTAATTATAGAGAAATTTTTTTTAAATGCCGTATTTTTTAAACTTTCTAAATATATATATTTTTATTGCGTACACCAGTGTTTAGTCATGGACAACTGTACGTGGCCCTATTTAGATGCACATTTTTTGATCGTACAAGTGTCTTCCTTCCCAACGATGAGCTAGATTCTACTACAAATATTGTTTATCCTGAAATTTTGTTATAGTGTTACTTATGGATCAAATCACTTTTGTCAAAAGGTACAATTTATTTATTGACAAATTTGCTTCTATTGATTACAAATTATTATTTTAAATTTTTTTTGCTATATATGTTGACTTTTGTAGGATTGGATTAAAAAATATATGGACCTCAAAAAGATAAATACAACTAGATTACTTCGATGGGGATGTAATAAGATAATTTCAATTTAAAAGTGTTTTGATATTTATATAGATTTTCTTCTACTAATAAACTAACTTTTTTATTTTCATAAATTACTAGATTGTCGTGCATGCTTCTCATTGGGAATATATAGAAGTTGAAACAAATACTGTAACGCTCCGACTTTCGGATCGTTAATAAATCAAATCAACCTCAAATTTATAATCATAAATATACAAATCATCTCCACAAATAATTAACTCAAATGTCTCCAAAATATTAATTATACAAATCTCCAAAAATAATATATAGTTGTGGACTAAAAGAATCTCCAACTCAAATAATCTCTTTAGATGCTTCAACTCCCACCGCCACTAAATTTGCTCCATGCCTGAAAAATAAATTAATTCGGGAAGTATACAATACAACAGGAATAGCAAGGTTCAGACAGAAAATAAATTAACAGAGATCCAGCAATTACACAACCGATTAGATTCGACAAACAAGCAATTTACCAAATTGCACAAACAAGTCAACTCGACATATGATAATTTATCCAGAACCAAATACCCGGTCCTACTCGATACATGACCAGTGACTGGCCTCACTCCCCTCACCCAAGCACAACCGCTTATCCAGGCTATTGGTACAGAGTATATTGGCAAAGTCCACTCGATCCATATACGGAGCATTTCCATGTCATTTAGCCAGACAAATCAACATTTCCAACACAGAATAACTACACAAAGTTCATCAAATGATTAGAGTAATCAAATAAATCAACAACGAATAATTCCATAGAATTTATCAAACAATTAGAATAATTACGAAGAGTACAACTTTATGGGAATTAAAAATAAACTCTTTGCAAAGAGAATTTGCGAAGCATATTGTATACCACCGAATTACCTCAAATCAATCTCCTCCGTCTCCAACACTCGAATCTCGATCTTTCTCCATAAATCTCCAAATTCTAAGCCATAAGGTATGTAAGGTTTCACAAAATCTACAACTCTCCTCCTTTATGAAAATGCTTACTCTCACTTTAAACATTCTTAATCTAAACTCTAAATCTATATAACAAATGGAAAGAGATATGGAAAAACCATAGAGAGAAGTTGAGAGGTGAGCTCAATTTATAGGCAACTTGGTGTAACATACTAGTTGGAATATGAAAGGACACATTAGGATTTACTTGAAATTAAAGTCTACTAGTTGGAATTTGAAAGGACAAGTTTGAATATGAATGAACCACTAATAAGGATAGTAAATGAATCACTAATAAGAATATTAAATGAACAAGTTTGTCATAAAAGCCTACTATTTGGATATGAATAGACAAGTCACTAGTTGGATTATGAAAAGACACTAAAAATATGGGGTGTCACAAATACTTTTTGGAAAGTGATGAGGCGCTCTTAGGAATTCTAAGAAAAAACAAGTTTGAAGATCATATTTATTTTTGTGAAAAGTGTACATATGCTAGCTACGATCTAGATTTTGTAAAGTTTCATATCGATTTAAATTTTAGTTTTGTAAATCCTTTTATCTATGTGCAATTTATAACTAAGTTTAGATGTATATATGTTATATAATATTCATTTGAATTATTCACTTGGTGTTATAGTCATTTTTTCTTTTTCTTTTTTCTTCCTAATATGCTCTTGAATTAGCTTAAAGAAAACTTCATATTTTTTTTTTGGTTGAATTTTATTTTTTGCTTCCATATATATTTTTATCAGGAAGGGTGTTGCTTTTAATATAGGATTGGATTGTGTACGTATTAATCTTTTAAAATAATTGTTTATTGCACAATTTTTTATAATTTTTTTTTTTTTTTGAATTGCAACATACGGCTGGTGTGCTTAATTTGTCATTTTTTTATTCTATTGTGGAGCATTGATTGGCCTGCTTAATTTGTTATTTGTCCTTTTTTTGTATAATAGAATATTAGTTGATGTGCTTAATTTGTTATTTGGCATTTTTTTTATATTGCTGAGCACTGACTGATATGCTTAATTTATTGTTTATTTTTTTCTATTACAGAGTACTGATTGACGTATTTCGTTTGTTTTTTATTATATGTTTGTGTTATGAAACTTACATTTTATTATTTGCTTAAAATTATAAAATTATTCTAATTACATTTTTATTTCAATTATATTTTCATTCCAATAATATTTTCACAGTGGTAGAGACCCATCAAATGGTACGAGATATATCCCCACCCCCGAGTTTTACAAGCGCGTGCCCACACGTCGCCTGTTCAATCAACACTTGTATACAAATGAGTGAGTGTTTAACACGTTCTTAAAAAAAGAGTAAGATAATGAGTCCTACTAGCAGTGGTAGAGACCTATCAAATGGTGTGAGATATGGCTCAGGAATTTGCATCCAAATAAATTGAACTTGTTTCATTTGTATCTCAACATATAATTTTTTTTTTTAAATTAAAAATTTTATTTAGTTTACGTTTTTTGAAAAAAAATAATTTTAAATCACTTTATTTCTTTTTCATATTGATCAATTATTTTTTCTCTCTCCTATTTCGTTCTCAATTATTTTTTCTCTCACACACATCTATTCAATTATAACAAAATATCAAATTATCCTAAACTCTCAAATTTTAAAACTACTTTCAAAATATACAACCAAACAAATATGTTTAGAGCAACTCTAAAAACATGATTCAAGAGTTGTTTTCAATACTTTGTTTGATTAAAGTTTTTAAAAATTAATTCCTATATAATATTTCAAAACTCATTTGAGCTTTTGTTTGGAGAATTGAGTTTTTTTTTTTTTTTTTTAATTTTGAATTTTGCAAAGCGCGCCTTGGTCTATTTGGACATCCAGTTGGTGGATCGGAACATTTTTTTTTTTTGGCAATTGGCACCTGTTATTTGGGAAAAAAAATGTGAATTTTGTTTTTGATTTTTTTAACAAATATAATACATATTTTTTATATTTTAAATCAAAAATATTTTTAAAAAAATTCCAACCAAATATACAATTAAAAGTTATTTTAAAGCAGTAATTGAATATTTATTTTGAAAAAAAAATATTTTGTTTGTAGTATTTTCAATTAAAAAAAATATGTTATTTTTTTAAATAATTATTTTTTTGAATTGAATTTTGAAAATAGTTTGGCTATGAGTATTGAATAGAATTTTTAATAAAGTTTTGAGTTGTGTATTTGGTTATGAATTATAACTTTTTGAATTAAGTTTTAAAAACTCTTTTCAAAACACATAATCAAACAAATTTTCTTATTTCACATGTCACATTAAACATTCAAAACTCAATTCAACACTCAACTCAAAACTCAATTTAAAACTCTTTTCAAAACTCATAACCAAACACATTTTCTACACTCAAATCATAATTCCAAAACTCATAAACTCAAAATACAACTTCATTCTCAAATCATATTTTTAAAATTCTACCAAACGCTGCCTTTTTTTTTTCTCCAAAGTGAAGGGACACGTCGCCTTTTTCACTACGCCAAGTCCCTCTCAGTGTGTTTGGTTTTAATTTTTTAGATTCAAATATTTGAATTTTTTTTTTAATTTTCCTATTTTTTTTGTTTTTAGTCAATATTTTTAAAATTTTAAATATTTTTTTTTTTACTTTTTTAGATACACCTTAATTATCTAAAAAGTAAAATATTTGTGAAAAAATATTTTTTAAAAATAATAAATACACAAAAATACTAAAAATATACTGAATTCTCTTTTTTTTTTTGTATTTAATAAATTTTATAGAAAAAAAATTCACAAATATTATACCTTTTAAGTATATTTATGTTAACTGTATCTAAAAATTAAAAAAAAAATTACTTAAAATATTAAAAAAATAATAAAAACAAAAAATATAAAAAAACAAAAAATTTGAGTAATTTTTTGAAAAAAAAAAATCTTCAAAAATTCAAACTACAGTTTGACTTTCCCTTCCCTTATCTCCCTCTTATACATCAAAAGGCTACTTTACACACACTTAAAAAACATATTGGATGTTGATTCATGCGAATTATGTATATTTTAAGTAAAAATAAAAAATAAAAAATTAATATTATAATATATGTATTACTTAAATAATAAGAGTAATTTTTACCAGACCTTGTGCCCGGGTTCAAGTCTCATCCATTTTTCTATATAATCTTCTGTTTTAAATAAAGAAAAGAAATGGCACGTAATATAAAGAAAAGTAAAGATTTTAAGATACCAAATCCAGTTTTACTAGATGTATATGTTATGCACTTTATATAAAAAAATATAATTTTTCATCATAAAATGTATAATTTTTGTTATACAAAATTCTAGGAGTGTATATCACAATTTCACCATTCATAACTTTCAGTAATCATAACTTTTGTTATTGTTTAATTGTTTAATAAAATTTTGTAAACATGTTAAGTAAAAATTCAATATAATAAATAGTATTATGTAGGGCTGAGTAAGGAATTCGTAAAATTCGTAATTTGATTCGGTCTAGTCCGATCCGGTAAGTTTTGATTGGTTTTTTGAATCTGTGGTTTGGTTTCAGATTGAAAAATTAAAAATCTGTAATTCACGAATCGGTTATGGATTGAACTCCACGATTTCGGATTGAAACCAATCCGAACTGTATATAAATAGCCTATATTTATATTATACAGCCTTTCACATAGTATCTTCTCTGTGTTTGTTTGGACGGACTAGATAAGCAGGGATTGTAATCCATTGAACTGTTAGTGTCGGGATACATTGTCCCCGGACTATTTGGTTGGATTGAATTTGTATCCTATGTTTGTTTAGTCATGGGATTAGATGTCTGGATTGGATTATTTTTAATGAATCCAATGTTTGGTTAGACGGATTGCATAATGATAAATGTTTAAAAGACTATTTTACCCTTATAATTTGATAATACAGTGAGTCCTCGTGGATGGGTTGGGCCGATCCAAGCTCCTCAAGCCCACTGGATAACCTGCAAACAAGTTCAATCGGGGAACGGGGTAGTCCCCCGGCGAACCCTCCGGTGTATGAATTAGAGAAGGTGATGATATGAAAATGTAGAGAGAGAGAGAGATAGGAGATGGCCAAACTTAACCTTCTTCTTCTCTTCGAGTTTAACTTATATCCAACTGTAATCATTTCGCTGTCTCTGTCGTTCTGATTGTCCCCGCCGAAAGCTTGAGGCGTGGTTCGCCTTGTTCAGGGCGAGGGGGTGTCATTCCGAGGGTGTTGTCATGATAAATGCGGTGATGGGTTGCATTAATGGTGATGTCTTTGTGGCAATAACTGCAGATCTTTGTCTGGCGATATGGCTCTGCTCACTGCCACGCGTGTCCGAGCATCATCGGCCTTTCCTGCTCAGTTGGACTCCAGCTGTGCCGGGTTTTACTGGCTGGGTTGTGTAATCAGGTCTAAACGGTGGGCTTGGGTTTATTCATGGTGGGCCGTGGTCCTCATGGGCCTATCCCTGTCATAATTTATAATTTTTATTTAATATATAATTTTAAATTTGTAATCTATAATTTATAATTTATAATTTAACAACACTAAAAAAATTTAATTTATAAGGCCATAATTTTTAATTTATTATTTTCAATTAAATTAAATTTATAATTTATATTTTTTATTTAATATATAATTTTAAATTAACAACACTAAAAAAATAATTTTATTTAATATATAAATTAAATTTTCAACAACACCAAAAAAATTTAATTTATAAGGCCATAATTTTTAATTTATTATTTTCAATTAAATTAAATTTATAATTTATATTTTTTATTTAATATATAATTTTAAATTAGCAACACTAAAAAAATAATTTTATTTTATGTAAATTTAATTTTTTAACAACACTAAAAAAATTTAATTTATAAGGCCATAATTTTTAATTTATTATTTTTAATTAAATTTAATTTATAATTAAAATTTTTTATTTAATATATAATTTTAAATTAACAACACTAAAAAAATAATTTATAAACGTTCAAAAGACTATTTTACTCTTTTCTCATTGTTTGCTAAGTAATAGCATCGGGGTAAAAATGGACATTTCAGAGCCTAATCCCATGGGATACCAATCCCATGGAAATAATCCCACCCCCCCATGGGATAGTATAGTCCCACAAATATGGGACTAATAGTCCGGGGAAACTATTAGTCCGGAGCAAAAAAATTGAAACAAACAATGGACTATTAGTCCGGTGGGACTAATAGTCCAATTCCACACCCTAATCCTTCAAAACAAACACACTTATTCCATGTAAAACCTAAACCCCGTATAGTATATTCTTTTATTACTTTTATTTGTTGGTTTTTAGTTTTAATTTGTAATGGTCTAAATACTTATAGTAAAACCAATTTTCTTGTGATTGTTTAAATTCTAGAACAGTATGTGTTATTATGGAAAGACATGTTGTTATTGTGTAACTAATATGATGTTATATTTATGTTTTTATGAAATTAAAATATTATATATATATTTTTTATTATTTAATTATGTGAATTTGTGGTTCTAAACCGATCAAATTCATATTTAAATAGATTGGTTCGGCTCGGTTCTACAATTTAAACGGATTGGATTAGTTCCAATTTTTTAGAAACCGTAGATAACGGATTGATCCTGATTTTATCCCAATCCAAGCCATGCTTATTATGGCCCTATTTGGCAAGTAGGTTTTTGACTTTTTTTTTTTTTGGTTAAAATTCACAAAAAGACAAAATAAATTAAAATAGTCAATAATATAAAATATCATATCAAACTCATAATCATTTCACTTTTTTTATGACAAACATCACATCTAATTATGAAAAAATTCAACCATCTTTCCAAATATAAAATTTTTAACTTACTAAAATAACTAACTTTTCAAATGAGACCTATGTTATCATTGATACATGGTATTATTATCTAATAATAATACTACACATGAAATAATAATCTCACTAAAATATAATTTTATATTCCAGGATAATTCTATAACTAAATTAGCCAGAGTAACTCACCACCCTATACACTCTCAATGTAAAAAGTTAAAGAGTCAATTATTGCTCATTCCAAGTAAGGGTGAGCAGTGGATATATTGATCTGTCCAAACCGATCGAACTAAACTGATCCGCCGCATTTTGAACGGATACGTGATGACGAGTGGACGGTTGCAGATTGATTTTTTTCCAATTCGTCTAGTTTTGGACGGATGGCAGATTTGAAGTTCCTTTAGCCGCAACGGAACTGCCAAACCGTGAGCACCCTTAGTAATTTGTAAGAATTTGTATTCAATTTGTTTATATATTCTGACAGGGATAGGCCTATGAGGACCACGGCCCACCATGAATAAACCCAAGCCCACCGTTTAGACCTGATTACACAACCCAGCCAGTAAAACCCGGCACAGCTGGAGTCCAACTGAGCAGGAAAGGCCAATGATGCTCGGACACGTGGCAGGTGCAGAACAGGCCATATCAGCAGACAAAGATCTGCAAAGTTATTGCCACAGCACATCACCATTAATGCAGCACATCACCATTAATGCAACCCATCACCGCATTTATTGCGACAACACCCCTCAGCCGGAATGGCACCCCCTCGCCCTGAACAAGGCGAACCACGCCTCAAGCTTTCGGCGGGGACAATCAAAACGACAGAGACAGCGAAATGATTACAGTTGGATATAAGTTAAACTCGAAGAGAAGAAGAAGGTTAAGTTTGGCCATCTCCTATCTCTCTCTCTCTCTACATTTTCATATCATCACCTTCTCTAATTCATACACCGGAGGTTCGGGGACTACCCGTTCCCGATTGAACTTGTTTGCGAGGTTATCCGGTGGGCTTGAGGAGCTTGGATCGCCCAACCCATCCACGAGGACTCATTGTATATCGGTTAGCCGTCTGTGAACTGGTTTTTATCCGTCTTGATTGTGTTCATTGTCACGGAGACCCTTTTCCAACAACCTTTTTCACCTCATCCGTCACGTGCATGGTAACGACCAGGTCCATGGCTTCCCACCACAATGTCTGCGATCACCGACCGACCCTCCCAATCCAACAACCCACCACAAGATTTCATCGAATCGACTAACAAAGATCAACCGTATGGCGAACAAAACCAGCCTTAATCAACGCTCTGCTCCAACGGAACCTCCTATTCCTCCACCACCTCCGGACATTCCACCCCATCCGGAGCAAGTCCCGAGCCATCTTGTCCCAACCCAATCCTCCCAACTCGGGGCTTGCACCCTCACCCACATACACATCCTCCTCCTCCACCCCGTCCCTCGATCATAGCCCGGCTCAGGAGAAGCGGCCGGCGTCAACATCTATCCCCTCGAGGCGACAACATTCCTCTTTGGGACGCAGAACTCCGAGCCATGAAACTCCAGCTCAAGGGGTCATGCAAAACATCCAACACAAGCCCTCCACCACAAAAACTCCCCTTCGCCTCCATCCGAGACAAACCCCTACCCCCAAGTTCAAAATGCCTACCATCGACCCTTCGACGGAACAACCGACCCGTCGACCACAGAAACCTCAGTACACTCATGATCCTCCATGCTTTCCCGACGAAATCATGTGCGAGCCTTCCGTGACCCTAAAGGGATCGGCTCGGCTATGGTTCACCGATTGCCACCAGATTCGGTCTCTACGTTTCAACACCTCGGTGACTCTTTCTGAGCCACTTCATTGGAGCGCCCGGCGACGTCCGGCGACCAACTCCTCAACATCCGTCGACCGAGGGGAGTCACTACGTAGCTTTGTCACTCGCTTCAACACCGAAGCCTTACAAGTTCTTTGGCAACGACGATAAGGTCATCCTCACGGCCTTCATGGTTTGGTCTGCGATCATCCGATTTCCTCTTCTCTCTCCAAGAACCCCCAACATCCATGGCGGCCTTGCTCTCCAAGGCCAGTATATATGAGCGAGGACTCTCTAGCCGCTCGGCAGACTCCTGACTAAATACCCGACCCGGAGAAAAAAAGAAAAGATCAAGAACCGGAACACCCGGTCTCATAACCAAACATCCCGCTATCTTTGACCGACCCTCGTCTTGCGATCGTGGCCTCAACCAGACCCCGGCGGTTCGAGCAATATACCCTCTCAATACACCCATGGAACAAGTTCTTAACCAAATCCAACAAGACTACCCCTCAAGTGGCCTCTTCCTCCACGGAACCCTTCCAACCGAAGGACCGGTCCAAATATTGCCGCTTCCACGGGATCATGGCCATAACACCGACGATCGCATCGCCTCAAAGATCAAGTAGAGACCCTCATTCGCCGGGCGCGCCGGAGCCGAGTCACAGATACCGCCCTCGGCGAGACAAAGAGCCGAGCCCCACGAGACAATCGCAGCATACCCCCACGGCGACCAGTTCAACTGCACCGAGGCATAACCACCCCACCAACAACCTCGGCCTCAAGGTAATCCGCCTCCACCGGTCGGTGAAATCGAGTTATTCGGTGGTCTTGCTTGTGGTGGACCATCACGCCTCGGCTCGGCGAGCTTAGAAAGATACTGACAGGCTCGGACAAGGCGATGCCACGGTCGACCCCAAGCAACCCAAACAGTGGACAGAGCCCATTACCTTCACGTAAGCCGACTGTGCAGGCATCCGTTACCCTCACGATGATCCCCTTGTCATCTCCACGGTCCTCTCCAATTATAAAGTCAGACGAGTCCTCATTGACAATGGCAGCTCGTCGGACATCATTTTCCTAAACTGTTTCCGCCGGTGAAGATCGGGAAGAAGGCTTGTCCCCACTCCAAACTCCTCTGGTTGGTTTTACTGGTGACGGGTGACCTCGATCGGCTCCATCGATCTCCCCATCACCATTGGGCCAGTACCCACTGCGGACCACGGTTACTTACATTCCGTGTTGTCGAGTGCCCCCCCGCTTACAATGTCATCGTCGGCCGCATCGCCCTTAATGCCTTCGCCATCACATCCACCTACCACCTTGCCCTCAAGTTCCCTCGATTTTGGGGTTCGACGGTGAGAGGAGAACAGACCGTCGCCAGAGAATGTTATGTTGCCTCACTCAAAGAGGTCAAACTAAAGGAGGCAATGATCATAGAAGGACTTGACGTCCGAGATGAGGACGAACTGATCAGAGGCGAACCTGTGGAGGAACTCGTCGAAGTTAACATCGACCCCACCAACCCGCTCAAAACTGCTAAAATCGGCAGCCACCTGCCTTCCCAAGCCAAGGCCGACCTCACCGCTCTCCTGACCGAACACAGAGACGTCTTCGCCTGGACCCATGCAGACATGCCAGGCATCGACCCCTCTTTCATAACCCACCGCCTCAGTATCGAGCCTCACTTCCGACCTTACCGACAGAGGCAGCGAATTTTCCATCCAGAGCGCAACAATCTCATAGCTGCAGAGGTTGACAAACTTCTCGAGGCCCAGTTTATCCGAAACGTGGACTATCCTAAGTGGCTGTCCAACGTGGTCTGGTCATAAAACCAATGGCAAGTGGCGCCTCTGCGTCGACTACTCCGATTTGAACCGAGCTTGTCCCAAAGATAGCTACCCTCTTCCCCGCATTGATCTACTGGTCGACGCCACGGCCGGTCATCAAATGCTCAGCTTCATGGATGCTTTTTCAGGGTACAACCAGATCGTGATGCACTCATCCGACCAGGAACACACATCTTTTATCACCGATCGGGGCACCTACCATTACCGTGTCATGCCGTTCGGACTAAAGAACGCGGGGGCCACCTACCAACGTTTGGTCAACACAGTCTTCCACCATCAGATCGGACGGAACATGGAAGTGTATGTGGATGACATGCTGGTTAAGAGCAAACTCTCCGCTGACCACCTCACCGACCTGCGAGAGACTTTTGCCACACTACGCAAATACCAGATGAAACTCAACCCAGAGAAGTGCGCCTTTGGCGTAGGATCTGGCAAGTTCCTGGGTTTCATGGTCAGCCAGCGCGGCATCGAGGCCAACCCTGAGAAGATCAAGGCTTTGATTGAGATGCAGTCACCCAAAACCGTTAAAGAGGTCCAAAGGCTCACCGTGAGTGGCGACCCTTAACTGCTTTCATCTCCGTAAGCGGATAAATGCCTACCATTCTTCAAAGTCTGCGGCAGACTTTTGAATGGACAACCAATCGAAGAGGCCTTTCAACGTTGAAAGCAGTGCATGGCCAACCCTCCCTTCTCTCACAAGCAATCACCGTGAGCCCTCTTCCTGTCTAGCGAGATCAAACACCGCAATTAGTGCGGCCATCAAGAGGGCGGCTCGATCCAACGGCGGTCTACTACATCGGCCGGGCTCTCGAGGGGAAGCGAGAACTACCCCAATTAGAAAAACATCACGGCCTTGGTCACTTGCCTCGACGACTTCGCCCTACTTCCAAGCTCATTCAATAGTGGTTCTCACCGACCGGCCCACGAAGAAGGTCATGCAATGTTCGAGCTCTCGGGAAGACTAATGCGATGGTCGAGAGAACTAAGCGATTCGACATTTCTTATCGCCCGGACAAGAATCAAGGGGCGGTAGTGGCGACTTCATCTTGGAGTTTACCAATCCAGCCCCAACCACTGACCTTCTGTCCGCACCAACTCCACCAGAGCCTGAAGATCCTCATTGTTGGACACTTAATGTTGACGACTCGTCTCGCGAGGAGAAGTGGGGCCTCATCCTCACATCCCCCGAAGGGGGTTATTTCAAATGTGCCCTCCGCCTCTTATTCGCAGCCAGCAACAATGAGGCTGAATACGAAGCATTGATAGCAGGGCTCCGTCTGGCCAAAGACATTGGGGTTAGCCACATCCGAGTGTTCAGCGACTCCCAGCTTATCGTCGGCCAGATCACGGGTGAATTCGATGCCAAGGACGCCACAATGCGGAATTACAGAGACATGGCTCTCACCCTTGTTCGTCTCTTCAACACCTTCCAGATCAAACACATACCTAGGGCGGAAAACTCCAAAGCGGATGAGATGGCTCAGCTTGCCTCCGCCGACCAATCCGACCTCAGCCACGGAGTTCGCCTCGAATACCTGACCCAGCCAGCCATCTCACCCGACCTCCAAGAAGTGCAATTCCTTCAGACGGAACCCATCCCTTGGGCATCTGACATCTTCCTCTTCTTGACCACGGGAGAACTCCCAGCTGACCAACAGCAGGCTGCCAAGGTCAGAGCTCGGTCGGCTAACTACATTCTGGTCGACGGCGTCCTTTACAAGCGCGGCTTCTCACGGCCGTACCTGCGATGTCTCAGCCCTGCCCAAGCAACCTATGTAATGCAAGAGATCCATGAAGGAATATGTGGCAATCATTCAGGTGGCAGATCTCTCGCACACAAAGTACTCCGTACAGGCTACTTCTGGCCGACCCTCAACAAAGATGCCTCTGATTTCGTGCTGAAATGTGACAAGTGTCAGCGCTTCGCCAACATTCCCCATGCTCCTCCCACCGAGCTGATCTCCCTCTGCAGATTACCGTTGCGCCAAATGGGGTATCGACTGGTTGGCCCGCTTCCTTGGCGAGGCAGACCAAGTCGCAATCGTTGCCATTGATTACTTCACTAAGTGGGTCGGCGGAACCCTTGCCACAATAACAAGCGGAACACCACCAAGTTTATCGGCAATCGATTGTCTGCAGATTTGGCATCCTCGGGCCATCGTCTCAAACGACAAGCGGTTCGATAACGCCAAATCTGAAATTTTGTGCAGATCTCCAAATTTAACCATGCTTCTCTTCCCGGCCATCCCAAGCAAATGGTCAAGTTGAGGTCACCAACCGCTCTCTCGAAGATCATCAAAACTAAGCTTGAGGTCGCTAAAGGCCTTTTGAGGAACTACCACATGTACTGGGCTTACCAACCACTTGGGACTCCTCCTGGAGAAACCCCTTTTCGCCTAACATATGGCGCTGAGGCGGTCATCCCTGTAGAAGTCGGTCTGCCCACCCCCAGGGTCTTACATCCAGACCTCGCCTCAACCGAAGAACTCCGTCGAGCAGACCTGGATCTCATTGAGGAACTCAGAGGATCTAACTGTTGTCGACCGCCACATACCAAAGAGAAAATGAGGTACACTACAACCGCAGAGTCCGACGCGGGAGTTCTCCATTGGCGACCTTGTCTTGAGAGAAGCAACTCATGCCACAAAGAATTCAACTGAGGGCAAGTTGGCGACCAAATAGGAGGGCCCTATGTAGTGAAAGCCCGACCGAGCACTTACCGACTTCAAGATATGGATGGCGAGACCTTCCCCATCCACGGAATCTTGAGCATCTGAGCGTTACTATCAATGAATCCTCACTTTTGTATTGTCGAAATTGTTGTATTTTCCTTTTTCAATACATAATGCAAATGTCATTGGAGTTCCCACTTTCTATAATTCAAGCTGTTCAATGTAGCTTCCATGCAACTTTTCTTTCTTGTGCCCGCTTTTCAAAAGCCTCGGCGACCGAGCACTCAAAGCCTC
This sequence comes from Camellia lanceoleosa, assembly GCA_025200525.1. Lineage (NCBI taxonomy): Eukaryota > Viridiplantae > Streptophyta > Magnoliopsida > Ericales > Theaceae > Camellia > Camellia lanceoleosa. The sequence goes on from CM045772.1 coordinate 17,122,189, forward strand.
AACCGACTGAGCACCTTCAAAGCCTCGGCCGGCCGAGCACTCAAAGCCTCGGCCAGACACAGGCACCTTCAAAAGCCTCGGCAGACCAGAGCACTCAAAGCCTCGGCCAGACTGAGCACCTTCAAAGCCTCGGCGGGCCGAGGCACTCAAAGCCTCGGCCAGACTGAGCACCTTCAAAGCCTCGGCGGACCGAGGCACTCAAAGCCTCGGCCAGACTGAGCACCTTCAAAGCCTCGGCGGGCCAGGCACTCAAAGCCTCGGTCAGGACTGAGCATCTTCAAAGCCTCGGCGGGCCAGGCACACAAAGCCTCAGCCAGACTGAGCATCTTCAAAAGCCTCGGCCAGACCGAGCACTCAAAGCCTCAGTCAGACCTGAGCATCTTCAAAAGCCTCGGCCAGACCGAGCACTCAAAGCCTCGGCCCAGACTGAGACTTCAAAAGCCTCGGCGGGCCAGCACTTAAAGCCTCGGCCAGGACTGAGCACCTTCAAAGCCTCGGCGGCCAGAGCACTCAAAGCCTCATCCGACCTGAGCACCTTCAAAAGCCTCGGCGGGCCAGAGCACTCAAAGCCTCGGTCAGGCTGAGCACCTTCAAAAGCCTCGGCCGGGCCAGGGCACTCAAAGCCTCGGCGGACCGAGGCACTCAAAGCCTCGGTCAGGCTGAGCACCTTCAAAGCCTCGGCCGGACTTGAGCACTTCTCAAAGCCTCGGTCAGGCACAGGCACCCTCAAGCGACCTCGGCCAGGCGCTCAAAGACTCCGCCAAACCTAAGCATTTTCACAAGCCCCAGTAAGACCTATGAGTGAAGGCTCATCAAACAAAACACTCAGCCATGGCCTGACACTTAATCACAATTTCAACATACTTTCATACTTAGTCATATTTTAAAGAAGGTTGCCCATATTTCATTTGCAAATCACATGTTCAACATTGCATTTCAACCTACTTTTTCAGGGCAATTTGACACTTAGTCATATTTTAAAGAAGGTTGCCCATATTTCATTTGCAAATCACATCTTCAACATCACATTTCAACCTACTTTTTCAAGGTTAATTTGACACTTAGTCAATATTTTAAAGAGGGTTGCCCATATTTCATTTGCGAATTACATCTTCAACTTCACATTCCAGTCCACCTTTTTAAAGTAATTTGATACTAAGTCATGTTTTTAAGATGCAAGCATTCGCTGAACACATCAGTACACAAAATAATCACAAGAAAAGTAAACCACGATCAAACCATTTTATTCATTCACAAACATGTGTACATCCATTTATTACAATATATCAAAAACACAACGAAACACAAAAGATGTATACAAGGAAGAAACAAAAACTCCCCCATCCATTTACTTTCAGATCACTCTCCTCCTTTGGAAATAAGATCCACCTCTTCTACCCTCATCCAGAGGGTGCAGGCCTGTCGTCTTCTTGACCACTACTCTGCTAAAATCGAGCTCAGGAGCAGTTCTTGACCTTGCGCTTGAACATTTTCCACCTTGTCGATACTCTGCCATTTCATGCTTATAGAAGTCCATTCTTTGGAAACTTGCAATCACGTCGAGACTCGGCTCTCCCTGATCGTCTTGATGGCCCGGCCCTCGATCTCCTCCTCGCCCAGACTATTAGCCCACCGCATGAGATCAATCGCCACGAAAATCTGGCGGCGCCTTGAAGCTGCTCCACAGTGCGATGCACCGTCGAGATAAGCGGCCCTCTCCGAGGCCGCCTCTCCTCAACCAACTCCTTCATCAAGCCCTCCCTTTCATGGCGGCCTTCTCCTCTCGGCCTCCAGCTGTTTACTGCGCCCTCTTTCTCCCGATCACCTGCTTTCTGCCCCAACTCTTGGCGCAGACTCTCCCTCTGCTCCGCCGCTCTGGCACGCTCATCTTCAACAACTTTTTGCAACACCTCCAATTTAACATACGCCGCGTCCCTCTGCCTGACAAGATCTTCGTTGCTATTCATGGCCTCCTCATGGCGCTCGATCGCAATAACGAGCCTCTTTGGACTCTTCCGGCTTCCTCTGCTCACCAGTCATCTGGAACTCGAGCGACACAACCCTGCGGCGTGTGTCCTCCAACTCAGACTTGACCAATAACCTTCGGCATAGGCAACCTTCGGCGGCACTCTCTTCTTCACCTTGGCTAAATGCGCCTTGGCCTCATCGGCTTTATCTTGGCATTGCGCCTTCCTCGGCAAAGGCCCTGCCGGTAGTTACCTCCATTTGGCGAGCATAACCCCTGAGCAAGTCGGCCTCCCCAAATCCGAGGCGAGCAGTGGTTCCTCCACCATCTTCACAGACGGTGCCACCGCCTTTTTGGTCCCCATCTCCTCCAACCTTCCAAATCAAGACGCGTATGGTAAATGGTGGCCCCCAGTCCAACCCCTCTTTCCTAAGGCACAGGCCCCCTTGGCATCTGCTCCCTCCCACTCGGCTCTGCCACGACCAACTCCACTTCCGCTGACTCCACGGGGGTCTTCTCCAACCCCCCACTCGGCTCGCCCCCAGCCGGACCAACCCTCGCTTGCTCTGATGGAGTCTTCCCCACCACGTCCCCCGTTGGGCTGGCTATCCCCACTTCGGGGGTCTCCTTCGTCACAAAGGCCTCTGCCCGGTGAGGCGACCGCCCTTCCAGTGCTGCTCACCTCCCCACCCTCCACTCGCTTGGCAGTGGCCTCTTCCACCTTATCTCCTTCCTTCTTTTAGGATGGCTCCTCTTCACCTCGCCTCAACCTCTTTCTTCTTCTTCCCACCCCAGTGCCTCCATCTCCTTCGACGACCTCTCCTTCAGAGGGTCTTTTGGAAGCGATCGTGGGCGGACCTCCAACCCCTTCTCTCCCAACGCTTTTGGCCGAGGGCGAATCCTCTCCCTCACCACTGGCCGAGGAGGTCGGTCGACTTGGGCCTCTGTGAATTTCTGAGCCCTCAGTAGCATGGCCTGATCCTCCGCCTCCTGCGCCTTCCTCTTAGCCTCCAACTCCGCTCGGTCGAGGTCTGCCCCGACCGGTTGTGGGCCCAACCCCGCTTCAAACAGGCGGATGGCAAACAGGCTCGTCCCACCTAACTTTTTCCCTCTCCCTCCACTCCTTCACCTTCCTTACTCTCTCCTCCATCGCCGCACCCCCTTTCGATTCCACAAACTTGGTCGGCACCTTCCACGTCTTGCGTGCCCCAGCCCCTCCAGAGTTGGACACATAGAACCACCTATGCCTCCAACCTTTGATCGAGGTTGGCAACCCTGCCACCAAGCCCTTCCCTGCCACGGCCTGTAGGGTTACCCAAGTCTCCTGCTGCCCTGACGCTTTGTAGCAGCAAAAGAATTCATCCGCTGTCATGGCCTCCCCCTCCATTGCCTTCGGCCAGGCGCTTGCACACGATAGCAAAATCTTCCACGAATTGGGCATCAGCTGTCCTGGTGCCATGTCCAAACGATTAAGCACATCCACCACAATCTGCGGCAGCGGCAATCGCAACCCACCCTTCAGCGCCTCCTCGTAGAGGGAGAACTCCCCTGGCCTCACGTCCGATGGCCGGTCTGTCGACTTCGGCACCACCAACCCCACTTCCGCCGAAATCTGGTACCTTTCGCAGATAGCCTCCAACTCCACCGCCGTTACAATGGACCTATCAGCCCTCGAGTGCGATGATTGGTTCCACACTGTTGGTCGCTCGGCACCGATGGCACCTCCACACTCATTGATCTATCTTCTTTGCGCCCGGCTCCACGATCGTCCTCTCCTAGCGGATCCATCCTCACATTCCCAGTCCCTTCCTGCGCCATTGCTAAACTGTATTTGCGAATAGCTTCGGATGCAGGTTCCAGAAAATCGCAGAAGTGTTTTAATGGGGTATCGTGAGCAACGAAGGAATTGATACTTTGGATATTTTCAGTTTTTGTAAACAAGTAGGTGAATCGTATGATACCAAAAGCCCACGGTTTGCCCGTATTCCAAGGATCCCAATTAATTTTCGCCAGTTTGAAAACTTTTCAAATCATCCGCCAAAACTGTCTCATCAATGCCCATAATAATACCCCTGACGTTTCACTCCTGATCCAACGCTTGACGTTCCACATACCCCCACGTGTACGGTCCAGATGCACTGAATTCTGCCCTCACCCTGTCTTTTCCACTTCAAGTCATCACGTGACACGCCGCCTCTTGAGCCCCGCGCCCTTCCGCTCGGCCACCCTCACGGTCGGTTTCTCCCACTCGGTCACCCTCACGGTCGGCCTCTCGCGCCCGGTCACCCTCACGGTCGGCCTCTCGCGCTCGGCCACCCTCACGATCGGCCTCTTGCGCTCGGCACCTCCCGCTCGGACACCCTCATGGTCCGCCTCACCCGCTCGGCCTCCCTCCTGCTCGGCCACCTTCACGGTCGGTCTTCCCCTGGTCGATTCATCTCCACTATTATTATTCCTTCATTGGACTAAAAAACTCGGGAATGGGGACTCTTGGCGAGATAGGCCCATAGGACCTGACCCACCATGAATAAACCCAAGCCCACCGTTTAGACTGATTACACAACCCACCAAGAAAACCCGGCAGTGAGTCCAACCGGCGAGAAAGGCCAATGATGCTTTCGACACGTGGCGGTGCGAAGCAGCCATATCAGCAGACAAAGATCTGCAAAGTTATTGCCACAGCACATCACCATTAATGCAACCCATCACCGCATTTATTGCGACAACACCCCTCAGCCGGAATGACACCCCCTCGCCCTGAACAAGGCGAACCACGCCTCAAGCTTTCGGCGGGGACAATCAGAACGACAGAGACAGCGAAATGATTACAGTTGGATATAAGTTAAACTCGAAGAGAAGAAGAAGGTTAAGTTTGGCCATCTCCTATCTCTCTCTCTCTCTACATTTTCATATCATCACCTTCTCTAATTCATACACCGGAGGGTTCGCCGGGGGACTACCCCGTTCCCCGATTGAACTTGTTTGCAGGTTATCCAGTGGGCTTGAGGAGCTTGGATCGGCCCAACCCATCCACGAGGACTCACTGTATTATCATATTCAATTTGTGTTTTCAATTGAAAAAGAGTTTAAATATTCTGTTGAAAAAGAGTTTTCAACTTAAATATATTTTTTTAATTGAAAAAAATAAATGTATTATTTATCTATATATATATTTTAAATCTAACACTAAAAACAGTAAATAAAAAAGCTGATATATACTGGTTGGTTTTTGTTTTAAAAAATAGATATAGATATAACAATGCAGAGACATACAATCTCTACTACTGCTATGTTCATGGTTTTTGTGGTTTGAATTGTTTTTATATTTTAAGAATCATAGATTATAATACTTTATGTGGATGAGGCACGCTGTGGTTGTAATATGTGGATGAGGCATGCTGTGCTTGTAATATTCTAAAGTTTCAAACTTTCTTTCTTTGGATGAAACATGTAGTGATTGTAATACTTTTGTAAGTCATTGATTGTAATATATATATATTTTTTGAGGAAGTGCATAAGTTGAATTATGTTAAAAATTTATAAAATTTTAGACGGCCAAACCGATTCGTATCCATCCGCTAATCTGCTCAATTCATATCTGTTGGATTGGGGGACGGATGCGGATTAATTTTCTCCAATCTGCCAATCTAGCAGATGGATGGCTGATTAGAGGTTCCGTAGCCGTAACTGATCTGTGCCCACCCTAATTCCAAGGGTCTTTCTTTGATTGTTTGTTGGTGTTGGACTTGCCAATTTATATTGTAAATAAAGGATTAATTTCATTTTCTACCCCCCTCAATTATTGCCAAATTATTTACTTATTCTATAAATTATGGATTAAGTTTATCAAGTCTTTAAACTATATAAATCAAAATCTATTTAATTTCTAAACTATCAATTGAATCTAGGGGAATTGACCAATAATCCCATTTTGTGGACTTGTAATCCATAAGGTTCTGAATGTTTTCTTAGTGACTAGGTGGTCCCTTAATTTGTTTGTTGACAGTTTTGCCACTGCTAGTATTATTGATTGACATTTGGTGTGGGTTTGTATGGGATAAGGTGAATAGGTGTTTGTGTGTCACGCTGATTGAAAAAGCACACCAATACTTTTTTTAATTTAGTAAGTGTGTAACACTCAAAACATGAGACGTGGGTTGTGACGTGAACACAAGTAATTTGACACAAATTTTTTTTTTTGGGGACATGGGTTGTGTCACGTTTCGGCTTTCCCACAGTTTGACCCTTTGTTTTCCAATTGCCATTTGTGACGTTTCGATGTGAACCTTACCATTGGTTGGGTTCACAAATTCAATCCAACCGCTCGGCGGTACAACGGTGATGCTTGACCAATCCCACCGATTCTTGTCGGCTCTCAATCTCGCCTTTTACTTGAGTAATGGCGGAGTTCTGGTTCCTATCTCGGACCGGCACACTGATGTGATGGATGCTATCACCAAGCATTTGGAAATCGGTTCTTATCGAGAATGGTCCGAAGAACGCCGGCAAGAATGGCTTTTGTCTGAACTCAGCGGGAAGTGCCCACTCTTCGGTCCAGATCTTCCGAAAACCGAAGAAATCGCCAATGTCTTGGATACATTTGGGGTCTTAGCAGAGCTTCCATCGGATTGCTTTGGAGCTTATATCATCTCAATAGCCACTTCACTGTCCGATGTACTTATGGTTCACGGGAATTGTTGATTTGTTGGGTTCACATTTGTTAGTCCACGCAGTGTTGTGTGACTCCATAACCCAAAAACATAGATCCGAATTACCAAACGTGGATCAGGAAACGTATCCCACAAAATCTGCATTCAATCCTAATATACACCTGTAAAGAAAAAACAAAAGAGGGTCAAACCCATCCATACACACATCACATTAAAACAGGACCTGGTTGTCTACAAAACATACCAAACAGGACTTGTCAATCCAAGAGAATGAATGTGGGACCAGATGGAGTAATAGATTGGTAAATAGGACTTTCTGATAATTTCCCCTTGAATGTATTAAATTTCTAAACATATAATTTAAACATATTCACATATATAAGTGTTATAAATTAGTAAAAAACCTTAGCTAGTTAACATTTTATTATAGAAAAATTTTAAATTTCTATTGTCTTTAAAATGTTTTGTTGTGTTTTAATTAGTATCAGAGTCTAATATCTCAACATTGTCAATATAATTATATGAGTATTAGATAAGCTGAAGAAGTAGAATTGTATAATTTAAATAATAGTAATGCATTACAAATAACAATCAAACAAAATAATATTTTAATTAGGTTATTAGAAGAACTTAATGAAAATCTTAAATATAATCAATTAGAAATTATCAACAAAATCCGATATATAATATTACATAAAGGTAAATAGGTAACAATTATAGAAGATAATTAAGAAAATCTAGATAACTACATTTATTTTTATAAAGGAAATTAACTTGAATAACCTTTCGAGTTAATTCTATCTGAAAAACGTATACATAATAAAAATTTAAGATTGTTTTAGAATAAAATCTTAATTATGTAGGTCTTTTACTAATTTATGATACTTATGGACTTATGTTTTGTGTTTTTCTTTTAGTAATTAAATATGTTTGAATTAAATATTTTAATAATTTAATAGATTTAATTGAAAGTTCAAGAGCTAAGTAAGCTTTGATTTATATATTTTAGGAGGGCCATAACAGCCTTAATCGATAGTTTAGAATTCAATAGATAATTTGACAATAATTAAGGGATAGAAAGTAAAATTAACCCTTTATTAAATAGTTGATTATTCAATTTAACTAATTGACAAAAATAAATACATAATACTTCTATAACTGTCACATATTGGTCCTGTTTGGTACTTTTTTTTTTTAAACTAAAAACTGATAATCAAAAAAATAAAAACTAAAAGTACTACTTGTCTACCTTTCAAATAATGAGTTTTTTTTTTTCCCCTTAGTTTAGTTAAACTATTTCTGTCTAATATGCTATAAATAAAAGTTATACTAAACAATCTGACATAGTCTTTCAAATTAAAATAAATTATAATCACTTCTTAGAAATAGTAACAAATAGCCATCACATGTGTGGATGGTGACGCGAGATTTCAATCATGAACCCTTGTTGAGACTCGATCTATTTGTATAAGAAAACGAAACCCATCTGAATCATGGAGTAGAGCATTTGAGCATAGCCTAAAACATTTTCAACACAAAAAATGTTGAATTCAATTTGGAGGTTGCCAAGTGAACTGTAACTTCACTTGCCAAACAGAAATCACGATAATCTTAAGAGGTTGACTGAATAATAAATATGACCTGATTGTTAGTTTTAAGATTTTAAGATTAGTCGATGTTCGCAAAAGTCGATTCAAACACCGGTTATAAAAAAAAAAAAAAAGAAAAAAAAAGAAAAGAAAAAGAAGATCATTTTGTATGTATGTATGTGTGCCCATGACCTTGAGGCAGGGAGGGAAACAGACTGATGGCAACAAAGCAAGCCGTAATTCCACAGACTACTCCAGCGGGCTTGAGCACGCGGCCTGGGTTTAGGTGCTTGGCAGCGATGTACTTGGCAACAAAGATAAAAGCAAATGCAAATACCATTACGAGACATAGAAAGTGGAAGGTTGTTAGTATTGTGTAGAGTCTGTTAGCTATTATAACTATTAATGCCATTATCATATTTTAGTTACTTTAATGAGTTAGTTATTATAATAGTTATTTTAATTATTTTTTTTAAGATTAGTTATATTTAAAGAGTTTTTAGAGGCTTTTTAAATAGTTTATGTGTATAAATAAGTAAAATAAAGAGTAGTGTTGGACTACATAAATAAAATAGAAATTAGACAAAAATAAAAAATTACATTTTTCACAAAAGTCTATCTTAATTTCAAAGGAGGACTTCAAAAAAAAAAAAAAAAAAAAGAAAGAAGGGCGGTTTTGTTTTGTAGAGGGATGGTGAGACAAAATATAACCTAAGGGAAAAAAGAGAAAAATACAGAAAGTGGCAGGAGACAAAATGAGAGAGGAAGAAAGGTGATTTATTGGAGAGATCTTGGAAGAGTCCTCAATTTCAAAGGAATAAAAAAAAATAAAAATAATGGGTGCTTCGGTTTATACTATATCCGTCTCAAATTGTTTGTTCAATAAAAAAGATGGAATTTAAAAATAAAATATTTTGTATTAAAAAAATTAATTTTTTTTAACAGATTAAAATACTTATGCTGTGTTTGGTTGGGGGATTTGGAGAGGGATTTGGAAAGGGAAATGGAAAAGGTAGGTGAAATGTGAATAAAACATACTTACTTTTCACCTAGTTTCACACACCTTTTCCCTTTCCTTTTCCAAATTTCTTTCCGAATCCCCCAACCAAACACAGCGTTAAAGAGATCTTTTAATTAGTAAAAAAAAATTAAAATTCCCAAAGTACAACAGTCCATTTTTGCAGTCTTATTTGTGAGGTGGGGTTGGGTTACCTAAAGTGGCCAACGTACAACAGTCCAAATTATGATATTTTGTAGAGCCCACTCTAGGTTCATTTAGATAATTTAAATTATTTATTTTAAAAGGCTTATCAATCAGATTATTCATATAAAAAAAACTTGACAATTAAGTAATCAAATCATATTTATCTTTTAAAAAAATTAAAAAGTCTATAATCAAAATCACCCAAAATTCAATATCACATTTGTGGTCTAATTTTTTAAAAAGTAAATTATAAATACACTTAATAAAGTTTACTTAAAATACTAATTGCCTTCTATGGTTATGAATATTGAGTCTCACCCTTTAAAATTTCTAATTGCATAATAAATAACTCCTTTCATTAATTAATCATTAAGTTAATTAATAATTTTTTTTAATGATATCAGGTAATTTAAGCAAATTTAAGAGGTATATTTGTAATTTATTATTTTTAAAATAAATGTGATTTAATTATGTGGTTAATGAAATTTAGTTAATCATATCTCAATAGATCTTATAGAATAAACCGTACGAATTTTATTAGTAGACCCAAATTGAACCTCACTTAAAGACATAACAAGCACCCCAAATTTAAGTAAACAAGAGAAAAGAAGTTTATAATTTATGAACACGCGTGAGTTGTAACAAAAACATATGTCCCAATCTGACAAGGATATGATTTTGGAAACCCTTTTGATCTCACTTTCCTATTATGAATCTGATTCCGCATATTTAGCATTATCCATACTTGTATATAAACATAGCAACGCCATAAACCCTATTCATATTTCTTTTTCATCTTTCTAAAACCTTCATTCTCTTCTAGAAAATTCATCAATGGAAACAAACCCATCTCGTTCAAGCACTCATTCTCCGGTTTCCGAGCCAGTGGCTTCAACTTCAACCATGAATCCCTCAAACCCCATTACCATCAACAACAACAACAACAACAACCAAGTCCCACAAGAAGATCAAAGAAACAAGGAAGAAATTGGGGGTTTTGAGTTCTCTGTTTGCATCAATAATGATAAATGTGATATGAAGAACCCGAATATGTGTCGACTAACGATGTCTCCGATCATCAAGAAAAGGAAGATTTCTGAAAGGGAAGAGGGTTCTCATGCTTTGTTTCCATCCAAGAAAACAACTGACAATTACTTGATGATCAAGCAAGAACTTGAAAGAAAGATGATTGAAGATAGAATCAGAAGCTTCCGGTTCTACACTCCCGAGGACTGCAGAGAAGAGATGAATTTGGGGGCGTCGACGAAGCTCAATCTCTTTGAGGATCCATGGAAGATCAAGAAAACCCTAACATCAAGCGACGTGAATGAACATCTTTGTCGGCTCTTGTTGCCTGTGGAGGCAGCGCATAATCATATAACGGCGGAGTGGGGTGGAGATAGGGTGGAGCAAGTTGAGGACATGGTCGGTGAGTGGGTTGTGGTTTGGGATTACGACACTGGTTCTGAACATGAATTGGTGTTTAAAAGATGGGGGTCGAGTAAGAGCTTTGTGTTGGTGGATAATTGAGTGACTTGGTTCGTGAGGAGGAGGGAGTTGAGGGATGGAGATGAAATCGGGCTTTTTTGGGATGCTAGCAATTCAAGGTTCGGTTTTCGTGTTCTTGCTCAGAGGGTTGCAAGTTTTTGAATTAGAGTTTTGGCTCGAAAGGGTGTCAAGAAAAAGTTGGTGTTAATGCAAGAATGTGAATATCATAGGAAGTATGATCTAAAGACAGAGTTCTAATGTTTTGTTTTTTGTTTTTGTTTTTTTTTTTTTATTTTTTATTTTTTTTAAGGAGTGAAAGAAGGTATGCACAGAGCATGAACTTGAGCATTTTAGTTTTTGTTTTGTGTATTGGGATGGACCCTCTTTTATTTTGTTTTCGATCTTTAATTTGCAATGAATTTTTATTTTCAATATAGTTTTATTTTGTTCAAAAAATATACTTACCACAACATATAAAAGTTTTAGAGACAAAATTTTTTTGGTCTCTAAAAGTGAAAATTTTATGAGTAATGTTATATGCACTAATTAGTGTAATAAATAGTGTACCAATTGATGATGTGACATAATTTAAGATATTTTTGGTATTTGTAATTTGTATAATGAGTAGGGTCAACAAGAAGGCCATAACTAGCGTTGATACACTAATTAGTACACTAATTGGTGCATGTAGCACCACTCAAATTTTATTACAAAAAACATTTAGGGACCAATTTTTGTCGTCGTGAGGATAGTCGCTAAAAGGTTATCCCGAAAAATCAAAAATAAGCCTTTTAGCGATAAAATTTTGAAAATGTCACTAATAAATACACTTTTAGAGACAAAATAATTTGGTCTTAAAATGGTTTATTTTTTGAGACAAAAAATTTGGTCCCAAAAAGATAATCAGTGTGTTTGGTTTAAGTTTTTTGGATTAAGTTTTTTGAAAACTGAGTTTTTTGGTTTTCGTATTTTTTTTTTTTAGTGAATATTTTTAAAATTTTAAACATGTTTTTTACTTTTTTAGATGCACCTTACTTAGATGGATCTAAAAAGTAAAAAATTTGTGAAAAAATATTTTAAAAAATTAATAAATACCTAAAAATACAAAATATGTACAGAATTCTCGTATTTGTTTTGTATTTTTGGTATTTAGTGAATTTGAAAAAAGGTTTCTTTCACAAATTTTTTAATTTTTAGGTATATTTATGTTAGGTATGTCTAAAAATTAAAAAAAATTACTTAAAATATTAAAAAAAATGGAAAACAAGAAAGTATAATTTTCTGAAAAGAGTTTTTGAAAAACTCTAACCAAGCATAATTCATCACTAATATCCAATTTTTGTTGCTAAAAATATAATGACGACACTTTTCGCAATAAAAATATTTGGTCCCTAAAAAATAATTTTGTCACTAAATTTTGGTTTCTAAAACCTTAATTTTTTGTAGTGACTATTGTATTTTGAATTGTTTGATTGACTAAAAATACTAATACTATCTAGGAAAAATTACTCATAAATCTCATTTGGGAAAATGTTAGTTCATTTAGTCCTACATATTTTTTAATAAACCAATTGGTCCTTTTTATTTGTAGTTTGTATTATTGATTTGATTTGATTTAATAATATTAGAGTTTACTTGTTTGCTCTTATTTGAGATTTGGTTTTGATTTTTTTGGGATTTGGGTGTATGTGGGTAAGGTATGGTTTAACATTTTTATTTTTTTAGAGGTTTCGTGGAGTGATTGTGGGGATTGTTGATATTACCTACTTGGTGTTATATTAGTGATGTTATCCTCACACTAGCCTCCAACAATACTAACATTGCAAGAGATCCAAACAATCATAACAACATTAAATAAAAACAATGGGTCGATTACATTATATATATACACAACATCACATTTGCAATCACTATTAACCCCTACACCCGCGAAAATAATAACATTATACGAGACCCAACCAATCATACAAACTTTAACTAAAACACCATGTGTCTGTCACATTACAGACATGCACAACATCACATTTGCTGTCATTTGTAACCCCCAAAACCGTGATGTTAACAACATCACCTAAAACCCCACATTACGCACCATTTAAACATTTCATTTCGAGCAAGGACCTTGATGTCGTATTGTTCCACAAACAACCAAAGTAACATCGAAGACACCCATACCTGTTGTCATCGCACCAATACGCGATCAACGCTGCTGTAGACGGATTGATGTGAAATCGTCGATGTTACATCGACAACGGTAATTGCACTTCTAGATGTCTCAGTGCCCACATCACTTTACCTCTGTAAATTTGCTAGAAGGGGTTTTTTGAATTTTCTAGGGTTTTGAAGGGGTTCTGTAATGTTATTTGAGGAATAAAGAATACTAGGTGCAACGTTGCCAAATCCAACATCCAAGTCACACAAAATGAGGATCAACACTGCAACATCTACAAGGAAACGTTGAAGTTCCAATTTTTGAGCTTCCGTTTTGTTCGCAATGGAGGGAAAAGGAAAAAATTACTATAGTATGCATTTGGGCGTTTTGGTGACTACAACATCACCTAAATACCCAATTTACCCCCCCAAACAGCCAACTCATGTATTACATTTGTAGGCTTAAGTGCAAATAACATTGACTTGGGACCTTTCAATCTACAAAATAAATTGCAGGACTATATGGTTCAAACTATCTAAACTTGGAATTTATTGGTGTTTTTCCCTACTATATACTCTAAATTTTACCATGTGAGTTCCGTTGAATTAATATAATTTCATTGCTAATAAAAAGAAAAAATAAAAAAATTAATATGTTAATGATTTTAATTGTTACAAATTGCACCCAAGAAAGTTGGTGTTTATAAAACAATTTTAGTTTTTCTTTGTAATTATCTTTTATGAGATATTATCGAATCAAGAAGACGAGATATGTTACCAAAAATTGACAATTAGTGATTTTTTTGGTCACGATTATCAACAATTAATGACATTTTTATGCGATGAATTTTTCAAATTGTCGCTGAAAGTTGAAAATTAGTGACTTTTTTTGTGAGATTTTTTTAAACTATCGCTGAAATTTATAATTAGTGATTTTTTTGTGACAAAAATTTCAAACTGTCATTGAAAATTAACAATTAGTGATATTTTTTAATAGTGTTTGATGAAAAATATCATTAATTATCATAAGATCTATTAGACAATAAATTCACTTAATAAGACCTACACATACGTTCCCTTCCTCTAACTGTTGATGTTAATATAAAAAATGCCCAAGCTACATATCAGCAGTTGATTAGAGGATGACTGAAAGGGAAAGCGAAAAGATAAGTGAAATATAAATAAAATATCATACATTTGATCTAATTTCACACACATTTTCTCTTTCTTTTTTTAAATCTCTTCTCAAATTCTCCAACCAAACATAACGTTAGTCATCAATACGCCTTAATTAGTTGAAGAATTTACATTAGAAAAGCCAACTAATTAACCTCATATTGCCTACAACCTATGAAGCACCGACACTTTAAAACAAGCACTGTATCTGAGTCAGACACACAAACACTTCGGGGACACGTATGAGATGCACCATGTGTTTAATAAATTTATTTTTAGGGGACACTTCGGGGACACACAAGGGACATGTCAAGTTGCCTTTTTCTCTATTTTATTTAGTGCTTTTAATGAATGTTGAAGGTTTATTATTCTTTTCTTAGATTTAAATACTCAATAGATCATCTATAATATATATATATATATATAAACTGTAAGTGTTAATTTAAAAATATTTAAAAACAAAAATAGAATTAAAATTACACTACAACAAATTGCACATTTGGCGACTAAAATTAGCGACCAAAACAATTTTAGTCGCCAAAAATAGTATATTGGGCGACTAAAAATCTAATTTAGTCGGCATTGATTGCATCTTTTTAGCTACTACATTATTTTGGTCGCCATATAGTATTATTGGCGATCAAAATTAGTTTTAGTCGCTGTTTGTTACCATTTTACGCTACTAAATTTTCATTTAGTCGCCGTATAATAACATTTGGCGACAAAAAACATTTAGTCGCTAAAAAATGGACATATTTTGATGAATTTTTGACGACCAAAACTAATTTAGTCGTTGTATATTAAACATTGCCGACGAAATTAAACATTAGTAGCCAAAAATGTTACATTTGGCGACCAATGGTTAGTCGCTGTTAAGGAGATTTGGCGACAAATAAATATTTAGTCGCTAAAGCTTCGAAATTTTTTTAGAAGGGAAACTCATTACTATTGGCACCTAGTATCCACTTAGACAGAAACACATTTTTGTTCTGTTATGTCTCACACACCAACATACAGAGCAGTCGATACCAAACCTCACTGCTGCTCACTACCACTGATCATCACCATTGCTGGCCACCACGACCACTGCAAATTAGCACCGCCACTGATTACAGGTATTTGTCTCTCGTCTCTCTCCCTTTCTGTTGATCTGGGTCTGTCCCTTTGTATCTTTTTTTCGCTGTCTCTCCCTTTCCCGTGTCTCACGATTTCTGTAGGGTTTTGATATTTTTTTTTTCTTTCATTTTCTGTTGATTTCTGAAATGGTTTTTAAGGGCTTTTTCTGATTTCGTGAATGGGTTTGGTTGAAATTTTGGATTGTGGATTTTGGATTGTGGAACTATATGACCCAATGTGCCTCTGTTTCAGGAATATTCCAAACTAACCCTATATATATATATGCATGCATAGGTGGAGAAATGTAATTAATGTTTTAGCTTGTTTTGTGTGTTAGTGAGAGAGGACCTGAGACCACAAGGAGAAAGCCTCTGCAATCTAAGTAAGCCAAGGAGCTTAAAGTGACATTCCATTTCCCCTTTTGGTGTGTTTTTTTTGGAGATTTAAGGTACCTTTCTTTGAAAAAAAAATTCACTCTACTTTTCTTATAATTTTTTTTTTTTTTGGTTTGCTCTAATGATTAAATTCCTATTTATGTTGTTCCCACCATTTAGAACAACAAATGTTTTGAATGTAATCAAACACACTAATTTAGAGGAATAGAAAAAATAATTTATTAGTTGGTTAAATTTGATGTCCTGGTTGAGAATGAAAATCAAACAAGAAAGTATTCTCCGTTGTAGGTGTTTTTAAGGCACTTATTAGGGAAATTAATTTCCTTAATTTGTTTGGTTTTATATATCTCTATAAATATATGAAAATGGTTAAATCTTAAATTATCAAACAAGACACTTTATCATTAATCTAAAACAGTTGTGACAAATTAGAAAGAGGGCAAAATTGCTTTCATTGGATACAAAAATAGTCCCATCCTACCGTACACGTCTTTACTTCTCTCAATCAAGACAGAAAAAAATGCCTGTTCATCAGAATTATTTTGATTGTGAAGGTTAGATATGTTACAAATTTTAAATAAAAATTCTATCATCAAAAAAATAAAACTACATTATAAAAAAATTATAGAGTGTCCTAACTAGATTTTTTTTTTTTTTTTTTTTTGTCTAGGCCCTTAATAGGCTTGAGCCATATCTGGTGTAGACCAAAATGCCCTTACTGCAAGAACACAAAAGCCATCAGAAAGTAGAGAACTCATAAAGGGGTGGCAATCTATGTAAATATATGACATTCGAACATTCTAGACCAAATGTAGAATGTAATTAGTAGTAGTTGTTGGGTTTGAATTTTGGATTTTAGTAATTGATTATTAGATTTTGTTGACTTTTTAACTATTTTAAGTTAATAGCCTGTTTCATGTAATATTTTTCATATTTATAATGATTTTTCTACTGATTGGAAAAAATATATAGAAATTAGTAAAATGTTTGTTAAATATAAATTAATATTGCACCAAGACTAGCAAATGCCCCTATTAATTAATATAGAATCCAAGAATCATATTAAGGTTATATATTTGGAATACTACTAAGAAGGAACAACCAATGCATTTTATTAAATTAAATATTTTGTAATATGAAAATAAATTTGTTCACACACTTTTTTCGTATATGAACAATACAAAATATAGTTGGTTTAAATATAATTGTTGTCAACTTGATTAACACTCTTCTCTAGTCAAAAGAAGAAAAAATATCCCAAATCATAGTCTATTGACAAATTTTGCACAAAATTAGGCCCTTTCAACAAGCTAACATCTTCGAGCTACCTTCAAAACGCGCAAACGTCAACTAATTAAAAAATATTATATATTTTTTTCATAGCTTTAGACCCTAATATGCAAGCAGCAAATAGCCAATGGTCATCTACTACACTATACTCACATGAACTTGTACTTTGTCTAAAAGAGTATTGAATACACTACAAGTAGTGGGTAATGCTTAAAACAGTCTTGAATATACTCTTATCTGTGAATAATGCATAAAAATTGTATTGAATACACTAATATTTGGAGGTGTTAGTTTCACATATGGAAAAGAGCATCTGCTGATTGCATCTTCAATGGGAGTTAGACTAAATTTTTTTTTTTGGGCCTTTGTTCTTTGTGATTTGTGCATAACAACCAAATTAATGTATAAAGCAATTACTTTATTTTTTTGAATGATTCAAAACTTTAAAATTTCATTACTTTTGTTTCACACATCTGATTTTCATAAAATTTATTTTCACAAAATGTATTTGCTGAGATCTATTCAAGTCCAATCTATATTGAATATCAAATTTAATTTCCCTTTCTGAGAGTTACAATTATATGTCTCCCTCTAAGATGACTTCACATAGAATTGTTCATGTATGTCACATTTGCATATGAATACATGCCAAGTTACTAGTCAAATTAGCCAACTATATGCAATTGACAAATAGACAAAACATCCCAATCTGTTATTACAATTTTGTTTACTTCAAAAAACAATGATAATCGAACCCCTAACTTACTTAAGCTCTCTTTCATTACAAAGTATTTTTCCATATGCTGTCCATTCCCATGTTCATCTTTGCTTGATGTGTACTGTTCTAATAATGGACAAGAGTTGGATGATGATAAAAGATAGGCTAAAAAGTAAAGAGTATCTAGAAGGTGTTCAGTCATTTATTGAGTTCGCTACGAAGAATTTAGGACCGCAGGATGAAATCCGTTGTCCTTGCGTTGATTGCTCGAACGACACAAAATTTAGTCGACACGTTGTACGATTGCACTTGATTCGAAGAGGAATCGCATGTTTTAATCGAACTTGGGTGCACCACGGGGAACATGTTCCCATGTTTCATGCTCATCCTACTATGCGAAATGATGATACTGAAAACAACGGAGCTGGGATGACAGCCAATCACGAAAATGTGGGTGAACTTCCTACCATGTTAGAAGAGATTTACATGAGTGGTCTCATGGATGATCATATCGACGAAGAACGTACTAGTTCAGAGAGGCACAATTTGTTGAAGTTTATGATGTTGTTCGATGATGCTCAACGCAAAGTATATCCAGAGTATGAAAAGTTCTCCATCTTGTCATTCGTAATTAAGATGCTTCACATAAAGGTGTACAATAAATGGAGTAACAAATCTTTCCATATGGTTATGCAAGTTTTCAAAGACATTCTACCAAAGTGTGATGAAGTTGTTCCATGGACCCTTTATGAAGTGAAAAAGTTCTTACGTGAATTGGGTTTGGGATTGTTAATCATATTATTTAATTTTGATTATTTAATTTTGTTGATGTCTAAAATATTATTTGTAACAATTTGGATTTTTCTAATATACATATTATTTTACCCAAAATATTATTTTTTTTTAAATATATATTTGTTAAATATTATTTAAATAAAAATATTTTCAAAAGCTTTACTATTCACTTTTTGAAAAATAGGGTTAATTACTATTCATCTTTTGACAAATCGATTAGTTATATAATTTTGATAAAAATGATTGATTGGTTTATTATTTTGACAAATTTGATATTTATGGGTTGTCTTGTTTTGACAAAATTAATATGGAGTGGTTGAATATATTTAGTTTAAAATCTCTACAACTTGTACAATATTTTAAAGAGGGCATATATTTTCAGATCCATCATAAATATTATTTAAAGAGATTTTTCTGTGTATGCAAATATTTGATCAGAACATATATAACGTTATATGCAGAATACATCACGTGCGCTATTAAATTTTTTACATTACATTGATTATATCATATTATAATCAAGCAAGAAGAAAAAGATGGAGTTATATATATATATATATTTATATATGTATATATATATATTATAAACAAGATGGAGAAAATTATTTGTTTGTTTGAAAGTTGTGAACTTTGTATTAAATTGTCTACAAAAACGGTGGCTCCATGTTTGAAAAAAACAAAAAGAAAAAATTAGTCTTATTTTTATTCTTATCATTTGCTGACTATTTAAAATTAAGGAGTGTACTTATGTAAGCGATGACATCAAGAGCCTGCTTATGTAAGCCATGACATCAGGAGCGTGCTTATGTAAGCAATGACGTCAGGAGCGTGCTTATGTAAGCCATGACGTCAGCAAGAAGCGTCCAACGGGTATATTTTTGTGTATAAATAGAGGTGTTGGATGTGGAGAAGAAACCAAGAACTTGAAGAGAAAAATTTTCTGTGAGCTTCAAAATTCTGAGTATTCTGCTCTTTCACTTTCAGATCTAAGTCTAGCATTTGTTCTTACACTTTCATATCTACTCTTTGTGAGAGAATTATTGTAAAAGAGGGTTTAAATTACTCTTATTCTTATTCTTTATTTTTTAGAGAGATTTTGTAAGGGTAAGGCTTTTATTGTTGAGTGAGGCTCAATAGATAAGAGTAAGTCCTGTGCCAAATCCACAAGCTTGGTGGTGTATTTATTCAATTGATAGTAAAGAAATTCTCAAGGAGGTTCCTTGGGGAGTGGACGTAGGTCGGCGTGCCGAACCACTATAAATCGCAGTGTTTGATTTTCTCTCCCTATCTCTCTTACTTTTATTTTGATAATTATTATTTTGTTTTTATTTATTTATTAAAATTGTGAATATTGTGTTAATTTTAATACTGTGAAATTTTTAATAACCCAATTCACCCCCCCCTCTTGGGTTGCCTATCTGGGATAACAGGGATATAAGGCCATTCATGCATGCAAGAATGATTGTACTTTATTTTGGAAGGACAATGCCACATTGGAGAATTGCCTTACATGTACAGAGTCTAGATACAAGTTGAACGACAAGACGGGTAAAAAAATTCCACACAAAATACTGAGGTACTTTCCTTTGATACCGAGGTTGAAGAGATTGTACATGTCGAAAAAAACAACCGCATATTTGAGATGGCACAAAAATAAGCGTGTGGATGATGGAGTATTACGACATCCAGCTGATGGTGAGGCATGGAAGGACTTTGATAGGCTGCCTCATATGTTCTCTGCGGATTCTCGGAATGTAAGGCTAGGGCTTGCCACGGATGGTTTCAATCCATTTGGAAATATGAGTACATCGTACAACATGTGGTCCGTAATCTTAATGCCTTACAATCTACCCCCATGGAAGTGTATGAAAGATCCATTTGTCATGATGTCATTGCTTATTCCCGGACGATCTGCACCTGGGAGAGACATCGATGTTTACTTGCAACCATTAGTTGAAGAGTTAACTAATCTGTGGGAACATGGTGTGCAAACATATGATGCCTTAAATGGCCAAATATTTACAATACATGCAGCAGTCATGTGGACCATCAATGACTTCCCTGCATATGGTTCCTTGTCTGGTTGGAGTACAAAAGGTTACTTGGCTTGCCCTAATTGTAACATGGATGCATCATCTTAGAGTTTGCGAAGTAAGATAGGGTATATGGGTGTTCGGCGGTACTTACCTGAGAACCATAAGTGGTGAAGAAGTAAGCTATTCAACGGTGAAATTCAGAATCAGTCCAAACCTATGGAGTTATTGGGAGAACAAATACTAGAGCAAATTAATTTGGGGATGTACAGGCCGAATGGAAAGCATCTAACCAACCAAAATAGACAAAGGACTAAAAATCCAACTCCGAACTAGACAAAAAGAAGCATTTTGTTCGACCTACCCTATTGGAAAATACTTAAGCTTGGACATAACCTTCATGTCACGCACATAGAGAAGAATATATATGACAATCTACTTGGGACAATATTAAGTATAGATGGCAAGAACAAAGACACAGACAAAGCATGTTTGGATCTGGAGGACATGCGAATACGAAAGGAGTTACACTTGATAAGGCATGCGAATGGCTCTTTCGAAAAGCCTCCGGCATTGTACACATTGTCCTCGGTAGAGAGACAAGGGTTTTCTGATTTCTTGAAATCGATTAAGTATCCTGATGGCTATGCGGCAAATGTATCCAATTGTGTCACCGCGAATGGTGGTAAGTTAGTTGGCCTCAAGAGTCATGACTGTCATGTCCTTCTACAACGACTTCTTCTCATTGGGATGCGAGGATACCTTCTTACCGAGATTGGAACTACATTGTTTGAGTTGGGAACTTTTTTCAAACAATTGTGCTAAAAAACATTAAGGGTGACTGATTTGAAGAAATTGCAAGAACAAATCGTACTTGTACTTTGTAAGCTTGAGAAGATTTTTCTTCCTACTTTTTTGATGTCATGGTCCACTTGGCAATTCATTTGCCTTACGAGGCTATGCTTGGAGGGCCAGTGCAATATCGATGGATGTATCCGATTGAGAGGTATAACTACGAGTCAGAACTTTTTTCATTTAATTATAGTTCAATATGACCATACTAACGATTAGGCTGATGTTTACATGTAGGATCCTCGGACTTCTTAAAGGATTTGTGGGCAATAAAGCTTGGCCAGAAGGTTCCATTGTGGAGGGCTACATATCAAAAGAGTGTACGACGTTTTGTTCAATGTATTTGCATGGAGTTGAACGGGTGTTTAACCGGGAAGAAATGAACTACGATGGGGGTGATAATGGCCCGGGGTTGGCCATTTTCACTTAAAATGTTCGTCATTTTGGTCAACTCCCAAGGGCAATTGATGTGTCTGTAGCTGACCACGAATTGGCTCATTCGTTTATTCTACACAATAGTTTGGAAGTGAACGAATATCTAGAGTATGATTTCTCATCATATATGCAACATACATTTTCTACATGGTTTTTATTTTTTAAAGTCTTCATTATTCCAATTACTTATGAATTACATTGTATTAACTAGGGAACACAAGCTCGTTTTGCAACAAAAATATGGAAGTTCATGCAACATTGCAACGCGATAATGCAAATAATTTCCTAAATGGTTCAAAGATCGCGTAAGCTAAAACTCGTTAGTGTATAGTTTGCAGATAACGTTAAATTATTCTAAGTTTGAATTAACATGACATACTTTCTTGTGTAGATGAACTAATTGCGAAATCAAAAGTCACCCGAAGCAACCGAAGATGTGGTCATTAGCCAATGGACCTAATGCCTTAGTGAACACATATTCGGGATGCATTTGTAATGGCATCCGATTCCATACTATCGACTGTGATAACCGTCGTAAATGTCAAAATAGTGGGTTAGTAGTGGAAGGCAACCACCAAGGCCAATTGATAAAGTTCTACGGCTACCTTTGTAAAGTGTGGGAACTGACATATTTGTTTGGACATTGAGTTTTTTTTGTTCCAATGTGAATGGTATAACACCGGTAGTAGTCGAACTTTGCGTGTCGAACCACATATGACAATTATTGATGTAAGAAGTCGATGGTATAAAGATGACTCGTTCGTGTTCCTAAGCCAAGTTCAACAAGTTTGCTATGTTCATGATACGAAGTTAGGGCCGAATTGGCGAGTCGTAGAAAAGTTTCAACATCGATGAATTTGGGATGTGCCAGAGTTGGATGTGCCAGAATTTGATGAAGTGTTGCAAGAAGATGAAACCACTACTGTTGTAACAACTGAGCCTATTGATGATGATGTTATTTTGCATCGGGATGACATTGAACCTGAAATTATTTCAATAGAAGTTTCTCAGTCCAATAAGCGTGTACAACCCGAGGGTGTTATGGATGATGCTTTCATCTGCGATGACAATGATGAACTAATAATCGCGGGTGATGACGAAGAAGAAGATGAGATAAAAAGTGATTTTGATATAGATACGGACCTAGAGTTTTAACTCACTTTGTTGTAAAATTACTTTATGTATTCTCTAAGTAGATTGTTTCTTTGTTTCTTTGTCCGGCTTGTTTTGTTGATGTAATGGAGGCAATTAAGAATATGGTGTTTGTTCTTCTTATATTACATTGTCAGAGGTTATGTATAATTCCTTAATTTTGTGCAATGTTCAACCTCTTAAATTGATGAACCTTGTAATTTGAATTTCATGCCTACTCTTGGTTCTTCAGTAAATTAGCTTTAAATGTGAGTAGACTAATTATGTCTTGTTTCTTCTTCTTCTTCTTCTTGTTCGGACCCCAATTTCCTAAGTACATTCATATTATATGAACTTAATACCCTTGTAATTAATTTCCTCTACGATTTCTATGAACTTTGGCAGAAAATTGAAAATCAAATTCATACTCAAGTAAGATATTCCATTCGGTTTGCTGTGCTGTTTGGCAGATTTTCCCAGAATCTGTGGCAGATTTACTCACTTGCTCTGTCTCTGGTTGCTGACTTGGAGAGTTTACTGCTGTTTTTTTCCACTTTGGCTGCTTGATGCTTGACTGCTATGCTTAGGTGCTAGCTAATGGTAAGATGGTTGATTGGCTGAGTTGGGATGTTGTGTTGGTTGCTTAAATGTATTCATGTTGCTCTGCTGAGGCCTTGTTTTGTTGTTTTGTGTGCTGTTGTTTGGTGGTTAATTTGTTTGGTTGTTATTCAGGTTGTGTTGGTTGTTAATCTGTTTGTATTCATGCTTTACTACTACGCTTAGGTGCTGCTGTTTTGTTGTTTTTGTGTTGGTTATTTTAAATGCTTAGGCCTTGTTTTTTGGGTGCCGCTGCAAGATTGTTATGACTATTTGTGCTAATCTGTGCTAATCTGACTATGTGTTACTAATCTGTGCTAATCGCTGCAGGATTTCCTTTTAATAACCATTCTTTTAATATGTGGGAATCATGATTAGCTTAAGATTAATTTTTTTCAAATTGACAAAACATTTTGAGAAATGAGAAAGCACAAATTAATATGTTGAATTTGTTGAATCTTGCTAATTTTAAATTCTCATGGCCTTTCTATGAATTTGTTGAATCTTTCTATGAATCTTGCTGGTTTTGAATCTTGTTGGTTTTTGAAATGTGAAAGCAAAAATTAATTTTTTTCCTGTGTAGAGGTTGTTAGATGGACTTACGGCATAGACCGGAAGGCAGCAACTTGATGGTTTTAAATCGAGATTGGCTTAATATGTTGAATTTGTTGAATCTATAACTCTGTTTTTTTCCGGTGGATGGGTCTGTTTGGGTTGGAAATGTGATCTGTTTGTTTTATTTGTAAGGGAAAATTACTATTGAGGAGGTGTTTTCAAAAATTATTACAAAATAGTGAAAAAGGTAATGATTTTAATTATTAACATTTATGAAGTTTATCACTTTGTTGTAATAATTTTTCTGACACACCACTGGTGTGTAGGACCCCCTATTTTTAAGCATAGCTGGTATAAGATGTATGAGTGAACAAAGCCATGATTAACGAGCAATTTATTATTGAACTTTGACATGTTGTGTCATTATTGAGGAAACTGATCTACTAAAACATTTTGTGTTGCTTGGAGACGTGGATGGTTCAATAATTTGGTTGGTTATTAGAATGCAAAAGTAGATGCAATTTACTAGTGTTATTATTTTCAATGTTATGTTATTGAACACAGAGGCTCTACTAAACATTATAAGCAATTGCAGTAGTTACACTACTAATGTATGTGACGTTTGTTATTCATGTATGTTTGTTACTTAATGTAGGTACCATGGTTCCTGGAATCAAGACGGGGCGACGGAAGAGAGCAACAAGTGGCAACGTATTATCAGCCTCTGAAGCATGTCCACAGGAGGTTGGCACCTTGCTGACGTTCTCTGATGAGACGCATCCACCAGATGATACACAAACAGTGGTTGAGGAGACGCAGCCACGTGGCGTGGGTAAGTGCATTGAACTTAGTTGTTTAAATTTTTTTTTTTTTTGGTGCATAAGTCATAAAGTAAGGCAATGAAAACCCCATAAAGACAAAGAAAAAAAAAAAAAAAAAAAAAAACAAACATTACTTTACACATAACAAGGACACTTATACAACAAAGAAAATATTAGATAAACAAGCTTCAAATCAGCTACAAGCAATGACAACGAACAGTGAAGTTGCTCTAAATTTCGATAGCGAATAAATCCAAGTTGTAGCATAATTTACTAAGACTTTATGCACCAAAGCGATGGCGACAACGATGAGGCATCAACAAAACTAACAGGACCCACAACCAGCACTTTTTTTTTCACTTTCATTAGCAATGTTTGTAATTTGTGACTTCCTTCCCCTTTTGTACCAAGGCGAACAAGGTGAACTCGTGTACGAGGACCTACATTAGGCAAAGGAGTGCAGAAAAAAATAGCTAGGAAAAAAGGAGAGAAATTACATGTCTATGTCAATCGGGTGTTGAACGCAATCACATGAGGGAATGCCATCCCAGCGACGAATGAGTTGGGATTGCAAATTAGACGATTGTACCCTCTTCAGAGCGTGAAGTCATGGAGAAAAATCGATCAAAGTACCAAAGATGCGGTCGTCCAAGCGGTGCTAGTATGATATTCATCTTGCCATAATGTCTTTATTATGTTATTTGTAATTGCTTAAATTAATTGATGTACTACTTCTCTTATTATGTTTGTAGGACAAGTTTGTTATCGGCGATGATTTTGATAATGATGAACAAGCTCAACAGATCCTCGATAGCAAGGCATATTTGCTATATAAGGATTGGAGGTACAATCTAAAGCAAGAGTTCCTCGAACTTGAGGAAAAGGGTGTTGATGACCCCTATAGTCATCCACCTAGTGGAGTGAGCTTGGAGGACTACAAATATCTGATTGATGTTGCTTGGAGAAACGAATCTCACTTGGTAACAAATTAATTAGAAACCCCGTTCTTGAAATTAATTTGTGTTAATATGTAAAAATTCTTCACTAATTTTTATTTTTATTTTTTTATTTTTTAGAAACGCTTTAAAGCTGGCAAAGCAAATAGGGGTATGCTCCCCTATAATCATACAAGTGGATCGCAATCATTTCCTATAGCAATGTCGCTTATGGTGAGAAGTTAATTTAGTAATGCAATGGATGATTGATTCTTCTTGATTTTGAATATTACCATGTACTAATTCGTCAATGGAATTTTTTCAAACCTAACAAGCAAATGAGGATGGAGATATAGATTTTCCTGAATTTTATAAAAAATCACACAAGTCCAAGAAGACGGGAGATTGGATTGACCCCAAATGTGGTGAGCTACATGTGAGTATTGAATGTTGAAACCAATTGTGTTGCATATCAATTAGTAAAGTTGTTTTAAATTCCTTCTGCCATCTTGACTTTATTGTTTTTTTGCCATGACAAGATGATATAGTGAATCTACAAGTGGTAGCCACCGATACGGGGTTGCCATTGACCCATAAAGAACTATCAAGGCAAGTGCTCGGGGCAAAAAAAAATTACTTGCATGGATGTGGGATAGGCCCACAACCCTCTTCCATAGCTTCTAGTGCGGCACGAGCACGCGATAAACATATGGAGTCAATGAGAGCGGAACTGGAGGTTCTTTGTGAGGAGCGTCAAAGAGATCACGAGGAGTTGTAGAAGGAGAAAGAGGAGTGCCAAAGAGATCACGAGGAGTTACTCAAGGAGAAAGAGAAGCGTCAAAGAGATCGGGAGGAAATTATGAGGGAAAGAGAGCAGCTAATCAAACAAGGCGATGAAGACAAAAAAGCATGGGAGGCACAACAAGTACAACTCAATCATCTAAACGACGTGGTGTCACGGCTCACAACCCTCTTGCAGAGTTCAGATGGTCATCCTACTATTTGATAAACAGAATTTTATTGATAAGCTACTACAACTTCTACAAAAATATGGATTGTATTGACAAAGAATTGTTTTCTAAAGTTGCTATGCAAATTTTTTTTTTGTTATGTGCTTCGAATAGGTTTTGAGGCATAATGTGAGTAGACTTTGCAGCAGACGACCTGGTGTTTCGATACATTATACAAAGGACTGTAATCTGATTTCCATAAGGTAACCACATGATTTCAATGAAATATTAAGTTTCCCAAAATTGGGTATGATGAGCCTATGAATATGAGGGCAGTTACTATATTAGGAGCCCCATCCAATTGAATGTCATTTCAGATTTAAGACTAATTGAATAAACCAAGTGAACTTGAAATGAATTTACAATTACTACAATATACCTAGTATAACTGGACTAGTCTAATGTGCATGCAAGCCATTATTGGTTCATAGTGATGAGTTTGAGAGAGAGAAGAGCTGTGAAGATAGAATGCAAATTGAGAGCACTTAATGAAGAGAGAAATTAGTACTTGCATTATTTTGCTGACACCTTTAGAGTATTTTTTACCCAAACAGGCTACTGCTTGGGTTGTCCTAGTTATTCATATTGAAAGGTATGTGGTGTAAATTGCACTCATGCCGTTGGGGCATTTTGGCATTCTGATTTTGAATACAAAAAGTTAAGGCAATCTGCCCAACACCTACTTCCTACTTACCTCTCTTACAGTGTGATATGATATTCCTCTCCCCGCCAACACTTCTTAAAGGTACAAAAAGGAATTGGTCGGTTTTAGTGTTGACAATAAAATCGAACTGAAAACCAATTTTTTAGAAAACTAAAATGTTATTTGAATTTTTAAGTTAGAAGCATTTAGTAGGTTTTAGTCGAGTCAATCAGTATATATTTTTTTAATGCTTCTATGTACAATGAACCTAGTCATTGTTTCTAGAGTTTTGGGGTCTGTTACTGGACAATAATTATAGTTGTTATATACTCAATTGTTTAACAATATTTACATTTCACAAGTATTTTGTTTGCCATGTCTCAATAATTCCACTATAAAATTGTAATTTTTGTTGCCTAAAAAGGATGCTAATATGTGAAATAAATTAATGAAAGCCTCATTGTGGATTAGGAGTTCTCAACATTGAATCATGATTTTATTTGGGTTGTAATCAACATAATTTCGGGTCTTTTTCCCCCTATCAACCATATTGAATCCGTTGGATGTAATTAGGACGTGTACGTTGGGAGTTGGCATGGAAAACGCCATAAACTTAGCTGAAAAAGACCTTCGAGGGTCGAAAATTGAAAGCAGCCCCCAAACCACTGTACGGATGGCATGGGTAGCTTCCTTGTGTCAAATAAGACCTGTGAGGACAAACGGGACGTAATTAGCACGTGTACGTTGGGAGTTGGCATGAAAACGCCATAAACTTAGTCGAAAAAGGCCTTCGAGGGCCGAAAATTGAAAGCAGCCCCCGAACCACTGTATGGATGGTATGGGTAGCTTCCTTGTGTCAAATAAGACCTGTGGGGACAGACGGGACGTAATTAACACGTGTACGTTGGGAGTTGGCATGAAAAAAGTCATAAACTTAGCCCAAAATGGCCTTCGAGGGTCGAAAATTGAAAGCAGCCCCCGAACCACTGTAGGGATGGCATGGGTAGCTTCCTTGTGTCAAATAGGACCTTTGGGGATAGACAGGACGTAATTAGCACGTATACATTGGGAGTTGGCGTGAAAAATGCCATAAACTTAGCTGAAAAAGGCCTTCAAGGGCCGAAAATTGAAAACAGCCCCCAAACCACTATAGGGATGGCACAGGTAGCTTTTTTGTGTCAAATAGGACCTGTGAGGATAGACAGGACGTAATTAGCACGTGTACGTTGGGAGTTGGCGTGAAAAAGCCATAAACGTAGCTGAAAATGGCCTTTAAGGGCCGAAAATTGAAAGCAACCCCCAAACCACTGTAGGGATGGCACGGGTAGCTTTCTTGTGTCAAATGGGACCTGTGGAGATAGACGTGACGTAATTAGCACATGTACGTTGGGAGTTGGCGTGAAAAAGCCATAAACTTAGCCGAAAATGGCCTTCGAGGGCCGAAAATTGAAAGCAGCCCTCGAACCACTGTAGGGATGGCACAGGTCGCTTCTTTGTGTCAAATAGAACCTGTGGGGACAGACGAGACATAATTAGCATGTGTACGTTGGGAGTTAGTGTGGAAAACGCCATAAACTTAGCTGAAAAAAGCCTTCGAGGGCCAAAAATTGAAAACAGCCCCCAAACCACTGTAAGGATGGCACGGGTAGCTTTCTTATGTCAAATAGAACCCGTGGGGTTAGACGGGACGTAATTAGCACGTGTACGTTGGGAGTTGGCGTGAAAAATGCCATAAACTTAGCCGAAAAAGGCCCTTCAGGGCCAGAAATTAAAATCAGCCCCCGAACCACTCTATGGATGGCACAGGTAGCTTTTTCGTATCAAATAGAACTCGTGGGGACAGACGGGACGTGATTAGCAAGTGTACGTTGGGAGTTGGCGTGAAAAACGCCATAAACTTAGCCGAAAAAGGCCTTTCAGGGCCAGAAATTAAAATCAGCCCCCGAACCACTCTATGGATGGCACGGGTAGCTTCTTCGTATCAAATAGAACCTGTGGGGACAGACGGGACGTAATTAGCACGTGTACGTTGGGAGTTGGCGTGGAAAATGCCATAAACTTAGTCGAAAAAGGCCTTTCAGGGCCGGAAATTAAAATCAACCCCCGAACCACTCTATGAATGGCACGGGTAGCTTCTTCGTATCAAATAGGACCTGTGGGGAAAGACGGAACGTAATTAGCACACGTACGTTGGGAGTTGGCATGAAAAACGCCATAAATTTAGCCGAAAAAGGCCTTTTGGGGCCGAAAATTCAAAGTAGCCCCCGAAGTACTCTATGGATGCCACGGGTAGCTTTCTCATGTCAAATAGGACCTGTGGGGTCAGACGGGACGTAATTAGCATGCGTACGTTGGGAGTTGGCGTGACAAACGCCAGAAAGCTTATAAATATATATTAAAGCTTATAAATATATATATGTTCTATAAGCATCTCTATATATGTAGTTTTATGAATAAAATATATATATATATATATATGTTTACACTTTAGACTAAACTTGACTTGGGGCTCATGCCTGACTTGGGAAATTTCTTTACACTTTAGACTGAACTTGAATAAACTCTCAACTCAACCGAACCCATCTGAATTGTAACCTATTTGTGACTTTCGATCATGATTGCCAAGATTTTGACAATACCAACACATTTAAGTAGACTTTGTTCTATAAGTCAGCGTAAATGTTATACAGTACATACTTTTGCATTGAGTTTCCAAGTGCATTGAGTTTACAAGTGCATTAAGATTTATTCTAGTACAATATTGTACACAATACATAGCTTTCAACAATTTCACATATTGTCATTGTGGAGATTTAGATCCTACATTTTCTGTAAGACCAAGTGAGCACCACGTTGGGGTTGGAGTGTGAAAGGAGCGTGCACATATGATGGAGAAAGCTGAAATGTGAAGTGTTGTAAACTGATAATTAAAATTTTATAATCCTCTCTCCATCTCATTTTATGTGTCCTAGTTTCAACAGTTAAAAAATTTTAACCATTACTTCCTAAATTTAAACTATATTTAAATAAAATTTCAATTACAATTGACATCCTTCAATTTGTGTTTTGTAGATGGCTGTAACTTTTTGTTTACAATGGAACTAGTGGGTGTAATTTTTGTTGTGTAGATGGCTTTTGGCATTGACATGTGGATCTTTTATTTTTTTGCCTGGAAGATAATTCACAGTTTTGCAAATTTGGGAAGTTTTTTGTCGTCCTCTACTTTTTGTGTGGAATTTGGATGCATCGTATATATAATTTTTGGCGGGGTACATAGTATTTTTGAAACTTGTATTAATTGCTTTGGTGGTATATATAGATTACCTTTTGTCGTGGTACATATTACCATGGTAATTTGTATCATGCCAAATGGTCATTACAATGATTAGTATAGTAAAAATATTTTGTGTATAGAGGACATTGTTTTGGTAACGTATTTGGAATGTATGACGTTATTATTTGTAATTGGAATATATATAGTTGGTTTGTATATAAGTTTACATTAGAAGGTGTTCTTTTCTGTTTGATGGTTGTAAGTGAAACATGCATTACGGAATAGGTGATAATATATATATATATATATTGATTTGTTTGTATACCTATTACAGGTTGTGGTGGATACATACAGGTTGTGAAAAAAATTATTAAAATGAAAAAACAAAACAAAAATATAAAATGACGTTTTTGGTGACAAAACAATTGGTAGCCAAAAAGAAATAAATCTTTTGGCCACTAAATATTTAGTAGCCAAAATGAATTGAAAACAGTTTTGGCAACTAATTGTTTAGTAGCTGAAACGAAAAACACTTTTGGCGACTAAATATTTAGTAGCCAAAGCTAATCGAAAACAGTTTTGGCGACTAATTGTTTAGTAGCTAAAACTCAAAACACTTTTGGCGACTAAATATTTAGTCGCCAAAACATAATTAAAAATTATAGGCGACTAACCTGTGTAGTAACTAAACAAGAATCAACATTTCCGCGACTAAAGATTTAGTAGCTAAAAGAACACTATTGGCGACTACTAATTTGGTCACCGTAGATATTTGAAGTTTTCGCGACAAAAGATTTAGTAGCTTAAAATGTGAGTTAAACGAATTGATGTACCCTTTGGGCGACTAATATGTTAGTCGCCAATGTCACTCATCAGGGACTAAGCCACTTTTAGTCGCTAATACCTGTTACTTTTGCCTACTAAAATATTAGTCGGCATTTTGTAGGACTTTTAGCGACTAAATTTTTTTAGTCGCTAATACCTTCGCTAACAATGTATCCGCGACAAAGCCAGCGACCAAAATTTTTGGTCAGTAAAGTATTTCGGTGACTAAAATCAATACTTTTGGCGACTAAAAAATTAGTCGCCAAAATTGTATTTTCTTGTAGTGTTAGTTTTTGTTAATATTGATTATTTATGGATGTAATATTAATCTAGATAGCAAATAAAAATATATAAAACATATCTTATTGCCGTGTCCCCACTACGTCCTTGTCTCCATTTTTTTGAAATTGTTGTGTCTTATGTCCGCATTTATGTTCGTGTTCATATCTGTATCCGTGTCTGTGCTTCTTAGCCTACAATAGAGAATATTATTGCCATGTAAGATTGATGATCCACTATTTTTTTTGTTTTGTTGTTGTTGATGGGAGATGATCCACCATTTAACCAATAGAAAAATGCATTGCTACAGTCCAACCATCCTCAAGCTGACTCGAAATAAAAATTAGCATTTGCTAGCTTCAGCGGGTAGAACTCTCTACGTTGAGAGTAACAGATTTCCAGTAATCTTAATTGTTCATATCACTGGTGAAACTAACGTAGAACCCAACAGAGTTACACTAACAAAGTAGTAAAATCGATGGTAATAAGCCTATAAACAAGCAAACTGAAGTCCCTAGCTATTGACATATCAGCATATAGTAATTGAATATGAACTGGAATACTTTGTTCATCATATATTAGTATAAGTTGATGGATCTACCTCTTTTTTTTTTTTTTTTTTTGGCAAGTCCAAGGATTTGCAGTTGACAGTGTTTCATTTATCAACATCCTGCGACTGGAAATTTGAATTCATTTACATAATAAGTGGATAATGTAT
Source organism: Camellia lanceoleosa (assembly GCA_025200525.1). NCBI lineage: Eukaryota > Viridiplantae > Streptophyta > Magnoliopsida > Ericales > Theaceae > Camellia > Camellia lanceoleosa. The sequence continues at coordinate 17,154,855 of CM045772.1, forward strand.
AGATAAAATCGCTCACATGCTAGAGATAATTAGGATGCGAGAACTGTCTGAGTAGATATTACAGCTTCACTGCCTTCAACATGCAAGTATTCTATGAAGAAAATATGCAGTCATTCATAATGAGTAAATGTTAAAGGATGTAAAATGAAACATAAGAACTAATAGGAGTCATGAGAATGATCAATACCTTCTAAGTGCTTGGTACTTCATATTATTTGCTTATGCCAGTCAATCAAGTACAATTATCCAAAGGAAGTTGGTTGTCTTATTCGATAATAGCACCAAAGATCATTGGAAGGTCATCACTTATCGGGCTTTTGAAGTTATGTTCAATAAGAGATATATCTACAAAGTCATGGGAAAATCCAGATTAGAAGCAATGATGGTACTCATGAACTTTTCATGTAGCTTAAAGCACATTTTGCAAAAAGAGAATAAGTAAGCCAGACGATGTGGAGGCAAGTTTGCAACAAGGTAGAATTTCTCTGATATGACATACTCTTGAAAAAAATCGCTGATATGAGCATGCGATTTTGACTCATGGCAAGGTAGTTAAGCACCCAGATTAACTGAAATTCACGGATTGTCGTTTCGAAAGCTATTCGTGTGGGCTATTCTAGAGAATTAACATATTGAGCCTCTTTAACAATTAGATATGAGGAATACTTTATTCTATGAAGACTTAGAGGAAGAAGTATTTATGGATGTTCCACCTAGCTTTGAAGATTTCTCAGTTGATGGGAGTGTGCAAGATTAAAAAGGCATTATATGAGTTACAAAGTCTTCTAGAGCATGATTTGAGATGTTTACTTGGGCTATGCTTAGATGTGGCTACAAACTGAGTCAAGATGACCGTACCCAATATATTTAACATTCAAATGAAAACAAGGTTACTACACTCCTTGTGTATGCTGATGATATTTGATATATAAGAAATGTAGAAGGAGTTTGTGATAAATGACTATGGTAACTTAAAGCACTTCTTGAGTATTGATGTTGCAACATCTCAAAGAGAGTGTTTATCTCACTAAGAACATACGTTTTGGACCTGTTAGGACCCTTGGTTGTCAAAATCCGTGCATCAAAACCAAGGTTGTAAGTTGTGGAAGTTTTCCAGGTTTTCATTTTTTGGTCTCCCCGCTCGAGCGGGGAAAGTAACGCTCGAGCGGGGATTGCAAGCCCTCAGCATTTCTGCGCAGACTGACAAGATTCTGGATGGTGTGATTCCCCACTCGAGCGGGGAAATGGACGCTCGAGCGGGAAGGCTATATGAGTCGCAAATCTTGAAGTCTCCGCTCGAGCGGGAAGACCCACGCTCGAGCGGACCGCGCGATGACAGTTTCTATAAATTCGCAGATTGGGTCTTTTTCAAGGATGACTTTTCCTAGATCTGGTTTAGGGTTTTCTAAGGTTTTGATTGAAGTTTTCTTCTGAGGTTTTGTAAGTTTTCTTTGATGTTCTTGAGAGAGTTCTAAACTTATGAGTTAAGATCCATACATCAAAGAGTTTGATATAACATATTCAAGAGAGTTCTCTTCGGTGGAATCCGAAGGTTATTACGTAGAGTTTCAAAAGGCGTTTGATACTTTACGTAGTCGTTAATTCGACAAGTGAAGTTGTGGTGTGGAATCAACTTCGTGATCGATTCCGTGATTGGCGTGGTAAAAGTGTTACAGAAGATTCAGAGACAAATTGACTGGGTTGGGTAATTTGTATGGTATCTTTGTAATCTTTTAGTTCTTCAGTAGTGGATTGATCAGTGGCGGTTCGCCCGTGGTTTTTTATTACAATTGAAGGTTCTTCAATTGTGGTTTTTTCCACGTAAAAAATCATTTGTGTCGATTTATTATTTATTCTTAAAAACAAACAAACTAAAATCACTCTCGTAAGTGCTTGATGATTTTAGGTTGTGTGTTTTGATTTGTTGGGATTTGGAATTTGTTAATCTTGATCTAATCACGAATCACGTAGGATTTTCAATTGGTATCAGAGCGGGTCACTCTTTGTTTTTTCAAAACTATAGGAGTGTGATTTTGTGTGACTAGTTTCATGGATTCTATTCGTGAAGGTAACTCGACTCATAGACCCCCTTTACTAGACGGTACAAACTATTCTTATTGGAAAGCTCGTATGAGAGCATTTTTAAAATCCATCGATGAGAAAGTTTGGCACTACGTTGTCTTTGGGTGGAGTGAACCTATTGTCACCGTAGATGGCATTGATATTCCTAAACCCCTTGATAAATGGGACACAATCGATTACGAACTCGAGTTGGAACAAAGAAGGTTTAACTCCCTCTTTGCTCACACACCAAGAATTCCGTCCAATTTGCACGTGTGAAATAGCAAAAGAGGCGTGGGATATTCTTGAAACAATTCACGAAGGTACTACCTCTGTTAAAAGGTCAAAACTTCAACGTCTCACCTCCGCCTTTGAAACCCTTTTTATGCGAGACGATGAGACGTTTGACGATTTCTATGCAAAACTCAGTGATATCGTGAATTCCTGTTTCACTCTCGGTGAAAAAATCCCGGAAGCAAAAGTTGTTGGAAAAATTTTGAGGTCCCTTCCCGAGAGGTTCCAATCAAAGGTGACAGCCATTGAGGAGGCTCAGAATGTTGATACCCTCAAGCTCGATCAATTGGTTGGAAATTCTGAGACTTATGAAGCTCATCAAATTTCAAAGAAAAAGCAAAAAGAAACTATGGCTTTCACGAGTACTCATGAGACTGCAAAACCTCCGGAGACTGAATTTGATCTAGAGTCTGAGATGACGGCTATGCTTACAAAACAGTTTAAATTTTTTTTGAAAAAGAAGCCTAATTTCAGAGCCCCTATTTCAAAAGATAAGAGTAATGATAAACCCAAAACTGTTCCACCAAAATTTGCTCAAACTACTGAAAAGAAGATTGTAAGGGGGCCAGGGGTCAGGTGTTATGAATGTCAAGGGTTTGGCCATATGTCCCTTGAATGCCCTACGAAGAAGAATCGGAAGAAAGTCTACACCGTAACTTGGGATGATGAAAGCGGGTCGGAGCAAGAACCTGAAGAACCTGAATCTGGTGAAGATGGGGATAGTGCTTTCATGGCATTTTGGGCCACGGTTTCTCAACCTCTTCCAAAGCCTTCGGGATCAGCCCGTGGTCAGTACTTGCATCATGCTCCCACCTTTGATGGGACCAACTACCTGTATTGGAAAATCAGAATGAGGGCTTTTCTGAGAGCCTTTGAACCAGAAGGTTGGCAAACCATTGAAGAAGATACAGAAAGTGCAGATAATCCGGGCAATCAGAGAGCCCTAATCATTATTCGTGGAGCAATTTCTAATGAAGAACAGCAACGGGTCGTTCACTGCACAAAGGCTAAAGATGCATGGGAAATTCTGAGCCAATTCCATGAAAGAGGAGATTCACCTCCACCTCCATCCAACGACTTATGCGCCTTTGGTTGCCAGATTGGATGAGGTTAAGAAGAATGAGGAGCAAAGAGAGGATGATGAACTATCTGAAGACATTGATGAGATCAATGGTGAAGAACTACAACAAGCTTACGAGAAGCTGTACGAGGAATCTCTGAATTTGTCTAAAACCAACGACAAACTCTCTCTCAAGCTCAAAACATGCGAGAGTGAGAATGTCCGGCTCAAAGGAGAACTCTTGACAAAGAAAGCGTAATGTCATCAAGATCTCAAGTGACAGGCAAGACTTATGTGGAAAACTTCTGTCCTGTGAAACTGAAAGGAATGAACTTCTGAGGGTGTATTCCACATATGAAGAAAAGCTTGAAAGTCTTGAGTTGTCACAAACTGCATTGGAAGAGAAAGTCAGTCAGAAAGATGAAGAACTCCGTATTGCTAGAGCAACAATTGCCATGTGGAACAAAGGTTCCAGATCTCTAGAAGACATACTCGGATCTCAACAAATGGATTCTGACAAAAGAGGGCTAGGCTATGATGCGACAACTCACAAAGGACAAGCCTCTACCTCACATAACTTGAAGACTCAAGCAAAGGGAAAATTGAAGGTAGATCAAGATGACTCTTATCTTCATCAAGCAAAAGCAGGCAAGACCAACAAAAGGGAGGTAAAACCTGTTTTCATTTGTCATCACTGTGGTAGGTATGGCCACATTCGTCCTTATTGTTTTGAACTGTTTGGTAAGGTGTCTCAAAAGGGCAGAAATTCTAATACTTTTTGGGTTAGGAGACAACCTTACATGTCTAGGCGGAACACCAAGACTAAAAATATTTGGGTTAGAAAAGATGATTTGACTTGTTTTGTTGCTCACACTGCTCTAAAAGCACGTGACTCACACATGTGGTATCTTGATAGTGGGTGCTCGTCATATGTCCAGTAACAAATCCTACTTCACCTCTCTTGAAAAATATGAAGGAGGAATTGTTACCTTTGGAGATGGCGGCACTTCTAGAGTCATTGGTAAGGGCTCTATAAGTGTTGCTGGTCTTCCCAAGCTAGATAATGCCTTACTTGTTGATGGCCTTAAAGCTAATCTTTTGAGCATTAGTCAAATGTGTGATTCCCATCATGAAGTATTGTTTTCAAAAGATAAATGTGAAATTTTGGATAAAAAAGGAAATACTGTTTTACATGGGGTTCGCACATCTGATAACTGCTATGGGATTCTTACTACTAATGATCTCACTTGTCATTCTGCCATCATAAGTAACATTGATCTGTGGCATCAAAGATTAGGTCACATGAATTTCAAAGACCTAACTAAGATAGCCAACAAAGAACTTGTGAGAGGAGTACCTAAACTGGGTAAGAATTTGAGCCATGTGTGTGGACCATGTCAGCTTGGCAAGCAAACCCGTGCTCCGCACAAAAAGGTGAACAACTTTACAACCAAACATCCTCTTGAATTAGTTCACATGGATTTAATGGGTCCTACTCGCACTGAAAGCATTGGAGGTAAAAGATACATTTTTTTAACTGTTGATGATTTTACTCGTTTCTCATGGGTAAATTTTTTAAGGGAAAAATCTGATACGTTTGATGCTTTCCAGGTTTTAGTCCTTAAAATCCAAAATGAACAAGGTGTTCCCATTGGGCGTATCATAAGAATCCGAACTGATCATGGTCGTGAATTTGAGAATAGTTCATTTTCGGATTTTTGTGATATGAATGGAATTAAGCATGAGTTTTCTGCACCTATTACTCCACAACAAAATGGAGTGGTTGAGAGGAAGAACAGAGTTGTTCAAGAAATGGCTAGGGTCATGCTCCTTAGTAAGAGTCTTCCTCCAAAGTTTTGGGCCGAAGCCTTAAATACTGTTGTTTATGTCATAAATCGTGTGTATTTAAGGCCCGGCACTTTACAAACTCCTTATGAATTGTGGAAGGGTATAAAACCTAATGTAAAATACTTCGAAACTTTTGGGAGTAAGTGTTACATCTTCAAAGATAGAGAGCCCTTGGGCAAATTTGACTCCCGAAGTGATGAAGGTATTTTCCTAGGGTATTCAACCAACAGTAGGGCTTTTCGAGTCTATAACCTGCGAACTTCATCATTAATGGAATCTATCAATGTGGTTATAGATGACACAGGTTCATCTACTTCAGCAACAAATGAGGATGACAATGGTGAGTTTCCAAGCTTGGATACTGAATCACAAAATCAAGGAGATGCTGCGGCTCAATCACAAGAAATTATTACAGCACCATCCTCACAGGTAAGTTCAAGTCCAAAGAGTGCTCATAAGAACAGCACTCTTGTTCCTCCTGTCACCCAAAGTCCTGAACTTAAACCATCAGCAAGGGCGAAACTGAATCATCCAGTTCAACAGGTAATTGGGAGTGTTTCAGATCGAATGAAAACCCGAAGACAGATTCGGGATGAGGTATCACATATGTGTTATGTTTCTTTGATTGAACCTAAGAATGTTAAAGAGGCCTTGCTAGATGATAGTTGGGTTAATGCTATGCATGAAGAATTAGGTCAATTTGAACGTAACAAAGTTTGGACTCTTGTTCCTGCACCTAGAGACATGAATGTGATAGGTACCAAGTGGATCTTTAAAAATAAATCGATGAGAATGGTAATGTTGTTAGGAATAAAGCTAGGTTGGTTGCTCAAGGCTACACACAAGTAGAGGGTATTGACTATGATGAGACGTTTGCCAGCTTGCACGTCTCGAATCCATTCGCATTTTACTTGGTGTTGCATGTTTCCTTGGCTTTAAATTGTTTCAAATGGATGTGAAAAGTGCTTTTCTGAATGGGTACTTAAAAGAAGAGGCATATGTTGAGCAACCAAAAGGGTTTGAGGACCCTAAATGTCCTAATCATGTCTACAAGTTAGACAAGGCTTTGTATGGGTTGAAACAAGCCCCTCGGGCTTGGTATGATAGGCTTACTACCTTTCTTCTTGATAATGATTTTCAAAGAGGTAGTGTGGATAAGACATTATTTGTGAAACATACTAAGTCTCATATTCTTGTTGCTCAAATATATGTTGATGATATTGTGTTTGGTTCCACTGCTGATCATCTTGTGAAATATTTTTCGGATTGCATGACACATGAGTTTGAGATGAGCATGATGGGAGAGTTGTCTTATTTTTTGGGTCTCCAAATTAAACAGTCTCCCTCGGGTATATTTGTTTCTCAGTCTAAGTATGCTAAGAATCTTGTGTCAAAGTTTGGTCTTGAGTCTGCCAAACATGCAAGACTCCCATGAGCACCGCTTCACCTTTCCAAAGATTCCTCCGATATTGATGTTGATCCTACCCTTTATAGGAGTATGATAGGAGTCTTTTGTATCTCACAAATCGTCTCCGATATTTCCTTTAGTGTCGGTGTTTGTGCTCGTTACCAAGCCAGTCCTAAAGAGTCTCACCTTCTTGCGGTAAAACGCATCATCAAGTATGTTAATGGGACCTTGGGGTTTGGGGTTTGGTTTTCCACTGATACTACAGTTGAAATTACTGGTTTTTCTGATGCCGACTGGGCAGGGTGTGCTGATGATAGGAAAAGTACATCCGGGGGGTGTTTTTACCTTAGGAATAATCTGGTTTCTTGGCATAGTAAAAAGCAAAATGCCATCTCTCTTTCCACTACTGAGGCTGAGTACATTGCTGCAGGGAGTTGTTGTGCCCAAATGTTGTGGATGAAGCAAATGCTTCATGATTATGGAATAGAACAGAACACTCTCACTCTTTTTTGTGATAACACAAGTGCCATAAACATTTCAAAAATCTCCCAACACTCTCGCACCAAACACATTGACATCCGTCATCATTTTATTCGAGAGTTAGTGGATGAAGGCCTTGTTGTTTTGGAACATGTTTCTACTGAACATCAAAAAGCTGATATTTTTACAAAACCCCTTGATCTTCTTCGATTTGAGTATCTTAGAAAGACCTTGGGTGTAATGTCTCAGTAACTAGGTTGTTTCCTGTGAGGTGAGTGTGAGTGGTTGGCTTACTGTTCTTGGATGTGATAATCTATGATTGAGTTCTGATATCTTTGCATCAAATTTTGTATGAACACTGCTCATGTTGCATACAAGATCTTTTTCATCTTTGTTCATAGCTCATTCTGAATGCCCATACTCATTTACTTCATGATCTCATTCTGTACACATTCTTGAGATAAACTGTTGCAGGGGTTTCCGCACAAGTGATCAAAGTTCTCTATGGACCACTGACAGTGTTTCTTGTACTCTTTCAGAGGAATTGACCTATACTGGTATATCATGGGTGATGTTAAGTCTCTTAACCATCTACCATCCTTTTTCACTTCCATGGTTTTTCCCTCTGTACATGATTTCCGGGCATTAGGAAAAGGCTACCTCAGAGGCACCAACCAGGCCATCATTTTGATTTCATTCTTCTCTGGTTGGACTCCATACTCTTGAGCGTGTATGCCACCAGTGAGTGCCCACAAGAAAGAAAAGTTTAAAAAAAAAAAAAAAAAGGGATCATTGTCTGAGGGGGAGCTTCCGCATTTACTCAACAAATACCCCGTGATTCCTAGTGGTTTGACTTTTCTCTGTGATTGACAGTCACTCTTGTTGGAGGTCCAGCCATCAGATCACTACCAGGATTAACTCTAGCTTTGTGGCTCTCAAGGATTGCACACACACACATTCTTTATATGAGCTCTCATGTGTGTTTTTGAGTTATGCATTCACATGATGCTTGTGGCTTTGATTTAATAATATCTGTTTTCTTCCTGAGCTTGTGTTTCATCGCTTTTCTCAAATTTTCAGGACTCATGATCAGTGGATTCTCTTATCCTTGTGGTAAAGTCATTTACTTTGTCACCTTACTTGTTACAGGGCATCCTAGGTGTTTTATTTATTTATTTATTTTTTTTTTTTTTAAAAATGTTTTTTGTCCCCGTTCGAGCGGACCTTTTCACGCTCGAGCGTGGTTTTGTGGTTTGCAGTTCTTTTTGCAGTTCTGGTTTGGTGTTTTTTCGCTCGATCAGCCTTATTCACGCTCGAGCGCGCTTTTGCAAGGTTTGTCTCCCGCTCGAGCGTCAAACCCTATGCTCGAGCGGACTGGTTTTTGTATTTATTTCCCCCCTTCGTCCTTTGAGTCACTTTTGGCCATTCAACTTCGTCTCTTCCTAGGGTTTTGGCGGTTTGGCGATTCCATCTTCCTTCTTCAGTCGTGGTCTGTGCATTGGTGTGATTCTTCTTCCCTTGCACCTCAGGTATATTTGTATTTCTCTTTCCCTTGTGTTCTCTCCCTGTTTTTATTTCGTTGTTTTTTGGGTTGATTGTGTCAGTTACTTTGCGTCGGTGTGTTGAGTTTGTTTGTGTTGCTCTTGTTTTAGTTTTGATTGATGATTGTTTGCTAGTTGTTTAGTTAATCCTTCCTCTCTTAGGGTTTTTCTATTTTAGGTTTCTACCTATGTTGTATTTTGGGTTTCTTTTTGGGGGTTTTGATAGTATGTTGTGGTATGTTTGTTTTGGGGATATTGTTTGCCCCTCCATGTGGACTCATGCTTGTTTCCATTGGAATTTGCTTCATGGTTTTGCATTAGGGATTATGCTACATTTTCTAACTGAGAGTTGTTTGCCTTAATTTCCTGCTGCCATATTTTCATGTTTTGATCTATAGCTTGGTAGTTTCTTCGATTTCTGGATATCATATATTGTGTCATTCTGATTCAGTTGATTATTACTGTATATTGCACTAATGGACTAATGTTTGTTATCTCTTGGCTTCATGGGTTTTGTTCTTTGGTTTTGGGTTGGGGGTTTATGTGTCTTGTTTAGCCATGTCCACTCCCAAACGTCGTAAGTCGACGGCATCTCGCCCTTCTTATAACACCGAGCGCTTTCCCTCAGCTGAAAAAGCTAAGTTATTTCGCGAGTCCTACCATTCTCGATCCATTCACCTTGAAAGGAATGTTCACCCCTCCACATTTGAGTCAATTCATATCCGGTCGTTCTTTGATCCTCTAGGTGGCGATAAGGTTCTTAGTTTTTCTGGGCAACAAAATCTGTCTTGGGTACGGGAGTTCTATTGCAATATGGAAGGTCTTGATGAGATTGGTCCCTCTTTTAAGGTTTGGGTTCGTTCCAAGGAAATCCATGTCACCACGGATCTTCTTCATGAGTTATTAGGGATTAGTGCTCGATCTCCTATTTATTACCCTTATCCTGTTCCATCTCGCCCTACTTGTAATTTTGATGAGGTGGCTGCGAATTTGTGTGGTTTTCCTCGCTCCTGGCCTCCTGGTTCTTTGATCAAACAAAATGAACTTCTTCCTCAATTTCGGTTACTAAATTTGATCATGTGTGCTAATGTCCTTGTTACTACCCATAGTTCTGAAGTTAAGCCAGATCAAGGTTTTATTCTTGAGTGTGTTGCCCACAATCGGCCCATAGACCTTGCCACTCTCATCATTCAAGATGGTTGCGCTTTTTGAGCAACAATCTTGGTCTACCATATGGTCGCCTCATCAATCGCCTGTTAGCCAAATTTGATGTTCCTACTTTTGATGAGGACGAGTTTGCTTCCCCGACACGCCCATTTACTAAGAAGACTGTTTCCCGTGAGTCACCTCATATTAGGGGTTTCATGCCTGGTCTGGTGCGAGTTCTAGTCTTCTTTGCCGCGGCGAGGAGGCCGAGTATGATGCGGCTGCTGGTGGTGATCTTGGTGAGGGGGAGTAGCATCCTCCTGTTCGTACACTTCGCGGTCAGCTACAGTCCTTAGAGCGCTCCCTTAGTTCACGCTTTGACCATCTTGAGGAGAGGATGGATATTTTTGAGGCTCGCCTCACGGATCTTGAGACTACTTCAGATGCCCGGTTCCATGCTTTGGAGGCTTCTTCCGAGCGGATTGAGGGTTTTGTTGTCCAGATTTTGGCTTTCCTTCGGCTGCAGCCTCCGCCCCCGGCTTCTTGACCTTGGATCGTTGTGTGTCCTTGTTTTGTTTCCTCCCGCCAAAAGGAGTGATACTGATTGGATGTGCTTTTGATACTGATCAAGACAGATTGGATGGTATACTGATGATTGGATGGTATAGTTTCAGTTTTTGATACAGTACAGTTGGATGGTACAGTTTTTGGTTGTTTTTTTTATATTTTTGATATATGTTTGTGGATGGATCATGTTTTATGATGGATTTGTTTTACTATTTAATTCTTTCCACAGATTTTTGGTTGGCTTGTGTTTCGTTGTTCTTTTTCAGGCTCACTGTACTCGCGCATGTTTGGTTGTGGATTGTTGCATATTGGTTCATCAGTTGGCACTTGATTTCATCAGTTGGCACTTGATTTTAGACTAGTTTGTTCAGAATTGGCAAATTGTTTTTAGACTAGTTTAGAATCTTGTTTTAGTTCTTTTGTGTTTTTGATTAGGAAAACTGTTTTAGAATGGTTTTGTCCGGGATTTGACAAAGGGGGAGATTGTTAGGACCCTTGTTTGTCAAAACTGCATCAAAACCAAGGTTGTAAGTTGTGAAGTTTTCGTGTTTTCATTTTTGGTCTCTCGCCGGCGGGAAAGTAACGCCGGCGAGGATTGCAAGCCCTCGGATTTCTGCAGATCGACAAGATTCGATGGTGTGATTCTCGCCGGCGAAATGGACGCCGAGCGAAGGCTATATGAGTCGCAAATCTTGAAGTCTCCGCTCGAGCGGGAAGACCCACGCTCGAGCGGACCGCGCGATGACAGTTTCTATAAATTCGCAGATTGGATCTTTTTCAAGGATGACTTTTCCTAGATCTGTTTTCTAGGGTTTTGATTGAAGTTTTCTTCTGAGGTTTTGTAAGTTTTCTTTGATGTTCTTGAGAGAGTTCTAAACTTATGAGTTAAGATCCATACATCAAAGAGTTTGATATAACATATTCAAGAGAGTTCTCTTCGGTGGAATCCGAAGGTTATTACGTAGAGTTTCAAAAGGCGTTTGATACTTTACGTAGTCGTTAATTCGACAAGTGAAGTTGTGGTGTGGAATCAACTTCAGGATCAATTCCGTGACGAAGGCGTGGTAAAAGAGTTACAGAAGATTCAGAGACAAATTGACTGGGTTGGGTAATTTGTATGGTATCTTTGTAATCTTTTAGTTCTTCAGTAGTGGATTGATGGGTGTTCGCCTGGTTTTTATTACAATTGAAGGTTCTTCAATTGTGATTTTTTCCACGTAAAAAATCGTTTGTGTCGATTTATTATTTATTCTTAAAAACAAACAAACTAAAATCACTCTCGTAAGTGCTTGATGATTTTAGGTTGTGTGTTTTGATTTGTTGGGATTTGGAATTTGTTAATCTTGATCTAATCACGAATCACGTAGGATTTTCAGGACCTTTTTAAGGACAAAGTGTGCTTAGGTATAAAGCTATTGGTACCATGTTGCAGTAGAATTGCATGGGTTGAAACTAAAGATTCATTTGACAGGGAGAGATTGTGAGAATATTAGTATATATATTGGTGTGAATAGTTTAGATTGTGTTAGATTGTATGAATATTTTATTCTTAAGTTTATTCTTGTTTCCTATTTAGGATTAGGCCTAGAATTGCTATATAAATAAGATGTACAAATTGTATTGTTTCACAATTGAATATATAGATTATTATTAAAAAAACTTACAGAGATATAAAAGGCTGGTTGGTAAGTTAATTAATCCATCTCATACTTGCCTAGATATAGGTTATGTTGTTAGTTAGCCCTGTGAGCCATTATGCATAGTCCCATTGAATTGCATATCAGTTTATAGACTACTCCGGGTACTTCAAAAGAAAGAGTTCAATTTTTTACAACATTTGCATAACTTCAATAGCAAATATCAGCATGCAGCCATGCAAACTGAGATTTAAGTAGCTTGGGTTACCAAATGAAAAATGACATGTTATTCAAATGAAAAAAACACTATGAGATCCATCTACATATATTATAATTCAGTTAGAAATAGATGATGTTGCACAATGGAAGAAATGCTCTACAAAATTTACAAGAAAACTAAATACAACTTAACACATTGTAAATCAACATAATCGAAAAGCACTGTTATGCAAATTTGAAGCATATACTTGAAACAATTAAGTAGTGAATACAAGTTCAAAAAGCTTACATACAAATACAAAACAGAGAACATAAAGTTCAAGAATAGGACATGTATTGTGTACCTGTTATTCCATTTCATGCTTCTTTTTTTATTTCCAATCCCTTCAAAGAGCAAAATGTAATCAACTTCAGTACCATATTATAGCAGTTCACACGGTTGACATTAATGATTAGATGAAATCAATAACTAATATTTTAGTTCAAAAAATAAGGGATATTACACCATTCAATATATATATTTGTATGTGGAAACATATCAAAGTCATATCTATAAACAAGGCAAGAAGCCATCAACAAGCAAGTCTCACTTAGGAAAGGGAAAAGAAATCATGCAACAAATTGATATTGCTAGTGGAATTTATTTAACTTGTAATTTTCTATTATTCATGACACTGATAGTGAAAAGTTGAACCACTAAATTAACAATACAATCCATCATCAACCAATTTGTCAACAGACATTTCAACAGAATTTCTTGTTGGCACACAAATGAAAGCATTTGTACCACATTAGATGACATCAAAGTGCATTAATGACCATCATCTTCACCCCATAAATAATTTTTAATAAGAAATTTAAGCGACTCCTATTGTTTTTGATGTGGAATTGCTTTTGTATTCTAGAAGAAATCTAAGTAGAAACTTCATTAGCTTTTGGGATTTTTTGTTGATACTTACAAATGCTTCACGTGAAATACCAAATATATAGCCAAAGATTACATAGGAAAGAAGAAGGAGCTGACCTTCAATAACAGATTCTCCAACATATTTTCACATCATTTTGAAAAGTGGTGACAATATGTGCAGTGGGATTTGTTCCTTGAATTCTTTTCCTTTTTTTCTTCTGGGTTTTTAATAGAATTCAATTATTGAATATGCCCCATCACTAAACCAAACCAAATCAAAATTAAGTTTTGTATCCCATTCAAGTGAGATCAGCTACATAAATAATTTTTTACCATTCTGCTTTATCAATGAATATATACTTAGTTAATTAAATAAATTCATATGAACTACATAATATGCCAAAGTATTCTTCCACTTGAACCAGCATATTTTGAACTTATGAATCATAGCACCTCCAACCTCATCATGCTTATCAATAATCGAAGTTAAGTAACAAAAATGTTGACTATTTGCTTCCCATCACTAAATTGCATTAACAACATTGCTTTTGGGATCAAATGCAGATTTCTTGTGAACAGTCAATGCAATCCCTTAGTTTCCACAATTATCTTCTAGTGAATTGAAGAGGAAAAGTAAACAATTGAAATTTAGACTCCAGATCCGAAATTTTTTGCCAATGGGAGTTCCTTCCTACTGTCTCCATCAAAACTATTCAATCAATCATACGCTAGTGTTTACGCCTTCACAAACAATAAACGTAATCATAAAGTGAAACTATACTAATGACTTAATTGATGGAAGTAATTCCAAAAAACAAGCCCATTTTACAAGTAGCATACTTACTGCAGGAAGTTAAAGACTCCCAAATCCTATCCATGGAAGTTTAAGTATTACTAGTCCAACATTAACAATGGCCACAAACATAATATCCATAAAAAGCAACCTGACTGACAAATAGCATACTTACCGCAGGAAGTTAAAGACTCCCAAATCCTATCCATGGAAGTTTAAGTACTACTAGTCCTACATTAACAATGGCCACAAACATGATATCCATAAAAAGCAACCTGACTGACAAATAGCATACTTACCGCAGGAAGTTAAAGACTCCCAAATCCTATCCATGCAAGTTTAAGTACTACTAGTCCTACATTAACAATGGCCACAAACATGATATCCATAAAAAGCAACCTGACTGACAGTAACAATCGTCTCTGCTAGGATTCAGCAATTGAAGATAAAAATTGCTAGCAATGAAAGAGCGTATACGATCCAGGAAATAACCTTGAGGCAGAGCGGGAAAGAAACTGTGATGGCAACAAAGAAAGCGGTAACTCCACAGACTACTCCAGCGTGCTCGAGCACACGGCCTAGGTTCGGGTGCTTGGAAGAAATGTATTTGGCAACAAAGATAAAAGCAAACGCAAACACCATTACCAGACACAGCAAGTGGAAGGTTATAGAGTAGTATTGCGTAGTAGGAGTCTGGGTGGATCGGATGGCAATTTCAAAAGCTGCTGTCAAGCAGAACTCTACGACTAGCATCGGCAATTCAGGAGGAACTTGAACTACTGATTCAGACGGCGGAGCTTGAAGAACAGATTCAGGCGGTGGCGGTGGCGGTGGCGGTGGCGGAGCCATAACCCGTGGTTCAAACGGTCTCATTTTCACCAAACTCTCACACAAAATGCATACGACAGCGCTTCACCTTTATATAGTTAGTTGGGATGTGAGATTTTTTCAAAAGTAACAAAACAAAAAGAGTAAGGAGTGAGAAAATACAGAAAGAGACAGTTTTCTTTTCTTTATTTTATATTTCAAAAGGCAAATGTGTTTTCCATATTCGACCCACTAGAGATGGTCTCTTTTTTATTTCACAGTGACAAGAGACAGTGGAAGAAATGTGGGTTTTTATTATTAGGGAAAATTACTTGCCAAATAACCGAGGGTGTGAGCAAGGATCTCTCCTTGACTTTCTTACTTGACTCCCTACTTGATAGGCCATTGGGTCTATTTTTTGATCCAATTTCGATGATCCGAACTGTTCACATTTTAAAATTTGTCATGTATATTATACTTATAAAAAATCAAATTGATCAAATATCGAAAGAACTTAAAACTATTTATTAAAAAAATTTAATAAACAATTTTATTATTTAATAAAACTTTTAGTTCACATGTTTTTAATATTCAATCGATTTGATTTTTTACAGATACATGACAAATTTTAAAATATAAATAGTTCAAATCATCAAAATTCGACCCAAAAACTGGTCTAATAATCCATCAAGTAGGAAATTAGGTAAGGGAGTCAAGGAGGAAATCCTTGCTCGAATTTGGTAGGTATAAACCTTGAGCTCCAACTGTTCACAAAAAAACAAACTTTCTCTTCCCCAAGTTCCACTCTCTTGAGGTCTCAAAGGTCATGCTTGTTTTCCTACAAGGTTGGAGTAGGTTAGATGTGGATCCTACTCATGACTTGTTTAGTTGTGAAATGAACAATGAGATTAGTGAATTAGCTAGAAAATTAATATTGAAAAGAGTGTTTTGCCTCTCTGGCCCCTTTTTCTTGACTTCTCCATTTCATTTGTGAAAATTGGCGGAATATTAGTGCCATTTTTTAATATTTTATATATTAAATCCATTTAAAATAGTAAAAAAATAAAAAATTATTACTATGGTATTATTAACTTAGTAGTGTACAAACACTATTTATCTTACATTTTTAACTTAATCTCACCTTATTACTAATCTCCTCACTCAATTCTACTGTATTAATAATTCTATCCAACCTAATCTGTCAAACAAACGAGGTCAAAGGGGCTAGACTAGGAGCTGAAATTCTAGAAGTCACCCCTTTGTAGTTAGTTTTTTTTTTTACTTGCCAATTCTATTTTTACTAAACTATTATAAATTAATAAAAAAAATTTAAGCATTTAATTATAAATATATATAAAATTTATTATTGATTTATAATTATTTTTTAAATTAACACTCAACAGAAATTTTTCCTTATTATTATAGAAATCTTATAAGAGTCTCTCAATTTCAAAGGACTCAAAAAAAAAAAAGAAAAAAAAAAAGAAGGAAGAATAACATATCAATTGATTTTTTTTTTTAAATTAAAATTAACGATAAATTTTATGAATTTTAAGATTTCTTATTTAACATCAGAAAGTAGGATCTGTATCTTACATATCCTACATATCAGTGGTTGTAAACATTTTAATGTATTAGTAATTATTTAACTTATTTGCATTTTTTCCTTAAAAAAAAAAGTTAGTGGTTTTGTCTTGTAGAGAGAGAGTGTGTGACATAAATATAAGGAAAAAAAAAAAAAGTGTAATGAGAGAGAAAAATACAGAAAGTGACTGGGAAAAGGGGGAGTAGACAAAATTGGAGATAAGAGACATGATGAGAGAGGAAGAAGGGTGAACATTTATTGTTAGAGAAATCTTGTAAGAGTCTATCTTAATTTCAAAGGAGGACTTAAAAAATAAAAAAATAAAATAAAAAGCGATTTTGTTTTCTACAGAGATGGTGAGGCAAAATATAACCTAGGAGAAGGGAAAAAAACCAAAAAAAAAATATTAAGGAGAGAGAAAAACATAGAAAGTGACAGGAGACAAAATGAGGCAAGAAAGGTGATTATTAGAGAAATCTGATTAAAGAGTCTCTCAATTTCAGGACTAAATAAAAAGAGGTTGTTTGGGTTGTAGTATCTCTGTCTCAAATTATTCATTCAATATGAAAGAAGGAAATTCAAAATTAATATATTTTGTATTAAATTTTTAAAATATTTTTTAGAGAAAATTATTAAAAAGTCCAATATAAAGAGGGTATAAGGTATTAGGTCTAGTGAATATGTTTTTTGTTGGTAAGATGTCTACCCTTTATAAAATAGTTTGATGAGAAGTCTTTTTGTTATTTTTTAGGACATTTTGTTTTTAATTTTATCACTTAATTTATCTGTTGACTTTTCGTTAATTGTCTGTTCAAATTTATATCTATTTGTTCAAATTTTTTGACTATCTGTTCAATTTTTTCCCCTTATCTATTTAAAATTTTGTTATCTATTCCATTTTTACACCTACCTCTGTGTGTGTTTTTTTTTGAAATTCTCCTTTTTAACTTATCTGCTCAAATTCTCATTTTTAACAGATCCATTGTTCAAAAAATTATATATTCAATTTCTTTTTTCTATCTATTAAAAAATTTGTTCATGAATCCACTGTTGGAATCCAAGAGAGAGAGAGAGAGAGAAAAGATCATCATCATTTTCATCAATAACAAATCTAACACAGATCCGAGCTTAAAAAAAAAAAAAAAAAAAAAAAAACCACTAAAACTTGACACAGAGACAGAGAGGGGGAGAGAGATAGAGAAGAAAGAGAGAGAGAAGTTCCAAATTTGAACTTATATACATGTATGTATGTTTATATATATATATATATATAAACATATATGATAAAGTAAGAGAGAGGTATATGAATTATATTAATGAATGTATACAATACAATAGGAGAAGCTAGTATATATAGGCCAAGAAACCTAAATATACAAGGAACCGAAGTAGTATAGGAATAGATAAGTATAAAAGATATACACATCTAATATACAACTAAGGCCTGGTTTGGGAATTTTAAAAAAAGTTAAAAAGTCAAAAAATTATCAAAAAAGTTACAAAGTTATCATTATTTACCAAAAAAAAAATATAAAAAAATTAATATACATAATATTAAAATACAAATCAATTTCACGCTACTGTAGATACTGACGTCAAAGCAAAAGCAGTGAAAGAAAAAAAAATACATGTGTATATTCACTAAGTTGGATGGTAAAGTTGGACCCGTGAAGTTCCACCATGAGTCCTGTTTTGATAATTCGAACCGTTGAATATATAGAACTCGTCTAGTACTATATTCCTATAAAAATCATGTCTATTGAATATCGCTAACTACATGATTAAATCAATTTTGTATAAAAAATGGATGGTGTTATAGTTAACAGTTGACAAAAAAAATTAACACGATCAGATAGCTATCGATATCCAATCAAGGTGATTTTTTTACAAGTATATAATACTCGACGAGTTCTACATATAAAACGGTTCCGATTAGAAAAACGGGACCCGTGGTGGGCCCACACGGGCCAAACAACACCGTCTAATTAAAGCTTGAAAATGAGGCAATCTTTTCTCATCTCCTACTCAGCCGACTGCACTACCAACCCGTATGGCCTACTTCACAATCTTCTCCTACACACTTATTTATACAATTTTTTAATACACATTTTTTCATAAAAAATTAAAAAGTTAACCCAAATATCCATATTTTTTTCCTAAACTTTTTAGTCTAAAAAGACAAAAAACACACTTATTTAAGATACCCCAAACAACCCCTAAATCCTCCCCTAAAGCTCAAGGTGATAAAGTAGATATCAACTTCAGTTTGGAGAGAAGATTAGATAAGCGTCTTCGAGGATGAGCGTTTGTGAAGAGGTCGACCGTCTAATCAACAAAAGTAATAAAGAGAAGACGAACATTGCCACTAGTAACATGTTGTATGAAGTGGCAATCTATCTCAATATGCTTGGTGAGATTATAGAAGACATCATTATATGCAATCTGAATAACACTCTGGTTATTACAATAAAGATTGGTGACAGCAGAGTGAGAAACTCTCATATCAGAAAGAAACCAACGAAACCACACAAGCTCCTAAATAATGTCAGCAAGAGCACGATACTCAGCCTTATGAGGCAAAAGTAGAACAAAACAAGCAAAACCAAAAACTTTAAGAGTGGTATAGTTAGGAAGAGAACCATACAAGCGCTTGTAAGGAGAAGTATTAACTATGACAGGTATAGATACACGATTTATGGTATGGATGGCAGTAAGGGCAACTTCACCCCAAAACTGTTTAGGACAAGAAGATGAGATGAGAAGAGCCCAGGTAGTGCCTACAACATGATGGTGCTTCTTTTCGGCTCATTCATTTTGTTGGGACATGCTTACATAAGATCGATGAGATAGTGTACCATTAGCCCGAAGAAAAGAAATAAATTCAAAATCCAAGTACTCCTTAACATTATCAGAACGAAAGATTTTAATAGTACGAGAAATTTGAGTGAGGAATAGGGTAGAGAAATCATAATAAATCTGTTTAAGTTCAGATCGATTTTTGAGAAGAAAAAGCCAAGTATAACGAGAAAAATTATCAACAAAAATCACAAAATTTTTTGACCTTTCTATGGTCGGTGTGGGGAAAGGTCCCCAAATATCTGAATGCACAAGATCAAAAAGAGCAGTAGAAATGGAATTACTTTTATTAAAAGATAAGGCAACTTGTTTAGCAATTTGACAAAATAAACAATTTACATCTTCAAGACGGACACGACCTAACTAACCACTAGAAACCAAAGTTTTCAAAGACTAAAAGAGACATGTCCTAAGCGACAATACCAAAAGTAAAAAGAAGACATGGCTGAAGTAGATGCAACAGAGGAAGCAATGGAAACAACAGTAGATTATTTGTGTGGAATGCAAAGATGGATAAGCTCGAACAGACGTCCAGGCTTACGACCTATCCCAAGGATCTGTCTCGTCTAAGGGTCCTACACCAAACAACCATTAGCAGAAAAGGTAACGGTTAGACCAAATTCACATAATTGACTAATAGAGATAAGGTTCAATTGAAGAGCATGAATGTGATAAGCATCAAAAAAAGCCACAGTGAAAGTAGAAATTTGATCAATGTGACTGACAGTCATATGAGAACCATTAGCAGTGTATATGGTGGGGACAGAAGATGATGATGATATAGAAGAAAACCTAGTGGGGTCAAAAGTCATATGATTACAACATGCATAATCAAAATATCATGAAGAGTTACTTGAGGTCACTGAAAGAGCAGAAGAGGGAGGAGTACCAAATTTGGCAAGCACTTGTTAGATGATGGACTCAATATCATTCATAGAGAATGAAGGGGCAGTGGAATCAATGGAGTGGTGAGTAGAAGAACCCTTAGAGGCAACAACAACATAGCAAGAACCACGAAGCAAAGAGATCACCACGAAGCAATACTCATAGGAAAATATGACAATGGAATAGGTTGAGATTCGACGGGCAACCGAGGCAAGGCTGCCACCCGTCGGTGAAGTGTAATTACTAGGCAGTTAACCTAGCTCTGATACCATGATAAAGTAACAGAAAGAGAAAAGTATATGTATTATATTAATGAATGCAGACAATACAATAGGAGAGCCTGTACACATAAGCCAAGAAACCTAAGTAGTATATGAATAGATAAGCATAGGAATATATAAGTATAGAAGATTTACATATCTAATATACCACTAACAATATATATTCAATAGATTAGATCCATAATCGAGTGCACCTCACTACAACAAAAAAGGGTTTTTACGATGCACACCGTGAAAATCCTTCTATGACGTGCAGCGCACGTCATATTAGGACCAGTCATGAAAAATCATTCACTTTCAACATGTTTCGTACGCCGTTAAAAACTATTTAACGACAGATTTTGTGCATCATTGATACTTTTTTTAAATGCTATAGTACGCTGTTAAAAACTATTTAACGGCAGATTTTGTGCGTCGTTGATACTTTTTCTACGACATTCTATAGTACGCCGTTAAAAACTATTTAACGACAGATTTTATACATCGTTGTTACTTTTTCTACGACTATTTTGTATGCCGTTAATTGGTGAGACAAATAACAACGCTAATTGCGCGCCGTAAAATATGTAATACAACGACTTATTATGCTTGCCGTAGAATACGAATTTTTTTTTTTTTTTTTTTAAATTCAGCAGATTCTATTTGATCAATTCTGTACAATCTAACAAATATTACAAATAAGTCTCACAAAATATCAATCAACTACCAAAATATTATTTGAAACATTAAAAAAAAAACTATATCAATAAATTATAAACATTTAACAATTATCTATACATTTCAAACATTGACTAACTATATCCTTAAATTCTACACTGTCCAGAAAGTTTAAACCATTCAAAACTATGCATATAAACATATCCAAAACTATTCAGAGATTATCTAAAACTATCAGCAACAGTTCCTATAGCAGTTGTAGCTGTAGCAAACCCATTTGCTCCTATCACAGGGACAAGGATGCCCAATGTACGTGTTAAAGCACCTAAACTTGCGACAATAGCTAGCGCAACTAATCCTGTTGCGAATAAAATATGAATTTATTAAGAAAAAAAAAAACATTCACGTCATCTGATGTTAAATGCATTATATTTGATAAGATTTTAAGAAGAATGATATTAAAAAATGTTATTAAAAATGTTTTTTTGTTGTAGTGAAGTGAGGATATGTTACCTCTCTTGATGTCTGGTCTAAGATAATTCAACCATCTAAGCTTGCAACTCTCACCACATTGCTTCAAACCTACATTTATCAAAACAAAAAAATAAATAAATAAATAAAAAATTAATAAAGAGCAAAAGCATAGATCTAAGTGAAACAATAATTAAAGAATGAGTAGAAGAAAACATAAAGAGAATCTAAATTATTCCTACTACTAATCTAAAGCTGCTTTTTTGTGCTTGTATGCATGTTGGAAGTGTTCATAGGAAGACATTGTCTCATCATCTTTTGCTGGTGTCAAGGTGACAGCATAGCAGTTCATAGGTTATGAATCATTGCCTTCAATTCAAGTGTCATGAAAATAAAAATAAAAATAAAAATGAGGCAATTCAAATTCCAGAAGATCTTAAATTGTCACGTAGCTAATTATCGGTATTTCTTAATTTAAAATCATGAAGTCATCCTTGTTTCAATCTCATATCCAATGAGAAAAGAAAGATGTATTCAGCCTTGCTTTTTTGTTTAATAGATGGACAAAGATCGTGTTCAGTCTGCTTCAATTATTTCAATGTCATCAATAACAAAAGATCTGAGTGTCCATATCTCAAATTTTCCATATTATGTAGAACAAGGTGAAAATTTTATGGAATCAGAACAATGCCCACCCCCAAATTCTGCATATTATGTAGAAGTCCAATCCACGAAACATATTTGGAATCAAAACGAATCAGAAACAAGGTTGTTTTATTCTTAGCAACCGTTGGGAAGGGGTGAATCTCATTTAAGATGACTCCAATATTATAATTAGCAACCGTCACTTTTCTTCTCATTGGAATGAAATTTAATATTTAGTGCATCTGAAGTTCACTACAAGAAATATTTGTTTTTTAAATGCCATTCCTGTTCAGAGAGACATGAGATTGGGGGGAAGGGTTTTTTTTTTTTTTTTTGGGAATTGATTAAATCTAAGCATATTTGGAAAAACTGAGAACAAAAAATAGTTAGTACCTTTCTGTAGTACCAAGGCATGCAAGTAACGGTGTCCAACCACATAACAAAAATCTGTGATAAATGTGCAACAAGATTGAATCAAATGGAATTGAAGTATATCTTCTCAGGCAACCGTAGCCATAAGAGTAATTAATTAAATACTAGCATATATGAAACATTGGAACCATAAAAAAAAAAATAAAGAAATGCTGTTAAATAATAATAATAATAAAAAGGTTGTAAGAAGAGAATAACAGGTGATAAAAAAATAACCTATGAAAATCATGGTCCAGTAAGCAATGTGCAATGTCATCACCAGCTGAGCATAGAATATAGAAGAAGCTCAGTAGAAGCAACAATTCATTAGCCGCTCTAGCAAGATAACAGAAAAACAAATTGCATTGATAACACCTTGCATTACAACCAATACCTTAAATAGGTATACAAAGAGTCAAGAGAGTTCAAGCGGATAGAAACAACATTGAATCAGAATCATCTATTTCCATAATTTGCTGTTAATTTCATCAATTTGCTTCTACAACTAGCTTCCTGACATTCTTTAATTTCCTTTCATCTCTAGTTTTCTCATGATGATTTATATCCTCAATAGCTTTCACAAAAAATTTATTTCCATTGATACTATTACTTCGTTTCACTTTCAGACCTTATAAAACCTTCAAACAGGAGGAAAACATAACCAAGAATTATGTCCCAAATTATACATTAATTAAAGCCATAACTAAAATAAATTGGAGTACTCTGTCATCAAGGCCCATTTGTTCCAAATTATACGTTATAAACCTGATAGCAGCATTTTAGCACTAGTGCAGCCATAACCTGTCTTTAACAAATTAACCGAAGTAAAACACAAATGCAATCTTCCTTTTCCTATTTCAATTTTATTTCTTTAAAGCTCGAAAGTTTGTTTGACCAGTTATCCACACTATTTTGCGAATTACATCCAGATGAAATGCCTATTGACAACACATAATCTTTCTTTCTTACTTTCCTTTCCTTTCTTTTTTTTTTTAAAACCTTTTTTGACAACTATTATAATTGCACATGCAACAACCCTCTTACACCATGTTTCCCACAAATTTTCACATAAAGTGCGCCGCAACCAGTCACTAATAAAGCTCTATGCCAGCCATTTGGGTTGGATGCAAGTTTACCACTAATATATATCAAAGATAAGATATATCTTAAGCTTTCTAAGTTTTAGTTCTAGTAGTCACATATGGTAATAAGTAGAAGAGTAACAGGATGCACCGATATCCTTTTGATGAAGAAATTATGGTTGGCGATACCTCATCTATACAAAGACCATTACACATAAATTAAAGAGCTTCATATTACTAGATGAGAGAATCATTTGGGTGCATTTTAATACCAAAACAGAAATGGAACATTTTCGTCCTCTTTTAGCACTCAATTCAATAATGTTTTATTATTTTCCCAATTCGCCAAAAAATTTGAAAATTGTTCTTAGGGTTTTGAGAACCTTAAGCATTCCAGAAAAACCTATGTACCTCAAGAAAAGAACCGCATCACCCGATACAAGATTCTTTTGACTCACAAAAATGCTCCATCCTGTAGTGAGAAGGTGTCGCCGTGGCTGACCTGAAAATTGGCATTCAATCTTATGAGTTTCCTCTTCAACCAAACCACACTCCGGCTGCATTTGGATCTTGGTTGAAAATTGGCATTCAAATTACTCCGCAAGTCCAAGATCCAAACACAGCCTTCAGAGGTCCATCAAATTACCTCGATAAATATGTCAAAATTTCCATTCCACCCCCATGAAGGTACCTGGCAACAAGCTCCTGAGAGGGTCTTTGTTGTTTATAGTCCTACAACCAAGACAAACCATACCACCAAGTGTATCAAAAACTCAGCCGCGAGGTCCAAACAAACCTACCTACAAAAATCACACATAGCAAAGCAAGAAAAGCTCACCAAAGGTGGGAAACAGTCTTCGACAGCACGACGAGGAACGGAGAAGCCACCATGGGTGCTTGTATCAGAGGCTGTAAATTCATTTAGACAGTATTGGGTTTTGAACTAATAATTCATTTAGACATGGTATCGCCCATATGGGTAGAATTCCAAGAAAAGGGTGAGATAAATCAAACAAATCACTTATTTGAAGATTCAAGATCGTTAAATCATCTTACAATTATCCCATCAGTACCAGAACCAGAAAATGAATCAAACATTGAAGGAAGCTAGATAGAACATGATCTGAGCCATTAGAAACGCTGTAATACAAAAAATAAATAAAATAAAATAAGATAAAAATTTTATAGCATCATTCATTCAAGAAATCAAACAAAACCACAATTCAATGCTCTGTTTGGTTCCTAAGAAAACAAAAGAAAACAGGAGGTTTACATCTTAAAATTTCTTATTTTCATTCATTGTGAACCAAGGAAACAAGAAATCTCAAGAATTTAACCATTTGCCTTTTTTCTTTATATTTTCCAAGAATCAAATTCAACGTGAAAATAACCATATATAAGATTCCAAATGTATTTTTTCATTCCTCTGTTTTTCTCAACAAACAAACAAAGATGATTGTGCGAACAATCCCAAAAGTGATGGAATCTAAATTACTTGTAAATTGAAATCTGTAAATAAAATGAAAGAATAAGATTAATGAATACAAAACTCCATACTTTGGACAAGAATATCATACAGAAGGTGTAGATTGACAATGGAAATTTAAAGGAAATTGTTCCAATCCAATGTCAAAACTAAACAGAACAACTATTGCTCAATCTCAGATGTCATAAAGTAAACTGTCATGGAATTGAAAATTGGTGTGATTAGTGCACATGAAGCATATGTAAGCATCCAGCTACTGCTACAATTTTATCACAAGTTCTTAATAATAGTCTAAGTTCTTAATAATATAAACATGGCTTCAATTATAAATGCTAACGGTTTTTGAGTTTTCTTTTTGTGAACCTCTAGTGTACATGGGAGACACACATTGGCACATTTTCTATAAATGAACTTATTCTTCAATTGATAAAGAAATTATAATCCTTAGCCTCACCTAATTCTAGACTTTATTAAATTTTCAAACCACACAACATGCAGAGAAATGAACAGAATTAAATAGTCCAATTAGTGGAGAACTAAGTAGCACGGACACGGATACGGGACACGACACAGACACGCGGATACGCAATTTTTCAAAAAATGAGGGACACGACACGCTGGGGACACGTTTAATATATATAATTTTATTTATATATTATATGTAAAATTAAAAAATATATACTAATTTTATTTGTTTTTATTTATTTATTTTATTTCTTATATGTAAAATTAAAAAATATATACTAATTTTATTTATTACATGCAAAATTAAAAAATATATACTAATTTTATTTATTTATTTTATTTATTATATGTAAAATTAAAAAATAAATATATTATTTGTATTTATTTATATTATTTAAGACCAAAAGAAGGTTAGGGGTTATATTATTTATTTATTTATGTGTTAAAATAAATAAAAATTAAAAATTAGAGAGGGGTGAGATAGACACAAATTATATTATTTATTATATGTATTATATATATATATATTTTTATTAGATACAAAATATGTTAACATATTTTATAAAATCTGTTAATTATATTTTATAACAAATCTGTTAATATTTGTATCTAATAAAATATGTTAACATATTTTATATTAACATATTATATTAATATAAATTAGAAATATATATATATTTTATATATAACCAATTATATTGTTATAACTTATAGGTTGAAAACGGGAGGGACAGATGCACGACGAGAGAGAGAGAGAGAGAGAGAGAGAGAGGAAGGCAGATCAGAGGCGAGACATGGCGACGCAGATCGGAGGAGCTAACAAGCCTAGGGTTGTCGATCGTCTGCTTCTCGCGATCGTGTTCTTAGGGTTTCCGATCGACTCGCGATCTAGGTTTCTCCCCTTCGATCAGGTTCGACTCTTCTCCCCTTCGACTCTTTCTTCTCCCCTTTGATCAGGTTCCTTTTTCTTTTTGTTAATTTTACACTTTGCCCTGTTTTAAGTTTCAAAAATTATGTTTTCCACCCCGCGCGTATCCGTCGCGTGTCTGGACGTGTCCGGAAAACAAAAAACAAAAAAAAAAAATGGGACACCTCCGCAGACATGCCGGACACGTGTCAACCGCGTGTCCGGACGTGTCAAACAGCGTCTCGACAACGACACGTAGCCTCCGGAGAGGTGTCCGTGCTTCTTGGGTGGAGAAGTTTCCCTACAAAAACAGAATAATAAAAAAAAAAAAACTGAAACCAGTTTCCATGAAAATCCATAATGTCTATATATCCACATGACTATAAAATGAGACAAGTATATTTTCAATTAAAGAAAGTATATAAAGCCCCCTCTTAAGCACAACAAAAAAATGTAACAATAGACACTGCAATTTTAAAGGACCTCCTCATTTACAAAGTAAAGTAAGGGAAAAAGAAAGACAAACTCATCCTGACAGATGTAAATTGAACTTGTTTCATCAAGTCAGCTCACATAGTTGCATATTCAATTAATGGACCAAAAATTATGTACCTTAGATCGATCATTAAAGCGGTTCACGAACTTTTTCCTTTTACTGATTGATGTAGTTCCATCAAGCCTTAGGAACAGATATCTTCTCTCCGACACAATTGAGCAAAAAGGTCCAGTGTCTGATGAATTAAAACTAATTTATTTAACACCAAACAAAACCAAAAATAATAATAATAATCTTATGGGAAAAGAAGTGCCACAAGTAATTGCCTGATGGACAGGATACATAACTAGACAACTTGCATAGCAGTAAACATTCTCATAAGCACAAAAAAAAAAAAAATCAATTTCACTGTGAGAACATTTTTCTGAGTTCTTTTTTGGGAGCGCAAAAACTACAGCATCCAAATAGTTCCCACATGGCTACAGCTTCTCAAGAACTATGTGTTCTGTGTGAGACAAAAAGCTGAGGCAACAATACATTGTTGGCCTCCTTTTATATATTTTTTTGGGTCTGCCCTACTTGCATCTTCGAGCTGGGAATTTAGTTGCACAATTAAAGCTAGTCTCCATGTCATCAAATCTATTTTTGAATTCATAGTCTAGTCTTAAAATATTTCATTGTCTTTGCTAGGAGATAGGTGATTTGTTCTTCGCCACATGTGGGCTCCCATGTAGTCTTTGTGGGATCTTGTTATCCTTATCATCTTCAATTTGTATTTAATCAAAACACATTCTGAACTTATAACACTACAAATTAACTGTTGTTGATTGATATAACTCATTATATTTTCATAACAGACTAAATTGAAATAGAAGCATCACAATTACTAATAACAGACTAAACAACTTCATTTCTAATCTTCAGCTGGAAACAAACATTAATCAGTTTTCTCAATCTTCCATCAAAGATTATACATTTTCTAACCTCAAATACAAGCTGTATCTATAAATAAATAAATAAATAAAATGGGTCTAACGAACTAAGAACAGTCCCCAAAATACAGAACAAGAGAATGAAGGCATTGCTTGATTTTGCGATGAAACCCAACTCAAAGAGAAAAATGGAGATGAAAATAAAGCTGAAACAGAGTTAAAATGACTGATATCGAACTTTTTAAAGCAAAACCTAACTTTATATATATATGTGTGTGTGTCTGTGTGTGTGTGTGTGTGGTTGCTTCTAACGGCTAGAAATTGAGAACCAAACAGAGCTTGACAAAAAAAAATGTGAAAAGAAGGCAGAGAAGACTAGAATGAAGCACAACAAAATAGGTACATTAGCAGCTAAAAAAGCCAAGAAACCAAAAGGCACAAGCTGAAACAGATGCGAATCTTTGAAGGTAAAAGGGTTTTGAAAACCATAGAAAAGTTCCGATTCGAGCTTGGAAGAGCTGTGAAGGAACAAGGGTGAAGAAACAGAGAAAAAGTACGACCTAGGAATTACAAAATGATGAGAGCTCAGTACTTGAAGTACCAGAAAGCAAGAACATGAACAAACAGAGCCCTAATCCTAAATGGAGTGAATGTGTGTGTGGAAGAGAGAGAGAGGGGAGATCTGAACATACCTGAGATTTTTTCCAGACCGAAGAGAAGAGAAGAAGCAGTATCGCCGTCGAACCGTTGAGCCGTCGAACCAGTCTCGAACCGTCGAGTGTTGCTGTTGCCGAACCAGTCTCGCTGAACCGTCGATCGTTCCCCTTCAAAATCTCATGCCGCTGAACACCAGTCTCCCTTTCGAACCTCCTTCTTCTCCCTTCTCTTCTAGGTTATCCGATTTACAGCTTTCTATCTTCTTTTTAGAACCCAAATAAAAGCCAAACAGTTTGTATATATTTTGATTCAAAAAAAACATCATCAGATAGAGAGAGAGACTGAAAGCCTTGTGATATTCCATTCCGAAGGCAAAATATATTTTGAGAAAAAAAATAATTGGCGCCCAAATTTCATTTTGGCGCTTTTTGTTTTTTTTTAATCATACAATTCATGACATGTATTGTGCGTTATGAAAAAATAATATTTTTAATGGTAGGCAATGTGTGCGTCGTAAAAAGTATAATATTTTTAACGGTGAGCATTGTGTGTGTCGTGAAAAGTATTCACTTTTTACGGCTAGCGTATGTACGTTGAGAGGGGAGATTTCCATCCCTTAGTACGGCCGAGCAAAAGTGACGTTCGGCGTTACAGATCACCGTCAAAGCAATATGGAGATTGCTACGATCGAGCGATCAGATTGATCGATTAACGATTTCAACCCAGAACCTCGAGGGCCGATCTGGAGGCCGCCGTAGGCGTGGATCGCGGGAAATTGCAACCGAGCTTAAAAATCTTGGCCACGCCTGGCGGGGATGCGGCATTAGCCGCGTACCGATGGCGAAATCAGCCAAAAGCGCTTCTGGCAAAGATGGAGATGAACGGTTGGAGACCTAAGATTTCCCAAACCGGTCAATCGCGATGAACCGGTCTAGGGTAGCTCGGCGTTTGCTGTTAAGTTCTCACCTGGTTCCAAGTGAGAAGCCTGCGGTATGTGGCATGGTTGTGTGATGGCAACTTTCCACAAGTGTTTGGCCGGTCATGGTACCTCGGTCAAAGGTGCCACCTGGGCCAATGGTGTGAAGGAGAGGATATCTGCTCCACGAACGCCTCAATACCATTAGGCAGTTCAGCATGTACTGGAAGGAGGACAGAACCTTTACACGTGTAAGGTGGTAAGAGGCGAGCAATGCCACCTGTCCATGGAAGGACAGCAGAGGTAGTGCACGCACGATCTCGGAGTTGCGTGGGCAGCCTAGATATAGAGGGACAAGGCGAGCGTTACTGGTAGAAAAACTCATCCTTACAAACCTTCTCTCTTGATTCTCTTATTCCTCAGTGAACTGACTTGAGCGTCGGAGGGTTTTTCCGGCACACCACCGCCGGGCAGCTCACCGTTTTTGTGTTGCAGAGACAGACGCCGTTGACGGAAGCTTGACGTTCAAGGCGTACGGAGAGTTAAGGATATTTCGCCCCCGTACATACGTCATGTATAATTAATGTATTAACGGCACGCCATATGCACGTTATAGAAAGTTTTATTATTTACGGTGTACATTGCAAGCCGTAAAAAAATTATCGTTATTACCATTCACGGCCTACGCAATAGATATGCCGTGGTTGAAAAAGTATTTATGACGTGCAAAAAAAACAAGTCGTAAAAGTGAGAAACTACAGCGTGCATTTATTGTATGCCGTTGATGTGGTGCCGTAAAAAAATCAATTTTGTTGTAGTGCCTCTTCCAATGACATGCTGATTCAATTTACGGTAGTTGTTGAGTGGTGGTCGTCGTCGGAGTCGCTTGGGCTTTTGTTTCTATGTTACGTTCGAAAGGATCTTGCATTGCTGTCGGTAATGTGAGAAAAACTTTTCTCCATCATTGCTTTTTCAATCTCAAAGCCTTAGCTTCGTTGATGTCGTCTTCAGATCCTTCGACGAAGACCACATCAACAACGACAAAATCAACGGTTGCTATCAAACCAAAACCCTATGGAAGACTTGTGATCTTAGATCTGTTGCCTTCTTGTCAACACGGTGGCCGCAACAATCACGAAGAAAGAGAGAAGAGATAAACGATAGTTAGTCATGAGAAGAGAGAAAAGAAGAAAAGAGGTTTCGGCTTAGATCTGAACTTAATAGATCATGGGAAATGATGGATGGAATATAGGACGATAAAGAGGGGATGAGTCGATGAGAACGATGGTAATAGCGATGAAGGGATAAGGAGACAGAGCAAGTTTTGGCGAGGAGATTGACAGAGGTAAATGAGGTATTAGAGGTGACAGAAATGATGTTGTCGGCGGCTAAAGAGGAGAAAGGAGAGAGAGTGTGAGAAATAGTAGAGGAAAGAGAAAGAGTGTGACTGTAAGGGTTTTGGGACTACGTATATGATTTATATAAAGAAGGGTATTTTAGTTATTTTGTTTGAGCTTATCTTTATGGATATAACATTTTAGTGCCTAAATCTTTAGGCAAAGAAAATTCAAAAGTGGATTTATTGCCTAAGCGCCCTATTTTTAATATATTAAAGTATTTAAAGAGATCTTTTAGTTAGTTAAAAAATTAAAATTTTTAATATAAGAACATATTATTTAATTTTTTTTTTCTATGGCCTAGACAAATAATTTGGGAGAGAGGAAAGTATTATTCTAAGACTGAATTTTATAGGTTTGGCTTATTGCAAGTTAGTTATCTCAACTTGAGAGAGTGTTTGAGTATGGTAGGCCCATTTTGAGACTAATTTTGGTGATCCGAACCGTGTACTTTTTAGCACTTGTTGAGTAAAATATTTATGCAAAAAATCAAGACAATTGAACATCGGTAACTATATGTTTCAATCAAATTTATATTACAAAAAATGAATAGCTATTCTTAAAATTATATTTGTCGTTTATTTTTTAAAAATAAATATGATTCAAACATATAACTATTAATATCCAATCATCTTGATTTTTTACATGAATATTATACTCACCAAGTCTTAAAATTTGACGGTTTGTATCATCAAAATCAGCTAAAAAATAGGCCTACTAAGCTCAAATGTTATCTCAAGTTGAAATGATAAATTAAGTGAAACCAAATTCGAATTTTGTACTCTTGTTTTGGGTTGTGTTTTGGACGTGGTGCTATTTATTTCGGTTTGGTTTGGGGTGGATGGTCCCTAGGTTTATGAATTTGGACAACTCTATGCATACAGATAAATTTAAATATATATATGTATATATATTACAAGAATGATATAATAATGATATCCTTATAAATTAAAAAAAAAAAAAATCATCTTTATGAATATTATGTTTTAAAATAATTTTTTTTTATTTAATCACATTATTTTGTATAAAAATTATATATAAATTTTTTATTTGTTAGTCATTCCTCTGCATATTTCGCTTCTAGTACATGTGAAAGTGATTGGGAGATACGTGTTAGTACTGAAGCTTCCCCTTTTCATTATCTTTATCATTCTATTTTGAGATAATAAAATTTTGTTTTTGTCATTTAAAAAAAAAAAAAAAAAAGTGCTGGTAATTATTTTGTAATAAAAGCATATATTTTCATGTCTAGAGTAATTATAAAATGTTTACCATTAAAATGTAATTAGTTATCCTAATGATCACTACCATGTAATTTCTCCTTTATTTATTATGTTCAAGGGACAAGTTTATTCATAAATATGTTTGATCCAAAATAAAGTACAAAAATGTCTCTAAAATATTGTTATAGGAAACTCAATGGCAATGTTTGGGAACCCCTGGGTGAGGATGTTTTAGCTTGTTGGAGGAAAAAATCCTATAAGCCTCACTGTTGCTGAGGCTGCAGTTATGGTGTACAGCTGGTGAGCAATAGAGGATAAAAAAATGTATTTGGAAACTAGTCATTCATATAATGTACTCGACATTATTAAAATGTAAGAAGCATTCATGTTTGAAGAACAGATTTTCAAGAAAAAAAAAATTATAAATGTACAACAGATTTTTAAAAATAAAAATAAAAACATATCAGGAACATCCATGCTTGAGGGATAACAGCAGCTTGGTTGGGTTGTTTTGCCTAAAAAGTTGTTCAATTTTTTTCATAATCTATTGTGCATTTATACATTTTTTTTTTTCAAATTTTTTTTCTTCAAACAGATTATGGTTCTACCAATTTAATAATTTTCTCATCAGTACACAATAAATTAACAGTTTCAAAAAATATTAAAATTAATATACATTTTTGTTTAAATTAATTTATTGTTGAAGTTTTTTCTCATTCTTTTTTTTTTTTTTTTGACAATCTGTTCATAATCAACAAATATTAAGAAAATATTTTCATATCTTTTTTTAATTATATTAAGATACAGTAATAAATTTGTAAATATTTGTAGAAATTATTAAATATAGAAATTATTAAGAAAATGTTTATAGAACTAATGTTTACATATAAAATGAGTATTTATTTAAGTTATTCAAGCTTGAAAAAACTAGAAACCCCCTAGATGTTGATTTGTGATTATATATCAATTTTAAGCAGAATATAAAAATCCCAATCAAACAATCAAGACAAAGAGACACAACGATTTTTACGTGAAAAAACCACAATTGGACACCTCCAACTGTGATAAAAAAATCACGGGCAACTGCCACAAGACAATCCACTAAGAAGAATTAAAGGAATTACACAGGTATACTCTAAATTATCTAGCAAATCCACAATGCCTAATTGAACCAACCTCTATGTGCCTCTTCCAACCCCATCTTCAGCACGGAATTGTCTTTCTGATGAGCCACTCCGGATTCCACCAAAGCTTCAGGCTTGAATTCTTCAGAATTCACAATTGAAGAACAACTCTCTCTTTTGTGTATAACAAACAAACCTTTGATGTACTCTCTTTAAATCATGAGTTGAATACTCAATAAAACATCAAAGAAAAAAATAACAAAATATCCCCAGATATAAACCTTTAAGAACCAAAAAGAAGATCTGGAGAGATTCAATGAATGAATCAATGAATCACTTAGTTTTGGGAGAAAACCAAGTATTTATAGAGAACCAAAAGTAATCCTAGATTGAGAAGAAAACAAACTCCTTGAGAAATCTGGATTCTGAGGCTCGCTCGAGCGAGGAGTGTATTTTTCGTGATTTCTACTAGTGCCTTGGCTCGAGCGGCGAATCCTTAGCTCGAGCGAGGAATACACTCTTTCAGGTTTTTATATGGACGCAATCCTTGGCTCGAGCGAGAACGCCTTGGATCGAGCGAGCAAACCTTCGCTCGAGTGAGCTCTTCTTGGCTCGAGCGACCAATGGCAGACATGCAATTTTGCATTTGTTTGGCCGGCCAGGCGGACTCGACCCCGTAATAATCGGTAGTGGCAATCTTGAAAGCATTAACATCACAAAACTTCTCTGCATGGCTCGATTCGGGTTTGGATTTGCATCTAATAAACTCATAGCCTCACTGAAATAAAAATGCGAAAATAAATACATCTGAAAGGAGTTTTGTCAAACGGGGTTGCTAAGAATAAAAACCTAACAAAGCTTACTCCCCAAGTCAATATGAGCAGAGTTTGTTAATTGTGAGAGTCTAAAATTTCTTTTGTTTCCTGCCTGATACATTGGCTTCATAGGTGGTTTATGACTATCAAGATTGCATGTCACATGCAATTATTTGCTGTTGTGATTTTGTTTATGTAACAATTGTACTAGAAATTTTTGCATAACCTTGAATGAACACCTTTCGAGGTTCTGGTTAAATTGCATAAAATGGTATGATATCAATGAATTCCGTTACAAGGTACATATCTATATAACTCATTTTTTTTCTTTCTTTCTTTCTTCTTATTTATTTATTTTATAGTTTTTCCTTTACATATTTGCTTTTCTACAATTGTTACTAATATGATTTGAACTATACTAAGCAACACCAACACCAACACCTTGCTGGCAACAAGTTCTAAAGGACCCTGGACCATTCCATGTTCCATCATTAATAAATCTGTATACATTAGTAAGTAAAGTGTTCATTTTTAAAAAACAAATACTTAAAATTTAATGACTAATGGCTAATGCTGATTTTATTTATGTAACCCTGAAATCCTTAATACCTACTGAATTGTTTGATGTATGTAATGGTAAATATGTGCTGAAATGTTTCTGTGATAAATGTATTGTTATTTTTGGATTACTGCATTGTTATGAAGATGCGAAATGGATGACTTCTTCTAAGTATGTGGGGCAGTGATTTGGGAGAAGTATGCAAATTGTAACCAGAAAATTTATGTACTGTGTCATCTTATAAGTTATAATACAATTCTTATAAGTCACAATTAATAAATTACGTACAGATCTTCTTTTGGCATAATAGGCTCTTGCCTCTTGCCTCTTGCCATTATATTATTTAAATTATTCATAAGAGTAAAACATGCATCGTTTCCACGAGTACTTCCACGAACAACATGGGAAATTGCATGTAAATTCGTAAATTTTAAAATGAAAAGTCAAGTTTCTTAAAAATTTGGAAATGTTTGTAATTTGTAATTTTTATATTTAGAAATCAAGTTTCTTAGACATTTGTAAATTACTTTCACTCGTAAATTTAAGAATTAAAAGTTAAATTTGGTACAAAGTTTTCATTTTTTAAAATTCATAATTTGTATAATTCAAAGTCAAATTTCTTTCAAATTTGAACCTAATGGAAAGTTCAAAATTTGATGCAGAGTCAAATTTCTTACAAAAAGAATTGCATTTTTTTTTTTGTAGTTCATAATTTCTATACTAAAAAGTTGGTTTTTGTAGGCTACTTCTAATTTATTTGCATTCGTAAGTTTTAAATATTAACCGTCAAATTTCTGACAAAGTTGCCAATTTTTTTACTTCGTAATTTTTAGACATTAACAATAAAATTTCTTACAAATTTGTCATTAATTTTAATTCATAATTTCTATAATTAAAAGTGAAAGTTCTAAGCAATTTGACTAATAATTTTCTTTTAATTTGTAATTTGTGTAAGGACAATTGAAATTTGTTACAATTTTGCAATTTTTTTTCTAATTCCTAAATTTTATAATTAAAATTCAAATGTTGCCCAAATTTGTAATTTATTTTAATTCGTAGATTTTAGAAGTAAAAGTCAAATTTGTAATAAATTTGTCATTTTTTTTTTAAATTCTTATTTTACAACTACAAGTAAACTATCTTACAAATAAATAATGGTATATGCACTAATTCGTATACCAATTAGTGTATTAATAGATGATTAGTAATAATTTTAGAGATTTTGAGTATTTATAATTTATATAATGGGTTGAGTCAGTAATAATGTCATAAAGTATGTTGGTATACTAGTTAGTATATCAATTGCTTACAGATTTGCAAATTTATTTTTAATTCCTAATATGTAGATTGTGAATTTCTTACAAACAAATATTTGTATAATAATAAATTGTAAAAGTAGCCGTTGGAAGTGGGGGCATTTCCCTAAATAAGCCAAAATAATAAAGGAATTCCCAAACTAAGCCTAGTTTTGAAAGAATTCCCAAAATAAGCTAACTCGCGGTTCACAATCGCGAGTTCAACACTTTTCCACCCCTGTCGCGCGAAGCCTGCCATATTTGAAACTCGCTGTTACGAAAAGTGAGTTTGATTAAGAAGTCACGCTTACGAAACACGAGTTTAATTAATTTTTTTTTGCCTTTGAACTCGCTTTTTACAAACACGATTTTATCCCAAAAAAATTTTGTGCTAAACTCACTGTTTGAAACCACGAGTTCATAGATTTCTTCTGAACTCGCTGTTTATAACC
This sequence comes from Camellia lanceoleosa, assembly GCA_025200525.1. Taxonomy (NCBI): domain Eukaryota; kingdom Viridiplantae; phylum Streptophyta; class Magnoliopsida; order Ericales; family Theaceae; genus Camellia; species Camellia lanceoleosa. Next base: position 17,191,220 of record CM045772.1, read on the forward strand.
ACGAGTTTATCAAAAATTATGAACTCGCTATTTGTAACCACGATTTTAGGGCAAATTTTTTTTCTTTAAGTGAAATCGTGGTTCACAACCATGATTTTAGAACTTATATTTAACCCCCCCAGCCCCGTGTTTTGCATTCACACTTTCTCCTCTCTCCCTCTGCTGTCTCTCTCTCGTTCTTTACTCCTCTCACTCTATTCTCTCTCTCTCGAGCTACCTGCTCTCTCTCTGTGTGGAGCTCCCTGCTCTCTCTCTCTCTCTCGCTCCCTCTGATTCAGTACTGTCTCTCTCTCGTTGGTATGGCTTCTATCATCTACTTTACTGTGAATAAATTAGGATTAGAGTTTATATTTTTGAATATATTTGTGTTTGTGAAAATGTGAATAAATTAGGGTTAGGGTTTATATTCGTGAATAAAATGTTGTGAAATCAGAAATAATAAATTAGGGTTACGGTTTATATTTGTGAAATTTTAAGTATAGATAATTTGTTGAATGTGAATGTTGAATGTGTTGAATTTTAATTATAGATAATTTGATGAATTTGTTTAATTATAGATAATTTGTTGAATTTGTTTAATTATAGATAATTTGTTGAATTTTAATTATAGATAATCTGTTGAATGTGAAATCTTTTGCTTTAGATAATTTGTTGTTGAATTTGTTGAATGTGTTTAATTATAGATAATTTGTTGAATTTTAATTATAGATAATCTGTTCAATGTGAAATCTTAAATTTTAAATTAGGGTTAGGATTAGGGTTAGGGTTTATATTTGTGAATCTGTTTAGAAATCTGTTGAATGTGAATGTTGAATGGTTTATATTTATCTTAAATCTGTTTATAATTGTGAAATCTGTTGAATGTGAAATCAGATTTGTATTGAATGTGAAATCAGATTTCTGTTCAATGTGACATCTGTTGAATGTGAAATCTGTTGAATGTTGCATTTGTTTAGCAAAATTTAAATATTATGTTTGAAATAAGAAAATGAAGGTTATGGTTTTGTATTGAATGTGAAATCAGAAATGAGGATTTTGGTTTTGAATTAGGGTTTTGAATTGATGAATGTGAAATCATTTTTCAATTAACGGTTTTAAATTGTGAAATCAGAAATGAGGGTTATATTTTTAGAAATTAGGGGTTAAGAAATTTATGATAAGTTAAATTTTTTAAATAATGTTATATAATTTTTTTTAGGAACAAATAATTTTTACGTAATGAATAGATAATTATCTATAATAATAATAATTACATAAGAAAGAGAAACGTTAATTTGGCTGTAAAAATTATTATTAATTAGGTGATGTGGAGTAGTAATAACTTAAAATTAATAAAGTAACAAAAATAATTTTGTTCTAACTTTCAATTTTTTAAGTAAGAATAAGAAATTGAAAAGTAAGGAACAAAATTTGTGATAAGAAATTGCTATGGAAGTTTTCTCATCATTTTGGCCAGGAACAAAAATATATATATATATATATATATTTTGGAGATAGGGATATGGCAAAGTAGAAAAGTCAGATAATTGAATTTTATGTCAGTGTAGGCCTGCTTTCGTTTTCTTATTAAATTTTTTTAACGAGTGATTGTGATTGTTAATATTTTTTATGGGTGACCCTTTAAGTAGTACACTACAATTTTATTAACAAATTAAAAATCTAACTACTTAGAATGTTGACCCAAAAATGAAAAATAAAAAATAAAACAAAACTTTAAAATATGCCATTGATGCGACATGCCCTTACGATAAGAAAAATTGGTTTGACTAAATTTATGCACTAAATTCAAATGTAATCGTGGTTAAATATAAAAAGTACAGTTTACTTGAATTTCTTGCCCCATTTACGGTTGAATTTCATTTTCGAGTTTTTCCTCCTTAAAATTCATGACATTCCCTTTTATAAATTTGATATAAATAAATGACTTTTTAGACGTGAGCTACAAAAAATTGATATAAACATTAGGGTCGAATAATTTGATCCACAAAAAATTAGAAGTCAAAACATTACTTTTTACCTCTTTGCCAAAAGAGGCCTTCCAAGTCGTCATGGAAAATGCTATTATGAAAACATTTGATATAAAAAAAAAAAAAAAAAAACAAATTTGTTTAGGAATTATGTTTGAAAAAATTAAAATATTTGATTTATAAAATGAGTCATTCTCGATAATTTTTACTCACTTGAATTATCCAATTGACTTATTCTCTATGCGCCTGCATTATGTTTATTCAATTAAGTTATAACTTTTTATGATAGTCGGATGTCTGAATCAGTTTACGTATTTATCAACTAATCTTACAATCCACACCAAACGTCCATTCCACGTAGATCCGACACATCTCAATTAATGAAACATACTGAGAGTTCAACTTGAGATATGAAAGGAGCATACCTAATTTCTAACACATAATGAGAGCTCTTTAATATTAATGAAACTCAAGTTTGACTCGTTTCAGGTCGATAATTTTTTTGTTATGTTATTTCCCTAAGTTATTTCCTACGTTATTTCGATGAGGTTATTTCCCTAAGTTAGGGAATAATGTCATAGGAAATAACCTATCAAATAACTTTGTCATTAAAGTCCCTATTGGCAGAGGGAATAATGTCAATAAAAGTAACTTCTCTTTAATTGTCCATAAATCTCACTAATTTGACCATCGGTTATAAAAAATGACGTGAACAATGTTTGAAATTAAAATTAAGTACAAGTCATACAAAATCAGTCGAGTTATTTGAACTCAATGAAAAAAATAATAATTTCATAGAAAAAGTTACACTGTGATTTAAGATTTTTGTATGACTTGTCCAGTTTTGTCCAATCGCATTGAATAAATACAATACTTCATACAAATTATAGTATAAAATTATATGAACAGAAAAATAAAAGAAGAATCTTCGTAATGTCTTCATATTCAAAATTATTGATATATCTGTCTAGGTTACAAATCACGCTTTTAAGGAAATTTTATTTATACAAAAATTTTGAAGTAATTATTTTTTAAAAGTAAATCTGATTAAGAAAATTCGATTTATACATAACCATCATGGTTTCGTCTATCTTGACGTGGTTGCAAACCACGGTTTTACTGTTGACTCGTGGATAATAATCACTTCTAAGCAAAATGTAAAAATTCAACAAAGAATTCAAAATCAGCACTCATTCTTGTTTATCACAGACACTCACAAACACTCTTTCTATCCCTATCTCTGACACACACACCCACAACACTCACTGTAGACACCCCATTTTTGACCGACCTTAAGACTCAGACGTCATCAATTGAGCGCTTGGTGATGTTGCATATTGTGCTCGTTCTGAGGTTGCGAGTCATTCTGAGCCTTGCCTCCGGACTTAGAACTCTTTGTGCTTTGTCTCGGTTTGCGAACCAGCTCGTTTTCTCTGTTTCTCTTCCCAAAGGGAGGAGAGGTTTCAGAGACCATCTCTCAAGGCCGTAGGCAACGTTTTGTGGTCGCAGGCCATTTTTCCCCTTTCGGAGCCCGGTTCCCGGTTTCCGGAGCCGTCAGCCCGTGTGCCTCTGTTTGGGACCGCCCAACCATCTCCGATTTGTGCGGTTTTGGAAAGTGCCTCTGTTTTATCATTCGAGGACACTGGGGCCTTTGATACCCACTTCGTGGTCAGACGCCACTTTCGGTGCCTGCCCATTTTTTTTGACTCCGCGGTTTAGGCCCGAGCATTCATCTCGCATCGGTTTTTGTTCATTTTCGCCGGAAACCTCTGTTTTGTCATTACAAGGAACGCTGGGGCCATTGATCCCCACTTCGTGGCGGTACGCCACCGCCGGTGCCCTAACGGCCCACTTCGGGGCTGAACGTGTTTCGGCTCCCGAACCCTCATCTTGCATTTTTGGGCCCGACCGAACTTGAGATAGTCATATTTTGAGGTCCTTTTCATGTTTGATTAAGGACCTTTTACTGTTTGACATCTCCACCTATCACTTGTCTCTTTACCTCTTTTTAGGCTGTTTGCACGGTATTTTAGGCGTACTTGTGGGCTGTTTTGGGCTTGGTCGTAAACTACAAAGTTTCTTATTTTGAGCCCCTCTCCAACTTTGTTGAAGGACTCTCGGCCATCTGAGACCCGTAGCTATCACTTACCCCTTTTGCAACCTTTTGAGCCTTTTGACCCCTTAAAGCTTCTAGAAGCTTGAACCCTTTGGCCAAGCTTCTTGGAGAAGCTTGGCCAGCTGTATTAGCTTCTCCTAGAAGCCTTGCACCCCCCCTTGGCCCCTTTGACCCTTTCCATTTGCTTAGCCATTAAGTTAAGAGCTTATACTTGGCCTATATAAGCTCTTCTCCTCTCCTTTGTCTAGGGTTAGAGGTTTGGAACAAAAAACCAGCAGATATATGTGTATATCTGATATATACATATAGATCCCACCCCCTCTCTCCATATCTCTCTCAATCCACCTCCAAACAACCTTGTTCTTGGACCATTCCTTCACCAACCCATAGCACAACACCACCACTTCCATTTCCAGCGACTTGGAGGTCATTTGCAGAGCTTAAGAGCACCTAAACTTGGATCAAAACCTACTGGTTCATTGGTCTTCAAGGGTAAGTGTCTATTTCCCTCAAACTAACATTTTCTTGCATCATCTCTTAGCCTTGCTTGCAACCACTTTTGGGCTCCGACCCAAACTTCAAATAGTCTTATTTTGGGGTCCTCTTCATGTTTTATTGAGGACCCCTTGCCGTTTGGTGATTGCATATAGCACCTATCTCAATATCCTCTTGTATGCCATGTTTCTTGCATAGATTATTTGGCTGATGTATGATCTGTTTTGGGGCTTGATGTAAGCTGTAAGTAGGCTTATTTTGAGCCCTTCTTCAACATTGAAGAAGGGCTCAACCTTGTTTGGGACCCCTATCTTGTACTTGTTTCATAATCTCTTCTATTTACCGTAATCTTGCATGCTTTGTTAGCCTACCATGCTTCTGGTTTTAGGTCTTTGAAAGGCCTGAAAAAGGTCTTAGTTTTCCCTCCTCTACATGTCTCATGAAGGGTTTTTGTCTGTTTAGTGAATACTTTGCATACCTCATGTTGTGGCCTCATTTTGCCCTTGTTTTGTATGACATTTTGAGCCCACTTGTATCTGTTTTTGGGGCTGACCATAAACTGTAAAACACTATTTTTCGGGCCCCTCTTCAACATTGAAGAAGGGCCTTTCTCTATTTTTGGACTGCAGCTGTGGGTTGTTTCAATAGCTTGCTCTTGGGGCCATTTTCGCATGCTAGTTTAGCCTCATTTTTGTTTGCTGTTTTGCCATGCTTTATACTGAAAAAATGCTTTTTTTGGGACTGTCTAGCTGCTGTCTTCATACTTCATGTTCATATCTTGCATGTTTAGCATAGCTATAGGCCATTTCGGAGGCCTAGTTTTGCATTTCGGGAGTGATTCCATGCATCGCGTCATTTGCCTTGTTTGAGCTGTTTTGCCCTCATTTAGCTACTGAAATTTGTATGTGTAGTATGCCATGCTTCATGTTTCATTAGAATGCTATTTCATTCTTGTATGCCATCGCTCGATTTGCGTGCGTGTATGCACGCATTTCGAGGCATCTCTTCATCTTATAGTCACCGTGATTTTGGCATGCTTGTGAGCTATCCATGTTAGTTTAAGTCCATTGTTGCATGTTTGTGCATGCCATGCTTGTTGGTTTAGGTTGTGTGCCTAATACATGTTGCATGTTTGCATACTTGCCTTTATGTTCATATTGCATACTTAGCTCACATGTTTAGGTTGCATTTGGCATGCATACCTTGCCTCTTGAATCACCATGATAGAGGTTGGGCCTCTGGTTTGTTTGTGCTTGCATTCCATTCCATTAAAAGTTGCTAACTTGGCTTTGGGCCATCATGCATTGAAATGCGTGATTGGTGGCGAGGGTCGAGGCCATGCTCCCTTGAGTCTATTGCATGATAGGGAATGTGTCCGTGCATACATTTGTCCCAAAATTCCAATGCCATGCTCGTCTGCTCATTCTTTGTCAAAACTGTCTCCTGAGAATTTAGTGCCGACCAAGCACTCTTTAGTGCCGACCGCAATCTTTTGTGCCGATAACTATCAATTGCGTAGGTGGTCAAACCCATGATCGGTGGCAAAACCCTCCAAACGGTGGTGATCTTGAGAATATGGGAAGGCTTCCCGGGACTTTGGCAATTCTGAGGCAGTGATTCAAACCTTGATGGCATGGTGCGGGATTCTGCAAGGCGGACATCGAGCATGCATCATTCACAAGAGCGCAGGTACGTGGCCCCTTATTTCATATTTATTTATTCAGTAATTAGAATTCTGTAATAATTTATTCATTCTTTATTTCGGACTGTATTATTATTTTGGTCCCTTCGAGTGAGGGCGCAATTGTAATAAGTGTGTGTGAGTGGGTGTATGTCTTCCAATCCCCATTTCTTTCTCCCTTTTATTTACCCGCTTATATTGGTAGATTAGGGCACATTTAAATTAGCATACCTTATGCAATGCATGTGTGCATTCATGCATTTGTTTACATGCACCGGGCTCGGTACATCATACAAACTGCATCGCAATTTTCAATTCCAAATTGAATACGTGCTACTCGCGCACTTCACATGCCATGTTTAGGGTTAGCCGAGCCTGCTCTAGATTACATTTATGCCTGCGTTGCATTAGCCACTTAACATGAACTAGGTCATGCATGTTTGCTAACCGGGTTATTGTTTTTGGCACGGAGTACGATGTAAGTTTTTTTACGCTTTAGCATGTCGCACGCGTGTGAATGTTTACCATGACAGTATGCTTACCATGCGGCTAAGTGCTTACATGATAAACTGTTTGAATGCCTGTGGATGGAGGTTGGATTGCCTGAGTTGGAACAACTCGTTGAAATCCGTATTTTAGCCTACTTGCGAGTAGCAAAAGAAAACAACACGTTTTTCGAGACAAAACGGATATGCAATGTTTATTTCCAAGTTAGGCGATCTAGTCTATACTTTTGTGTTGTGCGCATCACATAGTAATTCTAGGTTAATAACCGGAATAAGAACGCATAAAGTTTTCAAAAATGGATATCACGGTTAGTAGAGGTCTCGGGCCGGGCGAAAGGGGTGCTCATAGCTGACCTTCTCCGATCGTACCCAAGCTCCCGAGCCAAGACCACTTTGGTGATGACGGACACGTGGCCTTCGGCACCGAGTCAGGGTTTCCTAAATTTCCCATTTTAAAATATTTAGGTGGCGACTCTGTATCTGGCAAAGCAGTCCATGTTTGGCACTACTTTTAAAAAAAAATCTATTTTCTCAAACGATTTGCCGGATTTGGACTCTTTGGTTCAGATTTAGAACCGACACAAAAAGGGAGTCCGAACTGTAGCGCGAGGTCCCCCGCCGGACGTGTTACACTCACACTCACATCAAACATATAGGCTATTTAATATATATAAATTTTATTTTGTAAAATTCATACCAATATTTTATTATTATATATATAATAATAATAATAATTGATAATAGCAAATAATAATCAACTATATAAAATGATTATTTTTTTACTTTAATTCTTAAAATGTAAATTTTTTTTAAGGTAAATTACACTGACACCCCTGAGGTTTATTTGAAAAAAAAAAATTCATTGGAAAAAAATAAAAATAATTTGAAAAATAAATTATTTAAAAAGATAAATTAAATTAAAAAAAAATTAATTGTTCTGAATTTTATAAAATAAAATTTATATATATTAAAAATTATATATGTTTCATGTGAGTGCAAGTGTTGTTGGTGTGTGTGTCAGACAGAGAGATAGAGAGAGTGAGTGTCAGTGTCTGTCACAAATAAGAGGGAGTGCTGGTTTTGAATTTTTGTTCAAAATGTGTTTTGAAAACATGTTTTTACATATTTTACTTACAAGCGTGGTCACGAATATGTATAAATCAAATTTCTTTATGTATAAATCAAGTTTACCAGCACTTTATAATTTATATAAGGTCACAACCTAGGGCCATTTCCCAAAATAAGTCAAAATACTAATTCAATTCCCAAACTAAGCCTAGTTTTGAAAGAATTCTGAAAATAAGCTAACTCGCGGTTCACAACCACGATTTGAACATTTCTGGGCCTATCCCGCGTGGAATTTGGAAAATCTTAAAATCATGATTACGAAACGCGATTTTGATTAAGAAATCGCGGTTACAAAACGCGCTTTTAATTAAAAAAAATTTATTATGAACTCGCTGTTTTGAACCACGATTTTAGCCAAAAAAAATTTTCTTTTGAACTCGCTGTTATAAACCACGCTTTTAGTCCAAAAAAATTTTGTTCTGAACTTACTGTTATAAACCATGATTTTAGCCAAAAATATTTTTCTTCTAAACTCGCTGTTATAAACCATGACTTTATCCAAAAAAAAAGAAAAAAAAAGACTTGTGTACTCAAAACATATATATTAAAATGTGAACAAAGCATCACTTATGTTGTTGGTAGCTGAAGTGGTAGTGCAATGGTGATGCCGAGGTAGTTGTTTGAAAATTGAGTTTTTTGAAAATTGAGAAGGAGTTGGCGTGGTTTGAACCCACGCCTCTGCCTAGGCATCACCATTGCACTACTACTTGAGCTACCAACAACATAAGTGATGTTCTGATCACATTTTAATATATATGTTTTGAGTACACAAGTCTTTTTTTTTTGGGATAAAATCGTGGTTTATAACAGCGAGTTCAGAACAAATTTTTTTTTGGCTAAAATCGTGGATATGTGCATACCTGATGAGAAGTATCGACCATATATATGATACACTTATCTAGGTGTCAAGTGTCTGATATGGTTACTTGATTTGTTTTCAAGATTCCATGTAACACAGACATTTTTGATAAATTTTAAATTACAACTTCAGAAGTAAAATAACAAGTCCTTATAAAATTAAGATGTTCATCACACAAATAAAATTATATTTATTTAATGATTACAAATGTTGTTACTTTCTAATTTATACAAAATTAGTCCAAAATTAATAAAGCTGTTTTTTGACCTAAAATTTAGCTGAATTACATTTAATGTACACAAGAGCATGATCTTAATCATAATAAGTAATGTAAAAAGCATAGCATAAGAGGATGATGTTAGTTTTTTCATAAGTTGTAAGATGTTTTTCTTAAAAAGCTAAAAAATCTAAACCATTATCATTATTTTAACTCATATCTTAATTAAAAAATCAATAATGAATGTTGGATTATAATTGATGATTACTTAAATAAAGTTTTTGCGTCACAAGTAATTGTAATTGAATGAGTATAATTTCATATAATTCTTTTACAAGTACAAGGAGATATAAGTATATTGTTGCTATTTTAATGTTTTTTGTCTTAATTGAAGCAAGTATATGGAGACTGTTCCAATTATTTTCTACTGGGGGGAAACATAATTCGGGATCCTGATGAAGGCGTAGCATATGATGCTGAGCCGAAAGGGATATATGCGGTGCAAATTGGCACCACGCTTAGCAATTTGGAGAAGCTGTTTACGTCAAAGGTGGCAAGTTACGGGGAAAGTGTTCGATTGGCCTTCAAATGTAGATATCCTTATCGCCAGTGGCAAACACACGGCAAATACAAGATATTACCGATCAATGACGATGAGGCGTTGAACACCGTATTAAGTATCGGTGCAAGTTTTCAAGCACCAAATTGTTTGGAAGTCTACATTGATAAAGAGATTGTACACAATATCCCGAACATGACACATATAGATTCTCGTCCGTTCACTACATTGCTGACGCATGGGATTGACACAACAGCGTTTCAGTCTCCTATGTATGAATCAGATCAATGTTATCCACTGGGCTACACACAACAGCCATTTCAGGGCCATGGTGTAGAATCAAGTTCACGTGGTGGATATGGTTATGAATTTGACAGTAACACACAAGATGTGCCGACATGCAGCCATCATACCACTCTGGTTGAAGTTCTTTGGTAATATGGTCAAAAACGATGAGCGAGGTGCGGTTCTTGTGATGACATGTACGGTCCTGATGTCGTCCTAAACGATGATGACAATGAAATGTGTGAGGAAGAAAATTTATTAGGCGGATCAGATGATGATGATGATGAAGAATATGATGCCCAGGCTCCCGTTGAACCTGAAAATGCCCCCATTCCACCTAGAGTTGAAATCCCTTTCTATGACAACATTCACATGGGTGGTGATTTTGACATTAGTACCCGTGATGTCGTTCCCCGTAACCGGATATGGAGTGCTGAAAATCCAGAGTTGGACAGAGGAATGGTTTTTGTTGATAAGAAGCAACTTCTATATGCTGTGAAATTGTACCATGCAACAAATAATCGAGAGTATAAGGTCGTAACCTCCAAGCGAGACCTTTGGGTGTCTGCTTGCAAGCACGACTGCAGTTGGTGGTTGTGTGCATCTCTTAGTAGGAAACATGGTCTTTTTGAAATAAAACAGTACAGGGGTATTCACCATTGTTTATACCCACGAATGAACAGGGACCACACTAATATTAGCTCCAGTTACATTGCTTCTCATATTTTGGGACAAGTTGCGGTTAGTATAAAAAATAAATGTTTACATATACATACATATTTGTTTGTTTATAGTGTTCACATCTAGATAATCCAACTCATATTTGATTGTCGTATACAGAATGAACCTGATAGGCCAATTAAGAATGTCATCGAAGATATAAAAAAGACCATGAACTATAGTATATCATACAAGAAGGCGTGGCATGCAAGGGCAAAGGTAATTAAAATGGTATTCGGTGATTGGGATGAATCATACAGGCAATTGCCTAAATTCATGCATGCATTACAGACATCTAATCCTGGCACCATCGTGACATGGAAGCATAGATACACCGGGCATGCAACCATTATACCCGTCTTCCACTTTGTTTTCTGGTCTTTCAAACCCGTCATCGATGGCTTTAGATATTGTAGGCTTGTTATAACTATAAATGGTACGTTCTTATACGGTAAATACACTGGTGTGTTGCTTGTAGCAACGATTGTCACTGCCAATGGCAAAATATTACCGCTTGCATTCGCTGTTGTCGACAGGGAGAGTTTGGAGTCTTGGTCGTTCTTCATTCAAAATATCAAGGAACATATTGTCATGGACCGACAGGGAGTGACTTTGATATCTGATCGAGCTGAGAGTATTTTAGCTGCTGTGAGGCGGCATTGGCTGAATCCCTCTCTCCAATTTGTTGGATATCATCGGCACTGCCTTCGACATATTTGCAGTAACTTTAACACACATTTCAGAAATAAGGAGCTCAAACAACTTCTGTGGAAAGCAGGGAGTGCTGATTAACGACGAAAGTGTAATGGTTACTTAGATCAGATACAGGCTATTAACCAAGAAGCCATCGATTGGGTCCACAAGATGAATCCTGAGGACTGGGCCCTTGTATATGACGGTGGATATCGCTGGGGGGTATTGACCAGTAATGATGCAGAGTGCTTCAACAACGTCTTGAAAGGTGCAAGGAACTTACCTATTTCAGCTATGGTTGAATTCACATTTCGACGACTCGTCAAATATTTTGACGAGATGGGAGCCCAAGCTGAAACAGATGTACGCAATGACTTTCAATACCCTAGAGAGATGCAAAGAACTATGGAGAAGGGTATCACAAGGGGAAATACTTTCCAGTTGATATCGTATGACATGTTAGTTTGTAATGTGAAAAAATTGTTATTATTATGTTGTTAAGTTAATTACATCTAAAAACATGAACTTGATTAGTTTGTTTCAATATTATCTTATACGCCCCGCCATGTATTTGAGGTGCAAACATCTTTTCGCCGTGGACGAGGTCGCAATAGACAGATTGTGCGGATGAATCAACCCACGTGCAGTTGTGGGAAATATGAGATAAGACACTATCCATGTTCTCATATGCTCGCTGTAATGTCTGAATGCGATGACAATCCATTCCAGTACGTTGATCCAGTATATAGGCTTCCTGTATACATGAGGGTTTGGGAAACTAAATTCAACCCAATACCGCATGAAGATTATTGGGATGATCCGCAGTGGACCTTAATGCCTAATGACCTTTGTCTGCGAGAAGTAAAACGGGGTCGTACATCTATGGCTCATATTCCGAATGAGATGGATATATCAGACAGGCGTTTGACATCTTGTTGCAGTGAGTGCCACCAGACAGGTCATGACAGGCGAACATGTCCGGCGCGACTTGGTCGTTGAAGACTATGTAATACTTACATGTTGTAATATATCATTTTGAAATTCTTCATTTGTAATAGATCATTTAATTATGTATTTTTAAATTCTTTATTTGTAAACGGGGTCGTACATTTGAAGTGTGTATTACAAAATATGTACTTGAGGAAAAAATGTGTAATGCAAAATTGAAAATGTGTACAATTTATTCAAATTTTATAATTTATTGAAAATGTGTACTAGTTTTTCACGGAGTACTTGATTCGAAATGTGTATTACAATATTCTATACTTAATCACGTAGTTCTTCTACTATTTCAAAATTTCATATTTTTGAATAAATTAAATATCGAATGCTGCAATCATTGTTCACATTTTATAATTTTTTTAAAATTTCCACATTTTTAAAAAATTAACCTATTATAAATTAAAATTTTAAAAATTGGAATGTTGCGGTCATTGTTCACAATTACAAAATTTTATATGTATTTTGCAAAATTTATAATTTATTCAAACTTTTAGCATTACAAAATAAATATTTCAGTTTTGTCAAATATGCCATAAATGTAATCATTAATTTCGAATTGCTTCCGTATAAGTGGCACATAAATTTGTCTTTTTCTCAAACCCATAACATTTATTTCATTGTATTTTACATCGTTCAGTACAAAATCAATAATTACAGTTTTCTCTGTTATTATGTTATGATTAAATGAGCTTTTGATATGGATGATCTAATATTTCAGTTGTACAGGCTTCATGGCACATGTACCTGAGGAGGTTCCACTGTTGAGACAGGCACATCGGGCTGACAGTATGTGGGACCGTCCGGTATGCAATAACGTTTGTTGCACTTTACGGCTACAATTAAAATACATTGCATTTTGTTGTATATTTCGGGATAATGTTATTATTTGAACTGGTAATTCTGTTGTGCAGGATGAGGCATGCACCGTATTGACATGCCGTCGGGCAGATTCTGGATTGTGGGATCATCCGTTGGACCATAAAGTCTTGCAGTATCTATTACGCGCAGGATTCTATGGTGTGTATCGTATCGGGCACATTCGACTGGACCACGCACTCATCACTGCTGTCGTTGAGAGGTGGCGCACAGAGACTCATACATTCTATTTCCCGATCGGGGAGGCCACCGTCACGTTGCAGGACGTATCCGTCCTATATGGTCTTCGGATTGATGGCCGAGCGATTCTTGAGTTGACTCTTCATCACGATGGGCGATGGATAGCCCTATGTCTTTGAGCTATTGGGAGTAGCACCTACACGTGATTCTGACGGGTAGAGTGAGGTGAGGTGGTGTGAGCACTTTGCTCATCTTCTAGATTATGCTCCAGATGAGTTGGTACAGCAGCATACCCGAGCATATATTCTGTGGCTTATTGGGGTACTTCTCACGATAAGTCACGAGAACACAATCAAGCGATGTACTTGCCATTGCTGAGAGACATTGAGGAGATTCGGCAGTACAGTTGGGGTAGCGCGGCTCTGGCATGGTTGTATAGGATGCTATGTCGAGCGGCTCGGTGGAGTCTGAGGAGATTGGAGGACCACTTGTGTTGCTACAGGTTAGTAACAATTTTATTACATGTCAATTCATATTTATGGCCATATATCAGTATTGTAATTGTGTTCAAACTATTGCAGATTTGGGCATAGGAGAGATTGATTCGCATTGCCCCGTCTAGGCGGCAACCGGTTGGTCCTGGTGAGCTTCCTATGGATGAGGGGGACATGCAGTTGCCCATCGGACCGCGAGGTAGCCGGTGGAGGGTTGACATGGGCCATGAGGTCGTCTCGACCCACGTAGTGGTAGTTTATAGAGACCAGCTGGACCGGATGATTGAGGGCGAGGTATGAACTTTTTTGATTGCGTTTTAGTTGTCTTCTTCATTGTATATGTTTTGAGTTCACGAGCAAAATTTAAATTATTTGTCGTCATTGTAGTTTGTCTGGCAGCCTTACGCTGGGGTCCTCGATACGCTCCCTGACTACTGCCGACTGGGTCAGGAGATATGGATGGCGAGAGTGCCACTTATTTGTTTTGACGTGGTTGAGTGGCATCTCCCCCATTGTGTCTTAAACAAGCGGTTTGGTCGGTGCGATCGTCTTGGATCGGTTCGACATCGAGTGGTAGTTGCGTCAGCGATAGGTGTGGTAGCCTTGTTGGCGTCTGTTTTATATCGATATATCTGATTGTGGGATGCCGCCGGAGACGATATTAGACGGTGACTCTGGCGATGAGGTGATCCCCTCTTCCGACCCTTACATGTTGTGGTATCGGCGACATACACACCTACTAGTCGGGAATCTGAGCCACGTGTCTGAGTCTGGATATCAGGGAGTTGGCCCTTATCTTGAGGCATTGGTGAGTATCATATTATGTGTCAGATAATTATTAAAATCATACTTGATTTACTTTTAGTGAACTGTAGCCTAATAATACGTCTGAATGTTTGTTCAGGTGGCTGGAGCTGGGAGGTCGTTTCACTTGGCTGAGGACGCCCATTTGAGACGTGATGCACAGCATGCCTTGGAGGCCGTTACAGAGATCCGGGAGTTATTGTACCAGGCATTCCAACTTGCCCATCAGGGAGATCGTTTGCATTTCGGCCACTACGGTGTACACACTTCAGCAGCTGCTCCAGACACATCAGCGCTGTCCACGTCAGCGCCTTCCATTTCAACGCCTGCCACATCAGCTCCTTCGACACTGCCTTCGACCCTACCACATACTACCCCATACATATCTACAAATTCCCTCGACGTACTTCTTACGCAGCATACTGGCATACCTTATGAGCCTGACCCTGATTGGACACCGCCTCGATACATGTATGACGTTGTTACCCCACCCACCCAGTTACCACCACCAGACAGTTCGACCGCGACCATGAGTACACATGATGCAGTTCTCACTGGCATCTCCCACGTTGACGTTGAGGGCCATATTGAGCCCCCCCCAGAGCGCGCGGGAGAGGCCGAGGTTTTGGTCGTGGCGGACGTCATGGCGAAGGTAAAGTGCGGCGGCAGCGGTCGAGCTCAATTGCGAATCGTCTGATTGCACCAGATGATGGAGTTGCACAACTCACGGCGATATCGATCTTCCGCCAGCGAGATCGAGGCGGCACATGCGATGAAAGTCACGATCCACCGGCTCCACGAGCGAGATATTGAAGAGTCTACGCGAGAGGCAGGAGGAGGTCCACGATCGGGGTTGTGGGGCTGAGAGGTGTTAGGGCATTAGCGGGTGTGATGTGGAGTGTATAGTTTATTTTATTTATAGTTTTTGTTATAGTTTTTGTATATCAAACTTGTCAGATGATGTAAATGTGTCATACTTATTTCTTGAAAAATATAATTTCACAATTTTTATTCTTACTTGTTTTGATGATTTCCATAAAAATGAAAACAAAAAAAAATGATAAGAATTGATAGGATTTTATGATTAAATGAGATTGGAGGACCACTTGTGTTGCTCTGAGTTTGTAAAAATTTTATACAACAAAAATTTGGGAAAAAAATGTGAACATTGCATAATGGATAGTTGTGGGGAGCAATATGAACAAAAAGGAAACAAAATAAATATCTAAACAAACACAAGTATTTCAACTATCAATCGATATGAACTCATACCTTGTTCATTAAGTATCATTATTATATTCCACATCAATAATGCATGAAATCATGAAAGTCTAGTTCAAGTAGCGTTTTTCAAAATAACAATAACGGAGAGAAAGTAAAGGTAGAATTACAATAAATATTGAAAACAATTGAAATATCTCCTTCATTGATAAGTCGTGGATAAGCATTACAAATTGCATGCATTACGAGAAATGGTTTGGGCGTTCATCCAAACAATTTCATTCATTATCATCATCATCGACATCTCAATATCGATTCATACATAACATCCATGCTCGGCGTATCTTGGTGTGCATCATCCATTAACCCATCTTTCGACGCGCTCATTTGCGTCTTCATTAGTCGGACCTTTGCAAACGTTGGGTCATGCGATTAACCTCGTCGCGGATACGATGCAATGCCCTTTGCAACAACTGTGGAGTGTCAGTTGGCATACGCATGGCTAACCGGCGAGGAAATTTAAGATTAACTTCACGACATAGCTCAACGAGAACGTTTGCTCGAGTTTTGCGAAATTCCCACTCAGCTCTCATGGTATTGACGGTGGCACGTGAGTAACACAGATTTGGATTCATTGGGTATTCAAATTCATCTCCATCTGCAACCCAATAGCGACCCATTGCTGAATATAGATCAACCATCGTATATCTCATGATGATATCGCTCGAAATAGCTGTAAAACTTTTGTTATGGTATGATGCGATATTTATTCCATATATACACATGGTAGCTGTATGTATGAAATTATTGTAATCAACTATGCATCAGAGTTGTCACGTCAACTTTTATGACCTGAACAACTATGCATCAACTTGATAGGAGTTGTCACTTCGACTTTTATGAATTGCATAATTTATTGTTATTCCAAAACAAAAAGTGAAAACATAAAAAAAAATAATAAAATAAAAACCAAGCTGATCAACCGACTAAACGTCTGAAGTAGTCAAATTTCTCTGCCTGAAATTTTTTTTTTAAAATAAATGTGAAATTACAATTTCAAAATCTTTAAAATATTTTTAAATTCTTTGAAATATTTATTCAGAAATTTGTTTTACTTTTTAGGTGTATTGACATATTTATTAATTTATTGTTATTTTGTTATGACACCCCCTCAAAATTTTAATAGATTGCATAATTCACAAGGGCACAGTAGGTATGGTACGATAATAAATTGTAGCTTGGCGCGGTGATACGTCCAACATTTGTCAGTGATGCTCACTAATTACTTGAACCGGTGTAATAATTTGGATGCTTTGTATTTTCCTCAGATGCTATGTGACTTTGTGCAGCAATGCAGTGATGCATCTGACTTTGTGTAGCGATGCAGCGATGCATCTGACTTTGTGCAGTGATGCAGTGATGCATGTCGCTTTATGTAGTGATGCAGTAATGCATGTGATTTTCTGACTTTGCCATGCGTATATAGTTTGTCACTTTTTTCCTCACATTACGTGATGCATGTGACTTTCTGCAGTGCAAGTAAATGCTTTATTTTTTTTTTATCACATTGCAGAATATACAAAAAAAAGCAAAAAATACAAACAGGAGAAAATAGGATGACTGTGAAGTTCATTAAGTGAAAATAAAATAAAATATAGGTTGTTTATGAAGAATATTAGTTTAAAACAAAGAAAATTTAAGGATTTAATTTCATTTATAATTTTTTGAAAATACCAATTTGTACTGAAATCGTCAATTCCAAGTCACTACTTACTGTATTAAAAAAGTAAGCATGAAAAAATAGTTTCATGGGGCGATGTGACAACTCACTGCTCCAATATGAAGGGATTGCAGTGTCATCCTCTGTCCTACAATGATGACTTTATCTGACAACCACGTCCGTGACTACATCACAGGTACACAAAGTCACGAATTTTCGAGTTGTATGAAATGAAAAGCTAAAAAATAATATCACGGGTATCACTTCTTCCATAGTGCCCCAGCATGCATTATCGTCACTAGATCATCTCTAGTTAACCCTCAGTATGATGTCTATAAATAGCGACAATCCCAGTATGATGTTTGTTCAAGTCATAACAATAGTAATATATCTACAATTATTATTATTATTTGTTTGTTTATTTTAGGAACAATGTCTTCAAAAGGTGCGGGAAGTTCACGCCAACAAAGAAATCCGAAAGTGTGGCTGCTACCTCAATTTAGTTATGACTACAAGAGCGAAAAGTACTCGAGTCCGAAGGATTATTATCTTTGTATCCGGCGAGAATGGGCGTTGTAGAACAGCAAGAAGGATTGTTTAATGATCTACGTAACTTTGGGGCACCGGTACCTCATCGTCGTTCATTAACCATGGCTCGACGAAATGTCAGTGACTATGAAAAAGCAGTTAGTAGAATTAAGAAGGAGAACAACAGAATGTTGATGCAAAGATGTCGACATTTCATGCTTCAGCTAGCCACCGAAATGGCAGAAGCAAGCAACAGAGATTTGAAAGTGATTGAGCGAAATAATGTCTTAAACAATGAAAAATATCTCTCTGACTACTACATGTCAGATGAGGAATGAGAAATCAAACACCTTTATCTTTCATATATATTTGTATGTTGTTTGGAGTGTAAGACAATGTTGTTGTTCATCTAACGTACGGATGTATTTGAAGTATTTGTTTAATGAACCTGAAGTTTATGAAATAACTACATTTATAACAGCACATTTATTAGTTCATGACTTTCTTTATTGAATTGCAATGAGTTAATGAATGTTCTGGATTAACAAATGGATTAATGTATGTTGAATTATGTGAATACTTAAAACACATAAAACAGAACAGGTAGCTCGGTGAAAAGCTTCCCTTAACTGGGGCTCGTCAAATAGGGATCCTGTACGTAAAGAATTTCAATCTCCATCGGGAAAGAAGAAAGAGTCGCCTTCAATTCTGAAGTCGGTCAAAATGATGACTCTAGTAAGCAATTTAAAACCCAATTGGTTTACCTCAACACCAATTTGATATATGTGTGATTCTCAATTCAGAAAGTCCCATGGCAACAGTGAATTCACTGATTTACCCTATAGTGAGCATGCCCTTATTTTGTGGGTATATGCAGATGGACTGTCAGGTCATGTGACTTGGTGCACAGACTTTGGTTTTCTCAATTTTTTGCTCGACTTTTTTATTACACTGACAACTCATTTCTTATTAATATATGTGCGATTCTCAATTCTGGATTAATGAATGGATTAATGTATGTTCAATTATGTGAATACTTAAAACACATAAAACAGAATAGGTAGCTCGGTGAAAAGCTTCTCTTAACTGGGGCTGCTGAAATAGGGATCAATTTACAAAGAATTTCAATCTCCATTAGGAAAGAAAAAAGAGTCACCTTCCAATTCCTGAATGTCCAGTAAAAATGATGAATTTGGTAATGAATGAGGGGTTGACAGAAAACTAAACTCGGTGAAACAAACTACCGCCTTTAATAACACATAAAACAGAACAGGTAGGTCGGTGAAAAGCTTCTCGTAATTGGGCCTCGTCAAATAGGGATCCTCTACGTAAAGAATTTCAATCTCCATCAGGAAAGAAGAAAGAGTCGCATTCCAATTCCTAGAAGTCCAGTAAAAATGATGACTCTGGTAAGGAATGGGGGGTTGACAGAAAACTAAATTTCGGGGGCTGGACAAACAAGCTCAAAGCCAAGCGGTTGGTCTAGTTGGGGGACTAATAAAGTTCAGACAAATGAACTACCGCCTTTAATAACACATAAAACAGAACAGGTAGCTCGGTGAAAAGCTTCCCTTAACTGCGTCTCGTCAAATAGGGATCCTCTACGTAAAGAATTTCAATCTCCATCAGGAAACAAGAATGGATTGTGAAATCGTGGAAAGACTTGTCAGTATATGCAGATGGATTGTGAAGTCATGTGACCTGGTGCACAGGCTTTGGTTTTCTCGATATTTTGCTCGATTATTTGATACACAATGACAACTCATCTCTACTTGATATATGTGGGATTCTCAATTCAGAAAGTCACATGGCAACAGTGAATTCACTACTTTACCTTACAGTGAGCATGCCCTTATTTTTTGGGTATATGCAGATGGATTGTCAAGTCATGTGACTTGGTGCACAGACATTGGTTTTCTCAATTTTTTGCTCGACTTTTTTATTACAATGACAACTCATTTCTTATTAATGTATGTGCGATTCTCAATTCAGAAAGTCACATGGCAACAGTGAATTCACTGATTTACCTTACAGTGAGCATGCCCTTATTTTGTCAGTATATGCAGATAGATTGTCAAGTCATGTGACTTGGTGCACAGACTTTGGTTTTCTCAATTTTTTGCTCGACTTTTTTATTACAATGACAACTCATTTCTTATTAATGTATATGCAATTCTCAATTCAGAAAGTCACATGGTAACAGTGAATTCATTGATTTACCTTACAGTGAGCATGCCCTTATTTTGTGGGTATATGTAGATGGATTGTCAAGTCATGTGACTTGGTGCACAATATTTCCTTTTTTCTGGTTTTTCATTCTACTGACAACTCATACCTTATTCGTTTGTGTGGGATTGTCATGCAGGGCCATATTTCTAAAGCTGTTCATAACCAACTATATAAACGACTATAGGTGAAGACACAACCTTACAACTCATTTCGCTCTACGAAATTATCATTCATTTGTTTTAAAAAATTAGCATGGCTACATGGTTCATGGGAGGGAGTGGCAATCGCAGAGGTGGTAGGAACTTGCAAAGGGGTGACAGTTCACGACGAGGAGGGGGAAGGGGAAGTGGCGATGCTAAAGATGAAACACCATTTGCTTCGTTAGATGCCTCTTGTGCTTATCATGATAGGTTTGGGAAGCGACATTTTGTCATGCCCAAGTACTATCGAGATCCATGTGGTTTGGTGGAGGAACCATCAGATAATCAAACAGGATATGGTTTAGCAAACGCTAGACTTCTGAAGTGGCCCGCACTATTTATAGAGCGAGTCCAAATGGAAAGATTATGTCGGAAAAATCGATTGAAGGTGCCAAAAGCATGTTCTGTTGAGATCCAAAAGGAAGATCCTTATAATGTTGATCGACTATGTGAAAGACTACAACGTGAGATTTCTTAAATGAACTGTAGGTTAGCCCGCGATATGCAGCTATACATAGTTAAGAAGGATGCCCAGAAGAACAAAACAGAATCAAATGATCCAGCTATCAAGGGTATCATGGAGGATCCTCTGCTTGTCTCTGATGCTGAGCTTTCGGATTGTTCAGATTCTGAGCCACCTACCGATTTAAGCGCGAATTAGGTGTTAATGTCTACACTTCGGCAATATTAGGTCATGCATTAATATGTAATGTCTGTGTTAGAGTAAGTGTTTCCGTAATGAGTTGGTCAGATTGTCTAGCTAATATTTGTCTGTCTAACTGTTATGTTTATCTATGTATTGTGTGTTCAGTTCATGGTGTCAACAATGTATTGTTGTTCGAGACTTATGTTTGTACTACTTATGTATTTTTGTGGGAGACTTATGTGTTTTTTCCTCAAGATTTTATGAATTACATTATCAGCTTCTAACCCAAAACAAAGACAACAGAAAAAAAAAAATTATTTAAATGAAAACGGCTTTAGTAAAGCCAAAACCAATTTCTGAATAACACATTCTAACTCAAAACAAAGAGAAGAGAAAAAAAATAAAAAATAACAAAGTTTACATGAAAACGGCTTTAGTAAAGCGAGAAGAAATTTATGAATTACATTATCAGCTTCTAACCCAAAACAAAGACAACAGAAAAAAAAAAAATTATTTAAATGAAAACGGCTTTAGTAAAGCCAAAACCAATTTCTGAATAACACATTCTAACCCAAAACAAAGACAAGAGAAAAAAATAAAAAATAACAAAGTTTACATATGAAAACGGCTTTAGTAAAGCGAGAAGAAATTTATGAATTACATTATCAGCTTCTAACCCAAAGCAAAGACAACAGAAAAAAAAATATATTATTTACATGAAAACGGCTTTAGTAAAGCCAAAACAAAATTATGAATAACACATTCTAACCCAAAACAAAGACAAGAGAAAAAAAATAAAAAATAAAAAACTTTACATGAAAATGGCTTTAGTAAAGTGAAAAGAAATTTATGAATTACATTATCACCTTCTAACCCAAAATACAGACAAAAGAAAAAATATATATATTTAAATGAAAATGGATTTTTTAAAGGCCAAACAAATTACTGAATAATACCTTCTAACGCAAAACAAAGAAATAATAATTAAAAAAAAATTGACATCAAAACGGCTTTACTAAAGCTCAAAAAATTTATGAATTACATTATTACCTTCTAACCCAAAACAAACACAAGAAAAAACAAAATAAATTTACTTTAGTCAAACAAAATAAAAAAATGCTGAATTATACATTCTAACCCAAAATAAAGACAAAAGGAAAGAAAAAAAAATTAATATGAGAACGGTTTTAGTAAAAGAATTTTAACCAAAAAAATTATTCTGAAATATATTATCACAAAAACAATGACAGCATAAACAAAAGAACGAAATTTTTTTCTTTAAAGTTCAGTAAAATTGAAATTAAAAAAAAAATTACGCTAAAAGCGCGGTTCATAAAAAAATTTAGCAAAAAACCGTGGTTCTAAAGAGTGAGTTTTGATGAACTCGTGGTTACAAAGAGCGAGTTCATTAGAAAATTTTTTTTTTGATAAACTCGTGCTTACAAATAGCGAGTTCAGAACAAAAATCCTTTCTGATAAACTCGTGCTTTCAAAAAGCGAGTTCAGTATGGGATGAAATCGTGCTTGTGAAAAGCAAGTTCAAAAGAAAAAAAAAACTAATCGAACTCGCGTTTTCTAACAGCGAGTTCTTAATTAAACTCGTTTTTCGTAACAGCGAGTTTCAATTTTGGCAGTTTCAAGCGAGAGGGGTGGAAAAGTGTTGAACTCGCGATTGTGAACCGCGAGTTAGCCTACTTTGGGAAATCTTTCAAAACTAGGCTTAGTTTGGGAATTCCCTTATTATTTTGGCTTATTTAGGGAAATGCCCCTTGGAAGTGTCCTCACTGCCAAGTCAGCGAACACAAATTTTTTTTTTTTGGGTCTTTAGGGGCACTTTGGTCATTTGGTATCACAACATTATTTCAAACACATTTCCAATGAAAAATTCAATTTCCACACACCAAATTATCTCTGTGTACATATTTTCTCAATCCACACATTTACGTTGTGTTTGGTTGGGGGATTTGGGGAGGGATTTGGAAAGGGAAAGGGAAAGGGAAAATGTGTGTGAAATTAGGTGAAATATAGGTATGTTTTATTCACATTTCACCTACCTTTTTCATTTTCCTTTCCAAATTCCTCCTCAAATCTCCTAACCAAACATAAGTCCTGTTTGGTGCAGCTTAAAAGCTGCTTATTTCAGCTTTCAACTTAATTTAAGCTATTTTGATGTGTTTGGTTTAGCTTATAGTTTATAGCTTATAGCTTTTTGGAAATCAGAAATCAACTTATTCTTTGAGTGGTGCAGGAAATGCTTAATTTATAAGTCAGAAATCAGCTTATGTTCATAGTTATAAGCTATAAGCTGTTTAGGCATAAGCTATAAGCACTTTCTCACAGCTCTACCAAACAGGGCTATAGCATAAAGAGAGAGAGAGAGAGAGAGAGAGAGAGAGAGAGAGAGAGAAATGGATAAAGATTTTGAAGAGATATAGGTTTGAACGAGTAAGAGTCTAAGAGGGTAGTTTGGACATTTTGTACCATCATGTCCTTATGAACAAAAATATTTTAGAGTGTGAACCTTTGGACAAAGAAAATTCAAAATTAGATTTATGGATTAAGTTTCCTATTCTATATTGTTTTTATGTATATCAAATTTTGTGATTTATATATACATGTTTTTGAAATTCTTTTGTGGTCTTGATTAGATTTTAGCGTACTCATAGCTAAAGAGTCATATCTTTTTTTCTTTTTTTTTATAATCATTTTAAGAATAATCTTTGGAGATTATTTGATGGTTTAAGAGCAATGTTCTACACTACTTATCACTTGATACTTGTCAAATTATTCCCTAATATCTTAACAAATAGATCTCACAATTTCAACCAATAATATCAAGTCTCATTAAAAAAAAAAAAAAAAAAAATCAATAATATCAAGTAGAAGTACCATGTAAACTTGTCCCAAGACCACATAATTTTTCATAATCTTTGTAATAGTAAGGAACAAAAGTACAACAGAGTGAAAGTCGTTTGGTTTGATTTTTAAAGTTTGTTTTTGTATAACATAAAATTTAATTTGGTGAAAAAAAAAACTCATCATTTTCATATAGTTTTATCTTTTTGAAAAATAAAATAAAATTAAAAAAATTTAAAATATCTTTTTAATATTTCTTCTAGTCAAATTAATTTATATATTTTTTTAAAAATATTTTAAAAAATATTTCTAAAAAATACCCGTGCCTTGCACTTCATTTATAAAAGAGGGAATTACATGTCAAAGATTTTCTCAAAAACTATTTACTAACGAAAAATTTTATGCTTTTACTTTTTAATATATATAAATTTTATCATTAATTTAAAAATATTTCCTTACAAATCCACTGTAATGAAATTGGAATATTTATCAATAAATCCTATCTCACAAATAAGTATTTCAATTAGTCCAATTTTTTTTTCTATTGATCTATTAAATCCTATTAATTGAAAATTTCTTTTCGTGTAGTCATATTTTTTTTTATTTTGATAACGTTTTGATAGACAACTATACTATTTTATTAATATGACATGTATGATATGATACTCCAATGTGGTATGTATTAATGTGACATGCTAACGATATGACACTCTAAAAAAACTAAAAACTTCTTAGTATATTTTTTTCAAATGTAACAACGTAGCCGATATGATGTGACACTCCAAGAGTCTTACTCCAAAAAAACTAAAAACTCTTTAGTGTATTTTTTTTTCTGAATGTGACAACGTGACGGGTATAATGTGATACTCTAAAAAAAAATAAAAACTCCTTAGTGTATTTTTTTTTTTTCTAAATGTAACAATGTGGTGAGTATGATGTGACATTTCAACACTTTTACTCCAAAAAAATTTAAAACTTTTTAGTGTATTTTTTTCAAATGTAACAACGTAGCGGGTATAATGTGACACTCTAAAAAAACTAATGCCTTGTTTGGCATGATCTAAAAAAGCCAAAAAGTCAAAAAGTCACTATCCTATTTAAGTCACATTATCCTGTTTAATTCACATCACCTCTCTAACACATCACTTCAAATCCAACCCATATTTCATAAAAAGTAAAAAAATGCACTTATTTAGATCATCCCAAACCATCTCTAAAAACTCCTTAGTGTACTTTTTTCAAATGTGACAAAGTGGCGGATATGATGTGACACTCCAAGACTTTTATTCCAAAAAAATTAAAAACTCCTTAGTGTATTTTTTTCAAATGTGACAACGTAGCGGGTATGATGTGACATTAAAAACAAAAAAAAAAAAAACTAAAAACTCTTTAATATACTTTTCCCAAATGTGACAACAGGCGGCTATGATGTGACATTCAAAAAAAATAAAATTTCTTAATGTACTTTTATCAAATGTGACAATGTGACAGATATGATATGACATTCCAAAAAATAAAAATAAAAAACCCTTTTTGGTGTATTTTTTTTTTTTTTTCCAAATATGACATGTGACACTCTAACATGACAAGTATGATATGACATTCTAAAAAAATTAAAAACTCTTTAGTATACTATTCTCAAATATGACACGTGACTAGTATGATGTGACATTAAAAAATTCCTTGCGCTGTGTTTGGTTGGAGGATTTGTGAATGAATTTAGATAAGAAAAGAGAAAAAGTGTTTGAAACTATCTGAAATATAGGTATATTTTATTTACATTTCACCTACCTTTTTCCTTTCTCTATCCAAATTCTTTTTCAAATCTCTCAACCAAATACAGCATTAGTGTACTTTTTCCAAATGTGACACTCCAATGTGACGGACAAATGAGTCAATATACATCCAAAAGGATTAAATAGATTACAAAAAAAATATGAGATAATATAGATTACAAATCTAAAATATGAGACTTATTGATTAATCTCCCAATGAAACCCTTTATAAAATGGCTTGCTTTTCTAACTAGTCTATAATAATAATAATAATATTTAATTAATTTCGAAATGAAGACTAAGCCTACAGTTGGAATGTAACTTGGTTTTTTAAATTTTTGACTTTTTGACTATTTTAACTTGGGATCAAAAAATCTCATTTGTGAAAGATTTTTTGATTTTTTAAATTTTTGTGAGAGAATAAATAAAATAATTATGATTTGAATATGATATTTTATTCTATTTAACTAAAATAACCAATGTGAAGGTGAGGCCCACACTCCTCTTATTTCTCTCTCTCTTCCACCTCACTAGAACTTCATTTAGACCTCTTAGATTAGAAGTATGTATAATCGCTCTTTTAATCCAAATGAACTTGCCAAACATAAAACTACTCGTCATTCAATTGGAATGAAAACACTCCTCTTTAACTTCCACTAAATAATCATTACATTTGTTTCCATTAACGCAAACATTACCTTAAAAGTTTAAATAAAATAAAATAAATAATAATAATAATAATAATTTTAAATTTTAAATTTTTTTTTAAAAAAATATTGGTGCTAGTCACTTACGTTTGAGAATTGATTATTTTAATTAACTTTTTAATTTTTTACAAAAAGACATATACAAAAATATAGAGAATAATATAATTTAATATTTTAATTTTTTTTAAACTATTTTAGTTAAAAAGTCAACAAATTTATATATACTTATCTGCAAAGAAATTAGAGGAGAACTTGAAAGGAAGAGTGAAGCTAATATGCAAGCAACAAAAGTTTCTCATGGCGTATGAAATAATTTAAAAAAGAAAAAAAAAAACAACTAAATTCATGATTTTAAGAAAAATGCTTCAAAGTTCAAAATTTTCGACGCTCGAGTGGCCTGAATTCAAAACGATGTTGTTTTGAAATTTTTTTCCCCCCTTTCTCTTTTATTTGTGAAATAGAGTGAGGGAGGAAGAAAGAAAGAGAGAGGAAGAGAGAAGAAAGAGAGAAGAGGTAGGGGAAACAGAGAGACCCACTGGCGCCATCACTGCCACTGCCATCCTCCACAGATCTGTGTGTGTATACACAGATCTGTATTGATCTCTCTCTCTCTCTCTCTCTCTCTCTATTATGTGTATCTCTCTCTCTGATTGGTTTTGATTTGTAGGTTTGATTTTTGGTTTTGATTTTTGATTTTTGGGTTTAAACCTTTCTACTCTAGAAAAACAAGAGATGTTGCTCTCTCTGATGTTGTTGCTCAAATAAGAGATTTTTTATTTGTATTGTTTTTCTGCTTTACCTGATGCTGTTGGTCTCTCTGTTCCATCTCTTTCCTCTCATCTCCTTTTCTCTTTTTTCTTCTTCTTTTGCGAGTTATGTTAAAAAAAAAAAAAAAGAAGGGAAAAAACGACGTCGTTTTGAGATTTCAGGCCACTCGAGCCTCTAATTTTTCGAACTACCTAGCGGAGTTGCGATTTTAATTAGTAAAGTAGCAACTAACTCACCAATGTCAACGTCACTGGTTCACTTGTACTTAACTAGGGATCTAATCTATTTGGAACGGTCGATATTTAAGTAAAAATTTGTACCAAATTCATAATGTTTATTTTATTATATTAAAAATTGATACAAATCAAATTTTTTACCAAATCGCACCGATTTAAACAGTTCGATTCAACGTGATTTAATCGATTTAAGTAATTTCAAAATGAATCGTTTCTTAAATTTGTAGTATGATAAATAATTTATATAAAAATATTAAATTAGCCATTTGTACATAATTTTAACCATATCCAATCCAACTATTTACAAAAATACAAATAAAAAAATTTAATAAATACTAATGTTTGAAGTGTTTACTAAATTAGAATTAGAAATAAAATATAATTTAACAACCAAAGTCCTAACATCAAAATAAAACCAAAACTTAAAACAATAATTTTATTATATGTAAACATCTACGATCAGTTTCGGTGAAAATCAGTGTACAATATATCAAAACTGGTACTGAACCGAAAATTGAAAAAAAAAATTTCAAAACCTAACAGACCGATTCATATTAAACTACCGATCAAATATGACTGGTTCGATTTGGTTCAATTGGTTTAGTCTATTTTTTCAATTTTTCTTACATCCTTACACTTAACTATAAGCCATAACGCTTTTAATGAAATGGTCAAAGGTAAACCTAAAAAAAATAAAAAATAAACAAAAATTAAAAGATTTACCCCCTTTTGGAAATGAGTTAAATAGTTAAAAAGTCAAAAAATCATTATAAATTATCAAATTATTTTCCATGTCTACACATTTTTTTGGAAAAAAAATCAAAAAATTATTAAAAAATTCAATTCTCAAACACCCCGATCTAATTTCATTATAAAAGTCATTACAGTTTCAATGCAAAAATGTATAGGTTCAATTCAACAACTTATCCAACTTGAACAGGAAATTATTATTATTATTATTTTTTAAAATAAAAAAAGAAAAATTACAAATACCCCTAAAATTTATTTAAAATACAAATTATCTCTTTGTGATTTGAAAAATTACAAATATCTCCTTACTATAATTTTTTATTTAACAGAATTAATTAAAAAAAAATTCAAACTATTCTCTTATGCAATAATAAAATTATTTGAATTATTAATTAAAATAAATTTCTAACATCATTAAAAATTATTCATTAATTTAATGATTTATTAATAAAAAAAATCATCTCTTATGAAATTAAAAACTTCAAGGGAAACTGTAATTTCTAAAATCACTGGACATACCTCATGGGTGCCTTTGAAATTTACCCTAAAAAAAAGTATTGTGGCTGTCCCTACAAAAAAAAAAGGTTACTTCGGATTTTTTTCTTTTATGGGTAGTGGTGGAAGTTATTTCCGAATTGGTTGGAATACTTTCCAATCCAACCAACGATCATGCATTTTGACTACCATGCTTTCTTTAGACCAACCAGACGTCCTGAATCTAGTGATTTCAGGGTTGAAGAATTTTTTTCATGGAAGAAAGTCTATGAAGGGAATAATTGTTTGTTCTTAACTCACACGAGAAAGAATTCTAACTCTCTGGACAGAGTTGTTGTCAACTGTCGTTATAATTTAACTCAAGTGCAACATAGAGAAGATTATCAAAAAGCAAACTTCTCTACAAATTACAAGAGACAACCTATCTCATCTTCCAAACTTCCACCATAAAAAAAGGCCTATCCCAAGCAATCATCAGACTCAGGCCACCACCATTGTCCTTCACTCACCACTGCCATCACAAAACCACTGTCCCTCTCATGCCACTGCCATCGCGCGATCAATGTCCCTCACACACCACTAACACCCCCTCTTTGATCTCCCCTCCTCTCTCTTTGATCAATTCCTCCATCTCACACATACACTACTGTGAGACAGGGACAAGCGACGCAACATGAACAAACCAACATATCAATTTTCAAAATACTAAACACATGTAGGAGCTATACACAAAATATATAATTTTATATATTATTATCTCATAAATATATATATATTTCATTCAAAGATAATAGAAAAATACAAGATATCAATAATTTTTAAAATGGATGAGAAATTAATATTTATAAGTCTACATTATATAGAGTTGTTGATCATGGTAGCAGGGTGAGCTTTGTTGGAGCTTTTAGTCGCCTTTGCAATGGATCTCCACTCAACTGAAGGGGTAAAGCAGAAATAAAATAACTAAAATCCATTAACATTGTCGAACCGAAAAGGCTACTGTCATTTTAGAAAGCTGGGGGAGGTCCTCGAATTGTCAATTATTAGTAACCTTGGGGGAAACCAGTGCAATTTATCCAACCAAAAAAAATATTTTAATTGCATCAAAACAATAGATAAATAAATCTCCGTGACTCAATAAAGAACTCAACTTATCCACTTAAAAATGGTAACAATAATAGAATTTATAGTTTTACTAGTTAGGTTTGATTCAGGCAAATACTAGTCAAAGCCATTCAATTTCCATTTTTGGTGGTCTTCTTTTTTTAATTAATATATATATATATATATACATATTTGGGCAAAGAAATCTACCGGAAGCACAGTTAAGAAGACCTTAGTTAAATAAATGGTAGAGGTAAGATTTTCGGCTACAAAGATTAATTTCATAATGCACAAATTCTGATACAATCAAGAGATAAAAAGAGGCAGCAGAGAACAATGGGGGGGAATTCCAATAAAGGAAATCCTTCGAGGACAGAATGATTGTAATGCACCAATTTCAAAAGACAGCAACCAGGTTGCAAGGGAAGGGGCTATGAGAAATCCAACCACCAAAAGAGAGAGCCAACATTCCTCAGCTTGAACATACCAAAGTATAAACAACTGTAATGATTTCAAGTCACCGCAGCATAAAATTACAAGGATTGGGTTGTGACACAAATGGGAGCTTCAGATACAGCACAGGACATATAATATGGTTAAGTGATTGAGACATCAGAGTCTAATGACTCTCATCCAAGAACTGTAGGGTGGAAGTAAATATTAACTATTGAGCTGATTACAGCTAGCTCATTAATTAATAATATTACACCATCCTACACTTAAAAGGTAAGTTCTATAAAACGGCTATTAGACCAGTGATGCTGCAATGTTGGGCAACCAAGAAACGACATGTAGATAAGATGAGTGTGGCTGAGATGAGAATGTTAAAGTGGATGTGTGGCAAGACTACATAAGACAGACTTAGGAATGAGTGTATTCGAGAATGAGTAGGAGTCGATAGAAGATAAGTTGAGAGAATCGATTGAGATGGTTTAATCATATTCAACGAAAACTAACAGAGGAAGTACTGAAGAAACGCGATACTGTAACAGTAGATGAAAGTGTTAGGGGACGGAATAGGCCTAAATTAACATTGGTTAGTGTTGTAAATAGAGATATAGATCTACTTAATTTGACTAACGAAATGACCTTCGATAGGACCGCGTGGAAAAGAAGGATTCATGTAACCGACCCCATTTAATGGGACTTAAGGTTTGGTTTGGTTTGGTTATTACACCATCCTCCTCAAGTTTTACATTCAAAAAACAATTTACCCATGCTGTTAGAAGGCTGTTACTGACTTGACAAAAAATTGTGATTTAGAGTTGGTTTGGGGTGTCCTAAAAAAGTGTACTTTTTGTCTTTTTACGAAAAGATGTGCAGAAAAGTAGAGAGGTGATGTGATGGAAAAAAGATAAAAAGATGGATTATATAGTGTATCCCAAACTAGCCCTTACTCTTTTTTTATGGTGGTTAGTGATTGGGACATGAGAAGAACTAAAGGGTGGAAGTTTAATAGTAATTTATAGGGTAAATTACACTGACCTCGCTTAGCTATTGAGCTAATTACAGCTAGCACATTAGTTTGAAAAATATTACATGATCTCCCTTGAGTTTTAGATCAGCCTCTGAGTTTAGCCCATACCGTTAGAAGACTGTTATTGACTTAACACAATATTGTGGTTACTATTGATTCATCTAACCATATTTCCTATTTTTTTCCCAAATAAAGATTATTTGGCATATAAAATGGATTGATCCATGACCTATACATGTTTGAATGGGTTAAACCCAAATCAGAAATCCTTTCCCTTCCTCTTTGCCAATAAACTGTTTCTCTCTCTAAGTTGGCCAATCACACCATTTACTTTGCCCACTATAACTCAATAATGAATTATATGGAAAATTGCAATATACACCCTAGCAACAAAGAATAATTCTATATGCACCAATTAGTGTACTAACTAGTGCATGTAGCACCACCGAGCAACAAAACATTCATATATGATCTCAATAAATCACAATCAAAATAATTAAGAACATAATCATCCTCAAAGATAGAAATGGACTCTATTCAACATCATTATCTACAGTGGATACAACCTAATGCTCAAGAAAAACTTCAAGAATAAATCTGACCTTAGGATACTTCAATCAACATGACCAGCTCTTTGGGTCCTCCTCCTCATAAGCAGGATCATCTGTTGGCAATTCATAACGACAAACAGGGCAGGTATTCCGAATGCCCAACCACGGCACAATGCAATCCCCATGGTAAAGGTGTGAACAAGGTAGCTGGTTTCCTAGTTCCCCAATCTTTATCTCATCCTTACAAACCGCACAAAGTCCATTGTCATCGTCCACAACCACCAATGGAAGATTTTCAACAACAGTTTTTGAAGCAGGTGGCCTTCCCACCAAGGCATTTTCATTCTCTGCAAATTGCCCAAACAACATTTCATACTCTGCTGCATTAGTGTACTCATCGTGATCGCTCAAATAATGTTCACCGCCATGTTCAAGATCCACATTTGTATCCAAATTGTGAATATCCAACAAGACTTCCCACTCCAAATTCCTCATTGTAGCTACCCTCCTCTCCACACCCAGTTCTTCTTGTGACGGAATTGCAGTCGAAATCGATTCATCCAACTCCTCATCCACATCGGCATCGAAAAACATGCTCAACACTTCTCTCTCATCTACCCTACCATCCACTTCTTCCCACTCGAAATCTTCATCACCATCCCTATGATCCTCCAATCCAAACGAATCCCAACAAAGCCGAATACTTGTATCGTCATCACAACCAATATCAAACCCACAATCATCCTCCTCTGCATTCAAATTAATCCCCATAACTTCATTGTCATCCTCCTCCGAATCCTCCTCCGAATCCGAATCAATTCCAACTACCCTCGAACCACCACCGAATTTTTCTCCGGTAGACGACTCACCGGACTCAGTTACAGATCCCCTTTTCGACACAAAGAACTCGTCGCCGCAATCAGCAACCATAAAACCACAATTATGATCATCATCACCACCCAAACCATGCTGGTCCATAC
This sequence comes from Camellia lanceoleosa, assembly GCA_025200525.1. Lineage (NCBI taxonomy): Eukaryota > Viridiplantae > Streptophyta > Magnoliopsida > Ericales > Theaceae > Camellia > Camellia lanceoleosa. The sequence continues at coordinate 17,224,045 of CM045772.1, forward strand.
AAAACCCTAACCCTAACCCTAGATCCAGCTCCAAATGACTCGAACCCATTTCATCATTCCCTTCAATAACCCCGAAATTCGAATCAGAAGACAACAAATCGGCGTTTCCTACTATCGACGATTGCTCGACGCGTTGATGGAACAAGTCCATGACGAAGTTTACCTGGTTCTCGCGGTCGAAGAGATCGACATCGGTTATTGAATCAGGTTCGGAAAGATTGTCGATTCGGTCCCGGTGGCGGCGGCGAAGACGAACGGAGGAGATTTGGGGGGAGAGGGAGAGAGAGAGATCGGAGGGTGGGAAATCGGGATCTGAAGAGAAGACATCGAAGGAGTCGAAGTCGTGAGACCAGTAAGGGACGGAGTCGAGGGACACAACGACGTCGTCGCGGTCGTCTTCGTCGTCGTCTTCGTGGAGGTGAAGGTAGGAAACCTCCGCCATTGAGGAGGAGCGAATGTGAAAAAGAAAGCTTTTTTGGTGTGAATTTGTTGTTGTTGGGTTTGGTGAGAGAGAGAGCACTTTCGTTTTGCGTTTATCAGGAAGGGACTACTTATGGGTGAAATTACTACTTTGCCTATTTATGTTTGGGTGCTTGAATGTTTATGTAATAATAATGGACTGTTTGCGGAGCTGGCCCAAATGCATGGCCATTAAGCCCATTGCATTAGACCCTTTATTTGAAAGAGGCCTTATTTTTGTCATTTTAATACAAGGTTACATAATGGACTGTTTGCAGAGCTGGCCCAAATTTAGCCCATTGTATTAGACCCTTTATTTGAAAGAGGCCTTATTTTTGTCATATTAATACACGGTGGATCCCTACTGTCCATAATCAAGATTGGAGTGCTCTTTGGGTCTGTGGGTTCACTATAGGTCTTGATAATTTGAACAATTTATTTTGTTAGATATTTTATATATTTTTATCTACACAAAAAAATTAAATTGATCCGATAATCGTAACATATTTAATTTGTCGCATATGTCACCAAAAAAATGAACAAAAATTGCGGTTTTTTTTTTTTTTTTTTTTAAAAAAACATTTATTTTTAGTTACAAATATGATAAATTGAATAGGTTAGGATTGTCGGATAGACCAAATTTTTTTTCTTTTTGTGTGGATAAAATAGACAGTGCCTCAACAAAATGAATGATTTAGATTAGCGAAATAGAATTCATAGTGGGTTTCACGAGCTTAAATAGCACTGTTCAGTCCATAACTGGAGAGGAGTTGTCTCTTTAATATAATATGTTTTATTTTTTTGAAAAAATTATCAGTTGGTCCTATTAGTTGGAGTTATTATCCAATAAGTATTGAGTGAGATTTTTATGGACATATTAGTCCTAAAAATAGTGTATTTTACTATTAATAATTGTTGGAAAAGTAGTGAGTTTGTTATGAGAATCAATATGAATTGAGAATTCTGTGTTAGAGCATCTCTAACGGTAAATCATTTTTTTCATCAAATCTAAGGAAAAAAAGGGCGACTTCCTCAATCTGATACGAGGTGCTTCAACAATTGCACTGTACCTCGCATCAAAATATTGGGGACGCTCGCCGATCGACCTACCGTCGATGTCAACCAAATTAAGGGATCAAATTCCCTCGATAGCACTTTATGAAGCACAGATCCTTCAAATAGGAAGACGTATCCGTATCGTATCCGTATCGGATACCGATACTCCTTGGATACTTACGGATACATAGCAGATACTTATTAAAAGTATTGGATACTTCTTAATTAATTTTTCATTAATTTTGAAGTATTGGATACTTAGTTTTGAAGTATCGGATATTCCAAGTCACATATTATCGGATACTTCTTAATTAATTTTGAAGTATCAAATGCTCCAAGTCACATATTACTTCTTTTACGAAATTAGAATTGTATCATTTCTTGCATAACATCATAATATAATATAATAGCGAGGATAAATAAAATATTTTTACAATACTTTGCTTAGTTTTTTTTTATAAAAATAACATAGTAAGCTAAAGTAATAGAATTCATCAAATTGACATGGAGTTGTTAAGATGTGCACCTCAATAAGATGTGCACATCATATACACATTTATTTTAAGCCATTAGATTTTACAAATTAATCTCACCAATCGAATAATTTGATTAGGAATCGTGAGAGCCTCTTCAACCGGTTACCTTTTTTTTCAAATTTCTTCAGTTTTTTTCCCAAAGCCCCTCTGTTTTTGAGATAGCACGCAGACACTCTTCTTCGCCCTCGAAGACCATCCCTGCAAACACGGCCTATCCTCGACTCACCAAGGTGTGTTTTGTCTCTTTTCTCGCAACTTTTTCTCTCCTTTCTCCATATCCATTCTATGAAACCCTAGACCGCAATCCCTTTCTTTGAAACTGCCCCTTTTACGTTTGTGAACTCACTGGGTTGGTTTATAAAAATAGGAAAATATTAGGTTTAGGTTTTTTTATGTTTGTTTACTTTGGTAGTTGTTTTGATTCCCTTCTTCGAAATCCCCTTTTGTTAACCCTTATTTTCGGTATCGATTCTTGCTTCCCATTCTTCAAAATGCCCCTTTCACGTTTGTGAATTCACTTGGAGTGGTTGGATTCTAAGGTGTGTTTTCTTATTATTTGCGTTTAATTGATAGCAAAGCACTGGTGGATGTGCTTATTTGTTCGTTTTCTTTTAAGAATTGATAATTGAAAGCAGAGCACTGGTAGGTATGCTTTTTTATATTTTAATTTATAGTAGGGTACTTGCTGGTGTATTTTTGAATTTATTTGCTTTGAATTGATAGCAGGGCACTGGCAGGTGTGCTTATTGATTTGTTTGATTTTAATTTATAGGAAGGCACTGGTGGGTGTGTTTTTTTGTTGATTTGTTTGATTTTAATTTATATAATGGCATTTACGAGTGTACTTTTTTATTATTTGCATTTAACTGATGCCAAATCTGCACATCTGTTGTCTACGTGCACATTTGTTGTCTATGCGATTTGTTATGTAGTTATGATGGATGACCTTGAAAGTAGTAGGTAGAAAGAGGTCAACAGTAAAATTGACAATCAAATTGCTCCGGATGGCAAGGATGATGTTGTTGATAGGAAAGAATAAGGGTTAGCTTCCCAAACCTATGATAGTTTATGAATGCTTACTAAGGTTGATGTTTTGCAAATGAAACCTATGATGTTTCTGCAAACCTATGATGTTTCTGCAACTTTTTTCTCTCCCCCTTTCTCCATATCCATTCTATGAAACCCTAGACCGCAATCCCTTTCTTTGAAACTGCCCCTTTTACGTTTGTGAACTCATTGGGTTGGTTTATAAAAATAGGAAAATATTAGGTTTAGGTTTTTTTATGTTTGTTTACTTTGGTAGTTGTTTTGATTCCCTTCTTCGAAATCCCCTTTTGTTAACCCTTATTTTCGGTATCGATTCTTGCTTCCCATTCTTCAAAATGCCCCTTTCACGTTTGTGAATTCACTTGGAGTGGTTGGATTCTAAGGTGTGTTTTCTTATTATTTGCGTTTAATTGATAGCAAAGCACTGGTGGATGTGCTTATTTGTTCGTTTTCTTTTAAGAATTGATAATTGAAAGCAGAGCACTGGTAGGTATGCTTTTTTATATTTTAATTTATAGTAGGGTACTTGCTGGTGTATTTTTGAATTTATTTGCTTTGAATTGATAGCAGGGCACTGGCAGGTGTGCTTATTGATTTGTTTGATTTTAATTTATAGGAAGGCACTGGTGGGTGTGTTTTTTTGTTGATTTGTTTGATTTTAATTTATATAATGGCATTTACGAGTGTACTTTTTTATTATTTGCATTTAACTGATGCCAAATCTGCACATCTGTTGTCTACGTGCACATTTGTTGTCTATGCGATTTGTTATGTAGTTATGATGGATGAACCTGAAAGTAGTAGGTAGAAAGAGGTCAACAGTAAAATTGACAATCAAGTTGCTCCGGATGGCAAGGATGATGTTGTTGATAGGAAAGAATAAGGGTTAGCTTCCCAAACCTATGATAGTTTATGAATGCTTACTAAGGTTGATGTTTTGCAAATGAAATTCAATTCAGAGGAGGATGCTTATTCTTTCTACAATGCATACGTTAAGGTCATCGGTTTTAGCGTATGAAGAAGTAGGAAAAGAATTTCTAGAGACAACAAATTTGTAGAGAGTAGGAAATGGGTTTGTTCAAAGGAAGGTGTAAGAGAGAATAAATACTTACAGCGTGTGGAACGGGTGAGAACTCCCAGGGTAGAAACTAGACTTTTTTGTAGTGCCACATTTCGTGTGTGTTATGACAAGACAATTAAAAAATATGTTGTGACCCACTTTGTAGGGGAACACAACCATCCGTTGGCAGCACCGCACTGCGTCCCCTTTTTTGTGGTCACATAGGTTTGTAATAAGTGCAGACCAAGCTAAAGCAAAAGCCATGTGCAATGTGGGTATGAGAACGAGTCCTGGGTGCCTCCTAAAGGTGAACTACTGTCTTTGGTTTGTTGATTATCACTTTATTGTGAGTTTTTATTATTATTTATTTATTTATTTATTTTTAATGTTATTGTTGTTGATCATATATTTGTGATGCTTCATCCAGGACAATCAGGCGATGGATGGACTTCACTAAATGATCGTTTTGGTTACTGAAATCTCGGCATCACAGGAAGGAATTCCTGTAAGGGAGGGTTATATGCTGCTTAGTTGTTTTACTTGGTTACTGTGTATAAAAATGAGTTTTTTGGTGTATCGGCTTTTATGCCAATTATCACTCATCGGAGTTATTAGGCTGTGAACTTTGGTGTTTATAACTATTGTTCGCTGAGTGTATATATTTCACAATTTTTCTTTAGCCCATTGTGTTGATCATGATGACCGACGAGAATTATGTTTTGTGCTGTGTTTTTAGCTTTTCTGCGGAGCTAAATTGTCATTGCATTTACATTTAGAGCTCTGCCCACAGCTTTTTATTCTGATCAAATGATTTTTTGAATTAAGCTTGAACATTTTATACTTAGAGCTCCACACTTAATAAAAATTTATTCTAATCAAATGAGTATGAGAATCAAGCTTGAAGATTTTAGACCTAGAGCTCCACCGAACAAAAATTTTATTATGATCAAAAGATTTTTAGAATTAAGCTTGGACATTTTATACCTAGAGCTCCATTGAATAAAAATTTCTGCTTATGTCTGGATAACGTATTCTTGATAGAGTTGTTTAAATAGGTTTCCTCATCAATCTGATTTAGCTCCTGGTTGCCTAGTAACTTAAGCTGACTAAGTGCCCCAAAAGATGTATAGACCTATAGAGTGGAAGGGGTTGAAAAGATTGTGTATGCTCTTCATTTCATTGCAGTTTAAATGAGAAAAAAAAATTTAAAACATAATACTAATACATAATGTTGCTGGCAACAATTGCATTACCGAAACTATTAATTTCAATTAACATAATACTAACACAAATTTACATGATAGGAGAAGCATATAATATTACAATTAGTGAGCCATATGGACCATACTTCACATAAAAACCCCTCATGAGACTATAAATTGTAATTCATCTGTGTATGCAAGGTTAGCTATCCTGAATGGGTTCCGCAACTTTTGGCATTTCTCCTGTCAACCCGATTCTGTAGATCTGTATCCATTGGAAAGCTTAATATCCTTCATGTTTGAAGACATGATTTCCTGAGGAAGAATTTGTATTGTTGCAAAATTGTACATTGGTGACCTCTTGAAGCTTCTTGCACAATGAATCTACTTCAGAAAATCTTCTAAACCATCTCAGAGCAGACATGCACCGCTAAAGAATCTCTTTGTTGACTGTATTCGGAAAACTGGAGTTTACAGCTGCAGGTTGAATTGTGTATATAGTAGTATTGTACCTTAGAGAGATCATCTCAATGCTCAAATGATCCATGCCTCAAGTCTCCTACCAGATTATAAGCAGAGATTGCCCTCTTACTTTGCCATGCCCATATACGGTAGCAAACAGAAAGACCAGAGACCATGAAACATGCATAGAGGCACTATGTCATAGTATACATAAGAGGAAGAGTAGGTTTTGGTTCAGATCAGTTGTAGTAGGGTGACCGTAGTACATTTCTTAGATCAAAGTCACTGTGTCACTGTACAAGTAAGAGAAGGAGTTGCTTTTGGTTCAGATCAGTTGAAGAAGTAGGATGACTCTAATACATCTTTGAGATCAAAGTCTCCCCGTTCGGGCAAAGGGGGAAAAGATAATGTGGGGAAAGCCTTCTGAAAGCTCTCCAATAACTGTTACACAAAGGTACAACAATTCAGATCAATTGTGGCTATATAACACTATATTTCAACATTTAAAGCAACTTAGTTCTGCAGAGTAGTAAAACACTTGTTACTTTAGAAATATAATCTAAATGGGGTTTACTGATTGCTTTGGAGTCGGAATATACACTAAACCATCCATTTTACTGATGTGTAGTGTCAGTTGGATTTCCAATTCCTATGTCCAAGGACAATATTCATATTTCTTAATATTATAAAGCAATAGAGAGTATTTTAGCCGACTAAAATTTTGGTAGTAAAAAATGTGGGACTTTAGGCGACCAAATTTTTAGTAGCCAAAAGAAGAACTCTTTGCCAACTAAAATTTTAGTAGCTAAAAATGTAGAACTTTAGGCGACTAAAAGTTTCGTCGCCGAAAATGGTCTAATTTAATTTAATGTCTAACCTTTTGGCAACTAAAATTTTAGTTGAAAATTGTATACATTTGGCAACTAAAATAATTTTAGTCGCTAATTACCTTTACCGACAATTCTTTGACGATGACTATTGCGACCAAATAATTTAGTTGCTAAAACCCTTCGGCGACTAAAAATTAACTTTTGGGGACTAAAAATTTAGTCGCCAAAAGTGAAAATTCTTGTAGTGTATGATTCATTAGTAAAAGTTATGACATTTTGTTAATCTTATTATGATTGTGGAGAAAAAAGTTGTGGTTATGATTCATTAATAAAAGTTATGACATTTTGTTAATCTTATTATGATTGTGGAGAAAAAAAGTTGTGGTTATGATTCATTTTAGTAAAAGTTATGATTTGTACTACCAAAAGTTATGATTTGTCATGGTGAATCATAATAAAAAATGTTATGATTCAAATGTTATGATAATTGATTAGAAATAACTATATTTGTTATGAGTTGTCATTATATTGTTATGATTTATAGTGTCTTTGTTATGACACTTTGGTGAATATTATGACATTGTTATGATTCATTGTAGTATTGTTATAATATTTGAAAAAAAGTTATGATTCTTTCTGTAACCTGTTACATGACCGATTTAGCAGGTCATTTTTTATGATGTGGCACGATATGGACCATACAATAAGTGCATATCATATGCCCTTTTATAAGGTGCACATTGTAAACTACCCCAATTGGCATATCTTCATTGTATCATGCGTGTCCCCTATAATTACATAAAAGTAAGGACTAATAAGATAATATAACAATAGTAATTAAGTATCAATAAATAAATTGCATAGAATATTTTTGACAAGTGCAAAAGGAAAAAACATAGGGTCAAGTTGTGGATTGTTTTGATATTATAATATCAACATATTAGACTAGATATTGAAATGAAATATTTGCAAGACCTATTGAAAATTTAAAAACTACACTAGCTACTGCTTTAAATTAATACTTAATTATTAAAGATTAGTATTTTGCATCATAAAGTTACTGTGGTTTCTCAACATTCTTGAACTTATGTGTAACTCACTACTAATAAATTTTTTTATTTTTATTTTTTACAAACGTACTATAGCCGTACCCGTATCTTACTTTTTTAAGTTTTGTCAGATTGTCAGACATCAGATTCAGATCGTGATCGTATCGTGATCCGCATCAGATCCATATCTGTGCTTTCTAGACAGCACTACACAGCATAGAGATAGATTACTTTGCAACAGTGGGATTATCATCTGCAAGTAAAGGAATCAAACTGTTAGCAAATTAAAAGAGGTCCTTGTGTCTTTTCAATCACCTGACCAATTGTAGACACCCCATTTTTGACCGTCCTCAAGACTTGGACGTCACCGTTTGAACACTCGGTGATCATCCATGTTCGTGTTCGTTTTGAGTTCTCGGAGGTCTCGGCCGCACGCCTCGCCTCAAGACCTCTCAACTTGACTGTTTTGTGCTTGGTTGTGGGCCAAGTATTTGTGTTTCTATTTTGAGGGAAGAAGGCGGCTTGTTTGCTATTTCCTCAACCCACCGGCCATAGTCTGAGGTCACCGGCCATGTTTTATTACAACCGGCCAATAGTTTTGGCCGATTGACACTATAGTTGGTCGGCCGGCCATTGATTTGGTCAATCGGCCACCTTTTCTGGCCGAGATCTTTTCTTTGCCTTTTTCAGGCATTGTGCATGCCAGCTGTGCCAGCTGGTGAGCACAGACTCTGCCCTCCATACATGTGTATGGAGGGATTTCATCATTGTTTAGCTTCTCTTGGAAGCTTTGCAAATTGGTTTTTCTATAAAAGGAGGGCCTCCCCTCCCTTTCTAGGGGTTGATTGATCTGATATACAAGATATATATCACTCTCTCTCTATATCTCCCCCTCTCTCTAGTTGTGTGTGTAATAGTGTTCAAAAATGTGTTTTTGTTCCTATTTTTGTACTAAGGCACCTAGTGTTACACTATACTTTGGTTACTGAGGTGTTGAGGGTTTGATTTCAGAGTTTTTGAGTTGGTTTTGATCAAAAGGAGGTGCTGGAGTTGGTGTTCTTGAAGTGTTCTTCAAGGGTGAGAACTTACCATTTTATTCCCCATTTTTGCTTAAGGTTTTAGACCTATTTGCATATTGTTTCGAGCTTAGTGTATAACTGATAAAAGTTCTGTATTTTCATGCTTGTTATAGTTGCTTAAGGTCATTTTGGTGTTGGGGGTTGTCTACTCTATCTTCAGCCTTGTTTGACTCCCTTTTGTGCCTTCCTCTTTGGGCTTTGGAACCCTTCGTGTATTGACCTTCTTACCACTGAAATCCAGAGGATTTCTAGTGGTAGAGAAGTGGTTTTGAGGTCTTGTATAGGGGAGGGACACCCCTCTCCCCTTATAACTCATTTGCTTGCATTTAAGGCTCATAAAGGTAGCATGTTTGCATAGCTTTATTTGGCTCCATTTCAGAGGGTATTTGGTGTTAGTTTATCATGTTAGACCTCTGTTTCATGTTGGTTCGATGGCCTATTGTATGCATCATGCACTTGCTTTGTAATCCCCTCTATTGTCATAACATGTACCATGCATTTAGACCATCATGCTTGCATGTTTTAGCTTGACTTCATGAAGCTTTTATCCATGTTATGACATGTTTAAGCTCTGTTTGGTGTTGATTTGGTCATGTTTGCCATGTTTTGTATGGCTACCATGTATTCTAGCTTGTTAGCTTTGAGTGTGTGAGTCATGAACATGCTTTATTTGGGTTATTTGAGTGATTTGGAATCACTTATCATGCTATTTCAGTCCATGCCCCATGCTTGTATGCTTACATTTACCATCCTTTCAATGCTTTAAAGAGTTGTTCTTTTGTGTCTTAAAATAGGTCATTGTGCATGCCACTTTGTTTAAGTCCTTGGGCTGCCATATCAGTGGGTTTTGGGGCTCCTTTTGGCATATTATAGCTCTGTTTTTCTTTGAATAATCCATGCCTTGTGTGGTTGAGGTAGTTGTAGTGGAGTGCTCTCTTTGTGGCCTTGAATACCCTTTGCTTTGCGCCCTTTTCTTAGCATGTTTTTGGCCTTGTTTCGTGCGTGTTTTAGCCTTATTTTGGTCTGCCCCGGGACTATTTTAAGTCATCTTGGCTCTTTGGGGCTTGGTTGATATGGCCATGGTTTGAACTCCTTTGTTAGCCTTGAGTTTTGGGCTTTGTTGCATGCCTTACTTGCATGGTTTGGTTGATTTGGCATCATCCTTTACACATTTTCAGAGCTTGTCATGCTTATGATTTGTCCATATTTGTCTCTTTTTAATGTGCTTGAGAGTCGACTCTTCTCGTGCCCAAGTGTTGGACCTTCATATATGTGCACGTTTGGGTGTATTTTGTCCATCATTTCTTGGCACTTTGGCCACTGTTTTGGACAGGGCTGAGGCCTATCCATCCTTAGTGTAAGTCCATGGATCATGCATTTATGCATTGTTGTAGGCTTATCGCATTGCATGCTGTCGCATCCTTGTGGCTGGTATCATTGTTGCATGCCTATGACTTTGTGTATTCCCATATCTAGGTTGCATTGTGGTATTGCATACTTGTTACATTGCCATGATGTTTGCATGTTAGGTTGCATCACATTGTATTTTGACATACTCATGTTACATTGCCTTACATTCCCATGTTGCATTGCATTGGTTACATGCTTCGTATTTTATACTAAGATACACATTGCATTATGTTTGGTTTGGGGTGTCAAACCAAACATGAGGAATGAGGGACGTTTGTACTTGAAGTGACGACCTCAATCCTCGGTCGCCGACACTCTTGATTCAGTATGATAGAGTGTGTAGCATTCATTTGTTTTGTTGCATTCATTCATATTGATTTGCGCACTTGACATCTTTGGCCACCGTGCATCGAAATGCGTAATTGGTGGCCCGAGGGTCGAGAGCCATATTCCCTTGAGTTCTTAGTATGATAGGGAGGGTGGTCGTGCATACATTATCTTGTAAATGCCTTGCCATGCACTGTTTGTCCTCTGCTGCAGCAAAACCAGTATTCTGCAGGAATAAATGGCCGGTCAGCCGCTTTCAGTGCCGGCCGACTACCAAAATCAAGCCGGTGATCCCATTTTTGGTCGATGACCATATTTCCATGGCCGGTGGTATTTTCTCTTGGCCGGTGGCATTCCAAAGTTCTCAGGGAGTGGTTGAGAAGCAACTTTAGGATTTTCACAATTCTCAGAGGTGTAGAACAGTGCAAACAGAGGCAACATGTGGCATGACATCGGGTTTCTGAGCAAGGCGAATCGAGCATGCATCATCCAATCATTTCGAGGCGGGGCTGTGGCGGCCTTTTGAATTTCATACTTAGTTTATTTTGTAATTAATTTGTTAATTAGTTAAGGGTCTGTAATAATTAATTAGCTAGAGTAGTTAATTATTTATTTGGTTTGTATTATTCTTTCGGACCCTCCGTCGAGAGGGCGAATTTGTAATAAGTGTGTGTGCGTGTGTGAATGTCTTCCAACCCCACGTCTTTCTCCATTTTACTTACCTGCTTTTGATGGTTAGTTTTAGGTCATGTCTCAATTAGCATACCTTATGTTAGCATGTTTGCATACATTCATTCGTATTGCATGCATCGGGCTCGGCGCATCATACTAATTGCATAGCATTTTAATTCCAACTTGAATACGTGTATCGAGTTGCCGCATTTCACATGTCATTCTTAGAATAGCTGAGCCTATTTTAGTTGCATTTTACATGTGTTGCATTAGCCATCTTAACATGAACTAGGATCATGCATGATTCCTAACTAGTTTCTTGTTTTGGCTCGGAGTACTAGGTAAGCTTTTATGCTTTAGCATCTTGCATGAATGTGAGTGTTGCCATGATAGCATGCTTGCCATGAGACTATCTCGCCTTTGTGATATAACCTCAATGCCTATGGGTGAAGGTTGGGTTGCTTGAGTTGGAATAATTCGAAACCCGTGTTTTAGCCTACTTAAAGTAGCAAACTTCAATCCATTTTCAAAACAAACTGATATGCGATGCTTTGTTCCAACCTAGGCAATCCAAATTTATACTTGTATGTCAGGCATCACATAGTAATTCTAGGCTAATAAAACCGAAATAAGAGCACATGTGTTTTCAAAAACTCGATATCATGCTTAGTAGTGGCCGATCTTTGATTGGGCGAGCGGGGGTGCTCATGAAATGACCTTTCCCAATCGTACCCAAGTTCCCGAGCCGAGGCAACTTTGGTGATGACAGACATGTGGCCTTAGGCACGAGTCAGGGTTTTCTAAATTCCCCCAAAATAAAATATTTAGGTGGCGACTCAGATTCGCAAAGCAAGTCCATGTTTGGCACTTCTTTCTAAAAATCAGTTTTTCAAAACGATTTGCCGGACTTGGACTCTTTGGTGATTTATCAATCTCGTATTGCACTTTGCAAGATCAGATTAAGAACCGTAACATTGAGTCCGAACTGTAGTGAGCCCTAATGAACAAAACAGGATTCCCCCCCGGGACGTTCGGGGACGTCTACACCAATATGTGGACATTTTCCGACCATTGGTCTTGGAAGAGTTTAAAGCATAGTTGCATAGTTCCTTTCTGGAGATTACTTCTTCAGAAGAGATGAGTTGTGGCAGTCTATCTGTGTTGTCAGTTGAGAGAGTTGATGATTTTCATATTGTTCACTATGTCCACAATGACGATGTTCCTGCAGGATGTAAAAGCTGTTCAGAAAACGACCTCATTTTGCTTACACGATAGCCTTTGCAAAATTCGTCACATGATGTTCACATGGTTGGAAAGGTTTGTAATTTATTAATTTATGCTATTTGTAACATTCAAGACATTAATTGGGTATGAAAAGAACTTACCTTGCAGATGCTAATCCCACTGCACAACACTGAAGCACTACACAACAGCTTGGGATTTTTTGTATGCAAGGGACAACCGGTGGAACAACCGGTGAGACATTCAACTGGTTGTTCAGTGGAACCCCCTCCAACGTAAACACAAAGTATTTTGGTAAAATCTGCCAGCTCCTCAGTTTGGTAAAATTTTTGGACCGTTCTCATTTTGATGGAAGCATTGGAGATAAAAAAAAGTTACATTTTTTCACCAAATTCAAATTTGGTAATGATTCTGCTTAAATGTTGGAGATGGTGTTAGTGGATTGAATTGTGAGGGTAAAATTGAAAATGTGGCCCAAAAAATATTTGAAAATCTGGGCTCATTAATTTGGAGTATGATTTCCGTTCATAGGACCAGCCCATAAGTATTCTTATTTTTTTAACCTTGTTGACAAGTATTTTAAGAAAATTGGTCAACAAATGTTTAATTTTTTTTTTGGTTATGATTTTTAATGGCAAGCATTTAAATAATATACAATTATTTTAAACTATTTAATAAAATTCATATTTTTTTAATATTTAAATTTGAAATGTTTTTTAGTGTCACAAAATTTAATTATTTTTTATTTTGTTTTGAAAAATTAAAATCACTATAAAATAACAATTTTTTAAAAATATTATCTTAATCTTGAAAGTTTATGATATTGAAGGCTTATACTTTTGTTTTTGAATTAAAAATGAAAAAAAAAAAAAATCATACAAAAAAGAGAATGAAAACATAACAATTGACATAGTAAATTTAAAATGAGAAATAGTAACATTTGCATAGGTGTAAAAAAATATATTAAAAAAATGTGAAAAATGTAAATTGGAGTTCTAAATTCTTTTTTTTTGTTTTTTTTGTTTTTTGGCTTTACTTGGATTTTAACCAACACCATAGAACCTAATTACAAATGACTTGTACCAGGGCACATACATATAGTTGGAGAGCATACCAATTATTCATAGGTTGTCAATGCTAAAATTTAAAGTTATAATGCTGCATTGTTAATTTCAAGTTGTTAACGATTCGATGGATACCCATACCCATGTGAGACATTTGGTAGAATATTTGGTAAAACATTTGGAGCCTCTAACATTACTTAATTACAATTTCTATCAACCTTATAAATGGTATACAAATGGAATGGTGACATTACAATTTAGGTTGAATTATATCACAGTTACAAGTGAGGAAACCAAAGTGATATTTTAGTGAAAGTTTGAAAGTATGTGTAATTAACCTATGAAATTTTGATCCACTTTGAGAGTCAAAATTAATGCCATACTTGACATAATTACATTATTTTTTTAAAAAGACTTTAACCTACATAACAAATCATCATTTCCAGCAATCACTAGATAGTTGTATGGATATTTTAAAAAAATAAAAATAAAAGATGTTTGTCATTTTTTTACATTAAAATGTGTATTTTGCTCTTATTTATCCTTATGTATACACATCTATCTCCATTAGTTCTGTTTAATTAAATTTTACTAAAAAAAGATATTGACATAATTATTTATAAAAGTTATTATATTTTTTCAAACATTAAAAACTCAGTCATTATAATTTTTCCATTTTCAACAAGAAGAAAAAAACAACAATAGAAAATTACAATTCAGTATATCTTTTCCACAATAATAATAATAATAATAATAATAATAATAATAATAATAATAATAATAATAATAATAATACCACCAGATCAGTGAAAAAGTTTACCAACTTTGATAAATAAAGTTGTAACTTTTTTTTCTTCATAAATTTATAAATATTTTGTGAAGCCACCACTTACTAATTAAGAGATCAAAGTAAGTGTGGGTGTTGATTTTCGACCACACAATCAAAAGGGTAACTCAACTGCAGAGTACCGACAGAATAGATTAAACCCAATAACCTATAACAAGAAGATGAGAATCCGGCAGAGGTTTGCCCACCCGGGGGCACTCCGACAATCAAGTCAGTAATTTCTCAAAGATATCAAATCAAGTATTTAACTCACTAGCCACTGCTCACAGTATATCACACATACCTGAGACCCACGAGGTGCCTTGTTTTTATAACTGGCAGTGACCTGATCCCTCTAGAAGTCTCACTTCAAGGCTCAATGCTTATTCTAGACCCTCAACTGGATAAGGATAAACCCTTTTTGTGCCTTATCCTTATCCAGATTGAGATCCTCTTTTGTTATAGGGCTCTTGTCCCTTATCCGCTTATCTCGGATTCCGATATCTCCGCAGATAACCTTGGCTTAGCCGAGATCATCTCGGCAACATGATCAAACCATGTGACGCCTTAGCTGACACTTCGACATCACCTTGGTCACGTGCTTTTATTCACAAAATATGTCCCCACAACTGCCCCTTAGGTTCTATTACCTCGGCAATCTGAGGTGATGGAACCTACATCGTTTGCCCATACTATATGTTAGCTAATAATTCATTCTTCTCTTCGACCGAGATTATGACTTGTCGGTTTCAAGTACCCAGGACTCAGTTGCCTACTATATCAAGAACCAAGAACCAATTTTTTCAATGTCTTAGTCGAGATTGTTCCTATAGCCAAGGTTATTGCCTCATTACTTCAAGAGTTTCAAGAGTTCTAACTGCGCATGAGCTATCACGCAGAGTCTTTTCAACCGTTTCCTCCACGTGTCTCTGTCCCATTGGCTCGTACCTGACATGCACTATCAAATTGCCTCGCTTCTGCCCACACCGCCTGACAAGCACGTCGCCTAAGGTCTTCATTATGTTTTGTTGCCTTTTCACATTTTTCACAAAACTCTCTCTTCTCGCTTCATCTTTTCACTTTTGCAATCATAACCTCTCTCTACTCTCAGACCTTCTCTATCTACATTCCGTCATTTTCAACCTTTCAAATCTCTGCAACTGTGCTCCGTTCATTATTTTCGGCGAAGCATTCATTGTTTTGCTCTGCTCATTCTTGTCGTCTGACTTCGGCAACCTCTGTTCTGGTGACGTTTCCTCGGTTTTACTTGGTGAGTTCTAATTTCTTCTTTCTACCTTCAGCTCTTTACTGTCCCTCGAACATGTCATTGTTGTGCAATATCTCTTGCTCTTGGATTTGCCTTGCATTGTATCTGTAATTGTTATTGTATTGCAATTAAATCTATATCCACACTCATACTTTGTTTTTTTTTCATTATAAACAAATTCTTGCTCTTGAATTGGTTCTGTGTTGTTCAATTTGTCCCTGTGTTTGAAGTATTGCTCGTTGTTTTTGCACATTTGCACACATCCACTCAATGTTCACGAATTTTGTTTGTGCTGTATATGCATATCTATTTTCTTGTTCTTTAACTCTTTCTTGATTCTGAATTATGTTCTTCTTTTTATTTCTTCGTGCATTTTCAAGATTCTTGCCTTCGATTTTTGTTTCTGTAGTCCTAGGTTTGGGATTTGCTCTAGAACCCTATTCTTTAGGAAAACTGAAACAAGAACCTTATCTAAGCAACCAGAGACTTTCCTTTAATTTTTGCCGAGGTCCTTAAATCTTTACCAAACTTCTTACCAAAAATCTGTTAGCAAAAACCCTTCCTTATCGTGATAATGGGAATGTTCAGGTGGAAGGTAGATACCCTAATCAAATTAGAATATTTTCGGCAAGTGTTTTCCATCCCAGTTGATGTTCAAATCAAGATGGGTGGGAAGGAGGACTTTATCATGCCAGGTACGGACTGTATGCCTTTCCCTGTAGTTGCTTTCATTGAATGTAGACTTCTGCTCTCCTTGGACATTCTTTTTCGGGAAATCCTTCACTATTACAAACTTAACCCCATGCAGCTAGCCATCAACTCATATAGAGTTATTAACGGTATAATCGAACTAGTACGCCAAGAAAAAGCTAAGATCACACTAGCCGACATCCAGTTCTGTTACACCATGTGTGGCCTTAAGTCTGACAAAGGCTACATGTACTACCCCATGCCCAGATCTACTGCCTTCAAACTTATAGCCGACCTTCCAAACTTCAACAAAGGTGCTGGAGATGACTACTTGATCGTCTCAGGGCAACTGGGAGTTTGCACTTGATGACGATTTTTATCTCTTTCCTCTACGCCAAGCAGTGTTTAGAGAGGATGAGGGTAAGAACTGAGTCATCCTATAACTCTATCTCTGTTAAGACTTGTTAATTCATCTATATATTCTAATGTTTGCTTTTGCTTTTGTAGTTCTTCCTCAGCTTCGGTAGTCTTACGTTCCAAGTCAAGATCTAAAGAAGCTTCTAGATCTCCTCGTTCAAAAATGCAAAGCCCTTATTCTACTGAATTACATCCCCATGTACAAGTCTCCGTTGCCAGACATCCCCAAACGAAGCAGGACTTCTCTATCTGCAGCAACTCCACCAACCATTCCACCACCAAGGCCAGACCAAGCCTCCACGTCAGATCCAGTAGAGTAACCATCCACCTCTGCCCTACAGTTGATTCCACCATCTCAACGTCAACGCCGATACTAAGCTTCGCCAAACGCACCGATTGGTAAGACTTAGAGCTGCAAACGCCGAGAATCTAAGGCGTCAGCTTACGATCCTACTAATCCCCTAATTGCCTTTCCTGCAATCCACTTTGACACTAGAGTTATTGTTGTTGCAATCGCCGATAATATGGATGGCAATAAAGCCGTTGTTGAAGACCTCCTGGCCGACTTGCCAGGAGTGGGTTGTGACGGCCTGGTTCATTTCCTTTTTTTCTCCTTCTTTCTTTGCTTCGTTCTCCATGTGCATTCGTTGGGTTAGAGATCTCCGGGATGGTTCCCTAGATTGGAGTTCTAGTGTCCTTTTGTTCAGTATTAAATTTTGTTTGTTCCAGAGGGTGCACGGGTGAGTTCGGGGTGCCGGGGACGAAGTTGAAACTTTGAGCTGCTGGGCCAGGACTGCACGGGCGGAGCCCTAGGCTGCACGTGCGGTATTGGACCGCACGAAGGGGGAGTGGCGCAAGCGCCAAGCTTGACACCCGTAAATTGGCTCGCCTAAGAGCGCCTGGCGGAGAAAATGGCCGACGAAAGCGCCAACCGGCAAATCGAACTCTGTTTTTTGTATCATTTTGATCCAAATATATCTCTCATTATACTCATCTCCCTCTCACTCTAAAACATATATTTCTCCCCCTTCTCTCTAGAAAACCTCCTAAAACTTCTATACACTTTGATTTTGCAAATTTGTGGGTCAAGATCTTCATCATCTTTCTCTCAATCTTGAAAATCCAAAGCTAGGGCTTCACTTGGGTGTTGGAGATCCAAAGTTTTTCTCATCTTTGAGGCTAGGCTTTCAACTCATCTTTCTTCATCAAGCTTTAAGGTAGGGATTTCTTGAGTTATATATATAGTTTTGCTAGTTTGGTGTTGATTTAAAAATATTCTTAAAGTTTTGTGCTAGATTTTAGATTTTGGTTCAAAATATTGAGAATCTTGAATATGGGTTTGAAATCTCTAACCTTTACAAGTTCTTAAGGGCTTCTCTCTATTAATCACATGATGAATGATTATGATGGAGTTTCTTTTAGAAAATGATGAAGTTTTGGCTTTCAATGAAAACTCTAGAAATTGGGGCTTTTGAAAAATAATGAAGATGTCTTGAAATTATTTATTTTCTTGTATCAAGAGGATGTATGAGAGTTAGTCTCACCAAATGTCTAGCAAAATAGCAACTTTTGATATAGGTATATATATCTAAATGGAGGCCCTCTTTTATAAATTCTTTGATAAAAGCATATTTGTGTAGAGTGGTAAAGTGGTGAGTTGTTGAGTGCCTTAAGTGTTGTAAAATACCTAATTGTAAAGTAACGGGAAGCGAAATGAATGATGACATGTTAGCCATGTTGAAAGTTTGGTCATGACGAATTAATGTTGAGGAATTGTTGTGGTGTGTCGAAGACACATGGCTATTGTGTGAAATGAAAGAGTAATTATGCGTTGGAGACGCATGGGTATCTTGTGGAAGAACACGGTAAGGAGGAAATGGAAATGTGATGTTGAACATGGTTGTAGACACACTTCTTTTTGTTAAATTTAGAAGAATGCTATGAGTTAGTAATTGTTGCATCATATTCTCTATTGTTTTAAAGTCATCATTACATATCATGACATGAGTTGGAAAAGCATTCATTTTGAGAAAGATCATTGTAATGAGAACTAATGGAAATGTGTATGGGGTAAATACGTTGGTAAGTCCGGATAGAGAGTGTAGATGAATTTGATAAGTTGGCCTGAGTGTCCAGGATGAAAGACCCGAAAGCCGCGCGGATAGGTGTCGAGCCTTCCGGTTAGCACCGGTAAAAATGACAGTTTGGTAGTGCTCGTAGAGACTACTTGCAGGCACCAGCCTAGGGATTACCAGTGTTGTATTTACCACCCTTGTTGATTTAAATATTGGAAGTTTGAAATTGATGAGATTGCTAAATATTATTGAGAACATGATGATTTTGAAATCGTGCATGGAAATAAAATTCTCTTTCATCATTGGCACTTGCATGGCATTGCATATGCATTTCTTTTAACGTTGATGGGTTGGCATAACTGTATATACTTTGTGAGGAATCTCTACTGGGCTTTATGCTCACCCCTATGGGAATTGGTACAGGTAAGGATGTGGTGACCCCTTCAAGCTAAGGGCGTGGAGATATTTTGAAGAAGAGTACTTCAACTCTTATTTGTTGTGATATTTGTTGTAAGCCAAGGGCTAATGTGTTTGGATCCGAGAGACCATTATGTGTAACCGGGCTATTGCCTTGGAACTTGTAAGCCCTTGAGGGCCTTATTTGTTGTGATTTAATAATTTCTTTTACATGCTATCGGTTCATGCACTAGTTGTAAATAAATGTATAATGGCATGTGGGAATATTTTGGTAAATATTGGAACCATGTAAATGGATTTGGTTAATGTCTCATCTTGAAGTGGGTTGATGTGATAGTTATGTGGGATTATTTTCGGGGCGTGACAGGTTACAGTTCAATCTTCCCCATCCCAATCTCAACCCAAGCCTAAGCCAAAAAGGGTAAACAGGGTTAAGGCAAAAACCTCTGTTACCCAAGTAGATTCTGAAGATACTGTGTCGATCTCCAAATTGGCCGAGATCGAGAAGAACTCTTCTGCCACTGAAAAAAGGCCTGCCGAGCCATCTAAAAAACGGCAATAAAAAAGGCCGAGGTTCGATGGTGCAGTGCAATCTGGTGCCTTCAAAGCCGATGAGCCTTGGGCTCCGGCGATTATGGTTGGGGATCGACTGATGATAGCTAGCGACAGTGCCGTCGATAGTATTGAGGTCGGTGTCGCTCTCTCCACCATTATTCTTTTGCCTACCGATCTGAATCCTATGGCCAAGATCAGTGAATATGAAAACTTTGCTTTAATGATGCAATATTCTATCCTAGTAAGTCTTCAATACTTGTAATTTTTTCATTTTGGTTTTCTGTTGCACTTAAGCAATTTTTACTAACTTGTTTGTTCCTTTCCTCCTAGGCCATTCAACATGCTCACTCCTTTGCAACGAAAGCCGAGGATTTCAAGAAAGAGCTGGTCCACAAGACCCAAGAAGCTGCTAGTTTCCTTGCCTCCCTCAACAATGCCAAGGCCAAAATGAAGATTCTTTGAATCGTGCCAAGGTTGCCGACATGCAAGACTAAGACGAGAGAAGGTTGAGGCACCAAGTCCGTGGCTAAGGTGCTAGGGGCCGAGGCCAAAATTTCCAAAGTCGAGGCTAAGCTCCAAGAGGTCTTCTTGACCAAGGCGACTGAAATCAAGGCGATTGATGAAAAGGCTTACGCCAAAGGCTAAGCCGACTTGCGTGATGTCTATAAAGCCCAGGTCAACCAAGCCTACAACCGAGGATTTTATCTCGTTTAGACAGAAGCCTTTAACAAACTTTCTATCCCAATGGATTCTCCCCTCCGAGACATTAACCAGCTCAGCGTCCCCTTCCTTCCCTCTACAAAAGACTCTGATGACGAAGCTAAAAAAGAGGAAGCCGAGGCTGAGGATGTTGATGAAGAGGTGGAGGTTGCTGCTGGGGCCAAGTCCTCCACTCTGAATGATCAAGTCCTAGACTTAACTCAACATGAGGAGGAAGAAGTCCCTAAAAGTGCCTCTCCCGAGAAGATAACCTTTGAGGCCGAGGTCCAGATGGCCGAGAAGAGTCTTGACTAGACCCTTAATGAAATCAACGCTGAGATCTTGGTTGAGAAGATTGCCAAGAAGCCCTCCCAGCTGTCTACCAAGGTTGAAACATCATCAACCGCTGAAGCAAGACAGTCTATTTAGAGTTTTTTCCTTACTTGTACTTTTCTTCTTTTAGTTGTAACTTTTTGTTGTTTGAACAATTTTAAGTTTCAATTTAGCCGATGTGCCTTCTTTTGTATCTGAACAAGTTGTCTTCTTTGTCAGGCCGAAGTGCCTTCTTATAATAGAACAAGTTCTCTTTGCATGCATGCTTTATATTTCCTTCTAAGTGTTGAATACTTGTCTTTGTGCATGTTTACTTCTTCGCTTTTATGCCTTGCATGTTTCCATACTTAGAATATTATTGCAATTCTTCTAATATACCTTAACTGTGTAATCACTTTGGGTTGGAATATCTCAGACAAGTATCACATTAGATGAAAACCTTTACTGTTTTTCTCGACCAACACTTAAAAATATTTCATCAAAATATTCTTACTAGTGATGCTTCTTTACTTGTACTTGCTATTCTCTGGCAAGACTTCGCCATTCCAAGTCTAGCACCTTGGCTGGGTGTCTCAAACAATTACACTTCGGGTATAGTACAGTACTCTCATCTTGGATTGACTCACCGGATTGTTCCTTCTATCCATGATCTCGGATGAAATTTTCAGAAAATTTCACAAGTGTTATGCATAACTTGTTATGCTCATTCTCACTTACTGCCCCCTAATGTGAACCTAGGTATCGCTTATGTTCACATTAAGCATACATCTTCAATTTTTGCCGAAGTTTGATTCAAACACATCTTTAGCTGAGGTTTTTCTACCTTGGTGTCTCTGTTAATCTGACTAGATCAAATTTAGTTCAACTCGGCCGTCATGGAAAGTCTAAGTTACTTATCATGTCTTATTCGAAAATATCGCCAACTTAGTTCAACTCTACCATATGGCAAGTTTTAATTCAACTCTTATGATATGGCAAGTCTAAGTTATTCGTCATGTTTCATTCGAAATATCGTCAACTTAGTACAACTCTACCATATGGCAAGTTTTAATTCAACACTACCATATGGTAAGTCTAAGTTATTCGTCAAGCATTAATCGAAAACATCGCCAACTTAGTTTAACTCTACCATATGGCAAGTTTAAGTTATTCGTCATGTTTCAATCGGAAACATCGCCAACTTAGTTCAACTCTACTATATGACAAGTTTGAATTCAACTCTACCATATGGTAAGTCTAAGTTATTCGTCATGTTCACCATGGGAACATCGTCATAAGATTGTTTAGTCCTATCGCACTAGTATCAACAATAACCCAGAAAAAGAAATTCGAGCTAACATTTTATTAATATTTCGGCTAATAAAATCATTACATGAAACTCAAAAAGCAGAAAACTAATGGTAAAAAAATTTCAAATTGCTTGTGTTCTAAGGTCTTAACAACTCTTTGCCATTAGTGTCTTCAAGTCGACATGCCCCATTGTCGGCAACCGAGATGATTCTGTAAGGCCCTTCCCAGTTTTGGCCAAGTTTTCCCTCCCTAGGATCCTTCTTATTCCCAACGAATTTTCTAAGGATGAGGTCCCCAACCTTGAACTCACTTAGGTTGACCTTCTTGTTGTAAGTCCTAGCAAGCTGCTGCTGGTATGCCCCTAGCCGAATTGCTACTTTCTCCATTCTTTTTTCTAACAAATCCATATCTCGGGCAAGAAATGCCTCGTTGGTTCCATTCTCCATTTCTTAGGTTCTGATACCAGGGATGCCGACTTCCAGTGGGATGACTACTTTAGTGCCATATGCCATAGCAAAAAGAGATTCCCCAATTGATCTTTTCGGCATAGTCCGATATGCCCATAGTACATTGGACAATTCTTCTACCCACTTTCCCTTAGCTGCTTCCAGTCCCTTCTTGATCCCATCCAAGATGGTCTTGTTGGATGCCTATGCCTATCCATTACTCTGGGAAAAACTGAGGGTAGAATAATAGTTTTGATCTTATACTTGGCACAAAAACTTCTGATCAACTCACTATCAAACTGGGTACCATTGTCTGCCACAATGGCTCTTGGAATCCTAAACCTAGTGATGATATTTTTCCTTGATGTTTTTCTAGATAAAGTTATTCACATCAATAACTTGAATCTTCGCAAGGGATTCAGCCTTTATCCACTTTGTAAAGTAATCTGTGGCTACTAGCAAGAACTTTCTCTGTCCAATTGCCTGGGGCAATTGTCTAACTAGATCCATGCCCCACTGGGCAAATGGCTAGGGATTGGATACTGGATTCAGATCTTCTGCTGGCTGATGTATCAAAGGTGCAAACCTTTGACACTTTTCATACTTCCTTACATAGGCTTCAGCATCCTTCTGCATATAAGGCCACCAGAATCCTTGATATATAGCCCTATGAGCAAGTGATCTGCCCCTAATATGGCTTCCGTATACACCTTCGTGGATCTCGTACAAGAAGTCCTCAACCTAGGATGGATGTACGCATTTCAAAAAGGGCCCAGCGAAGGACATTTTGTAAAGATGGCCTTCTGCTGACAAGCAGAACCTAGCCAACTTCAATCTGACTTTGTGTGCTTTTTTTTTTGTCTGCTGGTAGCCTGCCATCTCTGAGAAACATAACTATGGCATCCATCCAGCTTGGACCCATTTTTATGCACATTGCTTCATATTTTGTGATGAGGGGTTCTATACTTGGGCCTGACAGATAATCCACTATTATTGTCATGACCTTTCCTGATTTCATGCACTAGCTAGGTTAGCCAAGTCATCGACATAACTGTTGTTATCTCGGCTAACTTTTTATAGCCGGTAATCCTAGAACAATGCGAGTAGCCTGACAACCTCTTTGACATAGGCTATCATCCTTTCATCTCGCCACATATTCACTGTTGCTTGATTCACAATAAGTTGGGAGTCACAGAAGACTACTACCTCATCAGCTTCCATTGCTGCTGCTAGCCTTAGTCCAGCAATCAGTGCCTCGTACTATGCTTCGTTGTTTGAGGCCTTGAATCTCAAATGGATTGATTGTTCTATCATTCGCCTCTCTGGCGATACCAAAATCACTCATGCCCTCGCTCTTTGACGGTTTGAACTTCTATCAACAAACATGTGGAAGGAATCATCGATGTAGATGTCGCAGGGTTTTGGTTGCTTTGTCTTCTTCGCTTTTCTCGGGCGTAGGTCCTTTAGCTTGCTTGGGTTTCATTTGGTTCTCTTGGACATCCTAAGCCGCAACTCACCAGAGCCCGCAACTCACCAGAGCCCGCCTTGGGAAGGCACCAAGAGTGAACTCGGCCACAAAGTAGGCCCGAACCTAGCCCTTTATTACTGTTCTAGGCCTGAATTCCAAGTCATATTGGCCCAGCACCACTGCCCATCTGGCTACTCTGCTTGTCAGATCTCCATGCTGCAATAAGGATTTCAGGGGATGCTTAGTCAGCACCACAATCTTGTGGGCTTAGAAGTAGTGATTCAACTTTTTGGAAGCCATAACCAAGGCTAGTGTCAGCTTCTCCAAGGGCATGTACTTGGTTTCTACACTTGGTAGGGTTTTATTTAGATAGTATACTGCCCTCTGTTCCCCCTCATCTTCGCAAAATACCACCGCACTGACAACGTGGTCTGATACCGCCAAGTACATGAATAGTTCTTCTCCAGGTTTTGGAGTTGACAAAACTAGAGCTGTTGTTAGGTACCTCTTTAAGTCGGCAAGGGTGACTTCGCATTCTTCTATTCATAAACAATCTGTGGCCTTTTTCAACAATTGAATAAATGGTTTACATTTATTGGAACTTCGGCTGATAAACCTGTTTAGGGCTGCTGTTTTGCCGGTCAAAATCTGGATTTGCTTGGCTTTTGTCGGACTCTTTAAGTCAATGATGGCCCTGATCTTATCTTGGCTTGCTTCTATGTCCCCTCTTGGTGACTAGGTATCTTAGAAACTTATCGGATCCAACTCCAAATGCACATTTGAAGGCATTGAGCTGAAGTTGACATGTTTTTAGGATATAAAAAACTGCTTGTAAGTCGGCCAAATGGTTCATAGGTTCTTTGGTTTTCACGACCATGTCATCGATATAGACCTCTACTGTCCTCCCAATCAGATGCTTAAACATCTTAGTCACTCTAACGCCTTAAAAATAATACAATGAATTCAACCCACAAGCAGCAAGATAATAAGAATAATATACTTTCATTCATCAGAGTCCGTATATAAAAGATAACACATGCGATATACATTCACAAACTGTTCATCCGATCTACAAAGATGTGTTGTAATGATATAAGAATGAAAACTAAGTAGATAATCATATGCCCTATGGGCTTACATCTTCCCAAGTCATTGCTTGGTTACAACAAAAATAAGCCTAGCTCAATACAATTAAAACCCTTGGCTACACAAAAAGAATACAACAAAAGAAAGAAGCTATTGCTTCCAAAAGTCCCTCCAAGCTATTGCCTTGGAGACAAATCACCAACACCTGAAAATAGTTTTCCCAAATAAGGTGAGCCAAAGCCCAGTAGGAACAATCTAACACAATATATGAGATTTAACAAAGCTATAAGTATAATATGCATATACAATGCCTGTGACAAAACATTCACATTTTTATATAATCATAAAGTACCAAGTTCATATCTTAATCCATTTTCCTTCAATTCATTTCAATTCATGAGCCAATTTCATTATCTTTCAACAACCCAATTGAGACTACAACTCGGTGGTTCTCTAATCAACACAATTACCACACAAACACTTCAATTTTCCATTTTAGGGAAATTTCATTCCCGGGATCGGCACCCATGTACACGCATGGTTTTGGGACTTTAACCCAGAACACTCCGGCCAACTTAATTTCAATGGACTCCATCTCCTATCTCCTCCCAAACAATAGAGTACATCTCATTTCTTCTCCCAAACAATCATACACATACAATGTATTTAAAATGTAGTCATATTCAATGACAACCAACAAGAGATTAGTTTCAATTCACCTAATCCTTATGCAATTTCTCCAATAATCATAGCTATCCTCTACCGATAGCCCAATACAGATATTTCTAAACAGATATTTAATCTCAAGATAGATAATTTATTCAAATTGCCAAAGATATGAGGTAATACATAACCAACTCCATCATTTATATCAACGTCCATCCAATTTCATATTTACAACACCCATTTCATTTATATTTGAATCATTTTAAGGCAAACTCCTTTTTTCCATATATCAACCCAAAGGCCAAAATTAACTATTTTGTAACTATACAACCTTAAATTTAACCTCATAACCATTTCCACAACTTACACTTAGAAACCCCTCTTTTGATTTTACAACTCCAAACCCTAGGTTTGTCCATAATACACCCAAAGCCCACCATTGTTACACAATCACCAAATAACTAAGTTAAAACCATATGAAAGTGTAGAAAATCCCAACCTCAAAGAGAGAAGACGAGTAAGGCAAGGATGAAACTCCAAGGATGCTCAAACCCAACTTTCTTCGGATCAAAATGAAAATCTTGAGACGCTCTGCCTTTTTCTGAAAGGCACTAGGGTGAAGATCCCAATAAATCTAGGTAAAATAGTAGAGAGAAGATGAGTTTTAGAGAGAGAAACTCAAAATCTAGGGTTTCGGAGAGTTTTAGAGAGAGCGAGAGGAATGAAAAAAATGGTGTAAAATGTGGCTGTTATGAACTGATATACATGTAGTCCACTCGAGCGTGAGAAGTAAGGCTCGAGCGTCAGACACATTGTTCGGCTCGAACGCAAGAAGTGATGCTCGAGCGCAGAATACACATTTTCAGAAGTTTCGTAGACGAAGGGCATCGCTCGAGCTCAAGATTGGATGCTCAAGTGCCCACCCGCTCGAGCGTAGGAAATGCCGCTCGAGCGTAGAATACACTCTGCTAGTATTTGTAGGTCTACAAAAATATTGAGAGTTTGCAAAGCCCGCTCGAGCATAAGAATGGCCGCTTGAGCAGAGGAACAAAAATCTGGGCAACAAAGGTTTGGAAAATCAAGCAACCAACCTGCTCTAAACACACGACTACAATCCAATAACCAAGTTTAAGGGAGAACAAGAGGGAAAAGACATGAATAACCATACGAGGCTACGAAATTTGAGTCCAAAATACAAAATGGGTTGGGTCTAAACTAAAAACGCTATAGTCACTAACCTCTGATAGGTTGCTCATGCATTCTTCAACCCGAAAGGCATCACTCTGTAACAATAGAGTCCTTTTGGGGTGATGAGTGTTGTCTTCTCTTCATCATGGGCATATATTGCTATTTGGTGGTTGCGTCTGTATGTGTTTGGGAACCTCATTCTCCCATGCCCTGAAGTGGCATCTACTAATTGATCAATCTTGGACAGTGGGAAACTATCCTTGGGGCAAGCCTTATTCAAGCTGGTGAAATCCACATAAACCCTTCATTTTCCATTCTTCTTTTTTACTACCATTGTGTTGGACCGCTAGGTAGGGTAGTTCACCTCCCGAATGGCTTGGGCTTCCAACAACTTGTCTATTTCCTCTTTGACTGCCGCCACATGTATCAATGTCGGCTTTCTTACTTGCTGGATGACAAGTTTATCCGATTTGTCTACATTGAACCTGCGGCAGGTGACCTCGGGGTCAATGCTAGGCATCTCATAGGGCGTCCAGGCAAACAATTCTATGTTTGCTCGCAAAAAAGCTTCAAACTTCTTTTCCTCATCCTCGGCTAAGCCTGAGTCGAGAAGAAAGAAGCGCTTTTCATCACCTTCTTGGACTAGAATCTTCTTCAAAGCTTCCTCACTCTTATCAGCTGGTTCTTTACCGACATCATCAAGGACCTCCATGTCCTCGTCTTTAATTTCCACTGTCTCTGCCTCTCGTATGTTGCAGGTGGACTTCATTGCTGTCATGAAGCAATTTTTTGCCTATACCTAATCCTCTCTGACTTCTCCAATCCCCTGTTCAATTGAGAATCGCAAGAGTTGGTGCAGTGTTGAAGGAACAACCCTTATTACGTGCAACTATGGTCTTCCCAAAATTACATTATAAGGAGAGGGGGTATCAATCACTGTAAATTATGTGCTTACTCTCTTGGTGCCTGCCTGCTCCTCTAAATTCATGGCTCCTAGAGGCAATGTCAGCGTCCCGTTGAACTCGACCATGGGTCTATTGGAATGCTCTAGATCATCTGGGTAAAGGCCAAGCTTCTTGTAACATTTAATATACATGATGTCACAAAAGCTGCCTTGGTCGATCAGTATGCGCCTTACTTGGCATTCACCAATTTTCAGGGTTAGCACTAGGGCATTGTTCTATGGATGTTGCACCATGTCCAGGTCTACCTCAGTAAAAGAAACCATTGGCCCCTAGTATTCATTTGTCCTGGGCTTCTTTTGCTGGACTTGATACACATGTTGTAAGTGCCTTACTCTATGAGTCTCCCCTTGTACATCATTTTCGTTGACCTTCGAGTGAATCACATTGATCACCTGAGGTCCATCTACTTGCTGCGATAGTAGTGGTGGAGGCGACGCCGCTGGTGTTTGGGGAAGCTTTGCATGCTCTTCCCTTGTCCTGGCCTTATTTACTAGGTCTCTCAAGTGGCCCTGTTTGACCAAATCCTCCAAGTGTGATTTCAAAGCCCTGCACCCCTGAGTTATGTGTCCATCCTCATTATGATAAGCATAGTGCTTCCCAATGCTCCTTCCCATGAACTCGCTCGGGTTCTTCTCTGGCGCTCTATAATATGGCTGGTTCCTGATCCTTTCCAAAACTTTGTAAATCGGGATCCTGAATACAGTGGTGTCTGCTTGTGCACCTCTCAACCTTGTCTCCTGCCTGTTTACACCGGAATTACCTCGGCCTCGCTTCGGTGAGCCGTTTCTCTTCCTCTGCTTTGGTGTTTTTGTTCCTTGCATGTCCTTTTCTACTTTGGCATACTTCTCAATCCGTGCCATGAGCTCCTCCATACTTATTGGTAGAGTTTTTGCAAGTGATTTTCGAAGAGGGCATTTATCATCCAAGCCATTCTTGAAAGACACGACTGCCAGCTCCTGGTTGCAAGTCGGAATTCGATTGAACACCTCATAGTATCTCTTGGCATAAGCCCTGAGACTTTCATTATCGCGAATATTCAGAGCCAGCAGGGAGTTTACCCTTAGTGGTTGTAACTTGTTTGTAACAAACCTGGTCACAAATATCTCAATTAGGCCTTCCCAACTCTTCATAGTTCCTTTCAGCAACTTGTGGAACCAATTTGATGCGATCTTCCCAAAGGATGAAAGGAACACCTTATACAACAACTGCTCATTCCCACTATACAAAGCCATTAAATTTAAATATAAGCCGACATGAAAGTTCGGATCAGATTTACCGTCATAAATTTGGAACCTCGGCATATGAAACCTCTTTGGGGCGTCGAATGTATCTAACACTACTGAGAACGGTGTCCTCGGCTTGATAGGGGACCTGACCTCAGTGTTGAGCCGCTTCCTTTGGAGGTAGTCTCTTAAGTTCTCCTTTGTTCGATCGAAAGCTCGACTATCAACCGATTTCAGCCTTTTTGGTGCGCTGCTCCCTATGTCATTTTGTGTCATCTTGAATTTTTCTTCATTCACTGTGTCAAAACATAGGCCCTTTCCCTGGATATACTGAGGTTCTTTGACATAAGTACCCTTGGTATGAGGTGTCTTCTGCAACTCACCTTTTATTGATTCAGTTCGCCCGATATCTTGTGATGGCCGATGTAAGCACTCCTTTTCCCTGCCATGCTGCAGGACTACTGGGATTGCTTTCTGCCCCCCTTTCTGGGCATCAGTCTTGGCTGTTGGTACTAGTGTGTCCTGCAACGGGAACGGTGGTTGTATCACTTTTTTTACATCATAAAGTTGACAATCGACTGTAGGTCTGCCAGCTTGTTTGCCATTCCTTTCATATTGCCGTCTCTCCTCAGGCATCTATCTTTCCATACTCGAAGGTCATTCTCGTTATAAGCCATCTTTCTTTGGGGTGTTACCCTCTTTGCCGACATCCTTCTCCCCATGATTCGGATCCTATGCTCATTCATTATGTTTTTCCTCCCTGATGTTAGAGTCCGCATGTTCACAGCTCTCACTATGGATGTCGTCCCTAATATTTTCTTGATGCACGTTGTTGGCCATCTATTCTCCTTAAATTCCCACTGACGGCGTCAAATTATGGGTGTTGATTTCCGACCACACAACCAAAAGGGAAACTCAGCTGGAGAGTACCGGTAGAATAGATTAAGCCCAACAGCCTGTAACAAGAAAATTAGAATTCAGCTGTGGTTGTCCACTCGGCGGCACTCTGACGATCAAGTTAGTAATCTCTCAAATATATCAAATCAATTATTTAACTCACTAGTCATTGCTCACGGTATATCACACATACCTAAGACCCATGGGGGTACCCTTTTTATAATCAGCAGTGACCTGATCTCTTTAGAAGCCTCAGTTCAATGAACTCAGGCTCAATACTTATTTTGGACCCTAAGCTGGATACAGATAAACCCTCTTTGTGCCTTATTCTTATCCAGACTGAGATCCTCCTCTGTTATAGGACTCTTATTCCTTATTTGCTTATCTCGGATTCCGGTATCTCCCCAGATAATCTCAACCTAGTCGAGATCATCTCGGCAGCATGATCAGACCACGTGGCACCTTGGCTGACACTTCGACGTCACCTTAGTTACATGCTTTTATTCACAAAATATGTTCCCATAGTAAGATATTGGTGAAAAATACAAAGACTAGAATAAGATTTTATTAAAAATGTAAGGGTGTCAGTTAGACGAAAAAAAAAATATATATATATCAAATATGACTATAAGTTCTATCAATTTTATTAGATTAGTCCAAAAATCATATTACCTTCTTAAACAAAATTCAAGGTACCATTTAATTTTTAAAAGAATTTGAAGGCATTTAATCATTTTGTAATAAATAAGTACGATAGATAACCAAAAAAAAAAATTCAGAGTCATTACAATATATAAGAGTTTCAGAGATTAAATATTTTGGTCTTTAAAAGTAAAAATTTTGTTACAAAAGATATTTAGGGACCAATTTCTATCGTCATGAGGACAGTCGCTAAAAGGTCATCCCGAAAAGTCCAAAATAAGATTTTTAGCGACAAAATTTTGAAAATGTCACTAATAAATGGACTTTAGGGACAAAATAATTTGGTCTCAAAATGGTTTATTTTTTGTGACAAAAAATTTAGTCCCAAAAGGATAATAATTCATCACTAATGTCTAATTTTCGTTGCTAAAAATATAATAACGATACTTTCACAACAAAAATATTTGGTCCATAAAAAATAATTTTATCCCTAAATTTTGATCCCTAAAACTTTAATTGTTTGTAGTGACTTGTCCTTTTGTTCATAGAGAAATTACAATTTAAAATCACTTGATCTGTGATTAGAAATAAAATCTTGTAATCTCATTCTTTTATAGGAAAATGGTTTGTAGCTTGAATCCTCGCTTTCCCGAATCCCCCGACTGCCCAAAACGACATCGTTTTGGGCAGTTTCTTTTTTCTTTTTTTTTTTCTCCTTATGCAGTTTGAAACAAAGGGAGAGAAAGAGAAAGAGGGAGATAAGAGAGAAGAAGAGAGGGAAGAGAAAGAGAAGGAGAGAGAGGGGAAGAGGAATGGAGAGAGAAAGAGAGGGTCAATCACGCCTCCCGATCGCCGATCTCCTTAGCCTGTTTTTTTATTTTCCTGAAAATGTGTTGATGATGATAATGGTGATGTTTTTTTTTTTTTTTTTTAAATCGGCAAAGAAAATCTTTATTGATGAAAGCATGCACAAACAAGATACAAAACATCAATAAAGAGGAGCTTGGAGCTAACATAAGCTCCAAACTCCAGTTGGTGATGTTGATGAAGATGTTGTTGATGATGAGGATGATGAATGGTTGTTGATGATGTTGATGTTGATGTTGTGGTTGAATGGTTGTTGATGATGATGTTGTTGATGATAATTTTCTCTTTCTCTCTCTTACTCTCCTTTTCCTTCTCCTCCTTCTTCTTCTTCTTTTTTCTTCGGCATTTTTGAAAAAAAAAAATCAAAACGACGAAACGACGTCGTTTTGAATTCGGGGGATTCGGGGAAGGGAGGTTTCGAGCTATGTAGCATAATTGTTATTTTATAATAGAAGTCAGATATGCGTGGTTTGTTTGCTTATTTTTTATTCATAAAATAAAAAAATAAAAAAATAAAAAAAAGTAGGACATTTTTCTAACACTTCACTTTTCCATAACTTAAACTACATCAATAATTTTACAGTCGAAAAAAAAATCCTAATATTCAAAAGCACGTTTAATAATTGAGATTAATTTCGTGTTTGGACTCCACTATATAAAGAACATATCTCCACTACACATTATTTTTCTTGTCCAATTCTTGATCTATATTTCAAGATCCGTAGACTTTCTCAAACTAAATTTCTCATGACGATGACAACTTTTGTTGTAAGCTCAAATGAACAAGTTTAGTTGGCATTCCATTGTCGTAATTAGAATATTTAATGGTTGAGCGATGTGTTTTTTTTATTTTCTATTTTTTTAAAATTTAATTGTCCAAAAGGTGCGTATAGATGATAAACCCTTCTGAGTTTGTGACTTATTACAACACGTTAATGGTGGTCTACTCTCTAAAATTCAACTGTTATACGTGCACTCATAAATATGAAGGTATAGCCAATCAAAATAAATAAATAAATAATTATGAAGGTATATATAAAGGTGTCACAGATAATTTATCAATCGTTTCAATATCAAACCAAAATAAATATAAATTTGTTATGCTAAAATAATTAATCTTTTCATAAGAACAAAACTCGTGAAAAATAACAGTAGCTAGGCAATGAGAATACATATATATATATATATATAATTTGCAAATAAATTTTTTATTAAAAAAACTCTATTAAAATGATGCGTTAATGACAATTTTGAAATAATAAGCTACTTTTTATTGAAACTGAAATGAATACAAAATTTGATATATCATTTCGTATAAATTTCATATAATTTATTTATTTTTTTGTTATTACAAGTTATACTGTTTTTATTTAAAATGAATGAGTATAAATTTAACATACCACATAATTTATTATCTACTCTGTAATATGTTAAATAGTTGATCGCTAACTCATCTACAAGCTTAAGTCTTTAAGATAGAACAACTTTATTATTTATATGTACACTAATGCGAAGTTGTAGCTTGCTCAATTATTCTGAGATTGTTAATGCTAATTTTTAAGTAATAAGTTATTTTGTATTGTTAATTTGAAGTTGTTAAATGATTCAATGGATGACTCACCTGCCCCTGTTTCTTTAATCACTTGAAGGAGAAGAAGCCACCAATAAAACCTTCATCTTTTTTAATAAATAAAAAACGTCATAATTTTTAATCTCCTTTTTGTTTGTTTGTTATTACAAGTTACACGTTTTTTTATTTAAAATGAATGAATATAAATTTAATATATCACATAATTTATTATCTATTACGTATTATATTAAATTGTTGACCATTTAAGTTTTTGTTGTTGACAATTTTGTTTGATAAAACTTCTTTCAGTTGTAATTTTATTTGATCTTCTATTTTAGTGAGACTATGAGTATTTAGATACGAATCCAATCCAAATTGTGTATTGCAGAGGAATTTGTGATCTTTATCATTTCATGACTATGACTAGGAAGAAAGTTTTACTGCTTAAGTGGTGAAAGTTGCGTTCAAGCGATCAGCCTATATGTTTTGCACTGCCTTTACTCACACCGCTCGAGCAGTTTGCGCAATCTTGTGTTGTATAAAGTGCGACGTTCGCTGTTTTTAAGGTTGGAGCTATACAGATTCTCATAGAGGAAGTAAAAACAAAATGTTTTATATTGGAGGCTATTTTATTTGAGTTTCCTTGGTGTATAGAAGGAGATCGATTGATCAATGAATTTCAGATTATCAAACATCAAAGGTTGTTATTATTGTTTCATTTACAAAAGAGAGAATTGTTCTTTGGTGGATTCCGGAGTGACTCATCATTGTGGATTTGGCGTTATAGATTCAATGTTGAGCAAGACAATTTTGAGGTGAAGACGGTGGTAGAAGAGGCATATTAGGGTTGATTCAATTCGGGCGTGGATTCGCTAGGTAATTAAGAGTACACTTGTGTAATTATTTTTTGTTTTCTTAGTTGATTGTTTTGTGGCTTTAGCCTGTGATTTTTTTTTTTATCACAATTGGAGGCGCTTCAATTATGATTTTTCCACGTTAAATCATTGTGTCGATCGATTTGTCTTTGATTGTTTAACTGGGACTATCATTCGTTATTTAAAATTGAAGCATAATCACAAATCAATATCTTAGAATTTTTGGATTTTTCAAACTCCTTAAGATAGAATAACTTTATTATTTATATATACACTGATGCGAAGTTGTAGAGGTCTTGCTCAATTATTCTGAGATTGTCAATGCTAATTTTTGAGTAATAAGATATTTTGTATTGTTAATTTTAAGTTAATGATTCAATGGATGACTTACCTGCCCAAGTTCTTTAATCACTTGAAGGAGGAGAAGCCACCAATAAAACCGTAACCTTCTTTTATTTTGTGTAGTATATATACAACTCTTGTTACATGTTGAACACAAAAGGAAAAAAGGAAAACCAGAATGGTGTCCAAAAGCTTTGTACTTGGACTCTTGTTCATTCTCCTAGCTCTAATGGATTCCAAGGCACATACCCACAAAGGTAATATACTCCTTTTTGTTCTCAAATAATTTTTCTTACCTTTACTTGTACAATAACTTTACGGATACAAAATCAATGAGATAAAATATAAGTGAAATAATATGCATGAAACTATTCTTTTGTGTAGTTAGCTCTGTGATTGACTTTGTGTCTGTAGGCTTATTGTAACTGGTTTACTCAAAAGTACTCCGTGTAATTGTTTTGTACACCTTCTTTGATCAGCTACTGAAAAAATCCTAGTCATGGATGGAAATGCTTTCGTGATGAATGAGGAGCATCCTTCGACTCTTGAAAAGGTAGAAAATATATATCGAATATCATTTCATGAGTATGTTTCTTGTCGTATTGATTGATGTCTTATTGTTTTATAGTGAATCTAAGCAGCACATTGATTTTTCTGTGCACTGTTCTGTGATTTTTTTGTGAGTGTCTGCGCATGGCATTATTGATATTCTAAAAGAAATATGCATCTTTCAGGAGATGTTTGATGGTGTGGTGGCTACTGTGGAAAGTACAAAATTTGTGGCAAGAAAATTGGTGGAGAAGAAAATGAAAGGTTTGGTGGATTTTGCAGAAGATTATAGTGGCCCAAGGGGCCACCCTCCTACAAGGGGCTGAGGGAAAAATTTCGAGATGGCATTAGCTTCTTCATCCTTTCACCAGGACCCCACTTAAAAATATTTCCACACATACAGTTTTACTAGTAATACAATTCGAGTAAGTAAAAATAAAAATAAATGATAAAAGAATTAATTTCAGTGTGTTGTTTAAGTGAAAAGAACTTTGTTTCTTAAACTCAAGGTCAAGATTTTGAGTATTATGCACTTCTTTATGTAACTTTTTTTTTTAATAAAAAAATAAGAGACACGTGACATAAAGAGAGAAAAAAAAGCTTGAATACCAAGTCTAGCGTTCCTTAATATAATAATATAGAAGATAGTATATAATATAGACGAAAGAAATGTTAATGTTGAATTTGAATGTTTTTTGTTTGGGAGGTGGGAAGGAATTTATAAGAATGTTTTAAAGAAGCATTCATTGTTAGATCTCTCTCCCCCTAATTTATATCTCACTGGGACAAAGATGAACTATCCCAAATTGATACCAGTCCCTACCTCTCCCTGTCGTATGATGTAACATATTAATTGATTTATCATGTTAATATAATATATATATATATAATATAATATATGTTATGTATACAGCTATTAAAGCAACAATCACTAACATATAAAAGCAACAATCCTAACATATAATAATACACACTAACAGTCCCCCTCAAATTCAAGTTGGTTAATATTTATTCACCTTGAATTTGAGAAGGACTGTTAGTGTATATTATTATATATCAAATTAATTGATTTATCATATCTTGCGATGGGAAAAAATATGAACAACTCGATGCATATAGTACACAAAGATGTTAACTGAACAAGAGGGATTGGCTCAATTCACAATTCATTCAAACTCATTTCCTGTACAATTGAATGTAATTTTAAGCTTGATTGTTCAACAAGAGCGAGCGCAAAATATATATATATAATAATAATTTGAATAGAATGGGTCAGCCATCCATTTATTTACCATTAAATTCATCCCTATAAAAACTTTAATGGGCTAGAGTCGTTTTGGTATTGTGGAAAAAAAGGGAGGGAGGAAAAGAAAAATATATAATTCAATTTTCATCAATTTTAGGGATGTAAATATAGTCCAACCAGGCCCATCAGAATTCGAGTTCGGGCTGGCCCATGATGGGTCGTGCAAGCTCCCGCTTTTTTCGGGTTGGGCTATTGGCCAAAAAGTAGGGCTCAGGTCCAGATCCAGACCTACTCAAATTAGGGCCTAGGGCTGGGCCTGGCAGACCAATATATTATGCATATAGATTATTTATAAGGGATAAAAAAATAAAATAAAAATTGTATTAGAATATTTTAATTAAGATTAATGAGATGTTTGGTTATGTTTCATGTACGTTGGTATTTAAATTTAATTATATATGACTTATATTTTGTTTGATTATGAACTTATAACTAAAAAAAGTATAAAATTATGTAATTTTCTTCTTTTGAAATGAATACTTTCATAGATATCAAAATGAAAATTTCAATATTACAATCATTAAATTAAATAGATAATATTTATTGAATGAATAATTTTTATTTCAAAATGAAATAAAATATTACAAAAATTTATATCATTAAATATAATAGATGTAGATTATTGATGATGGTAGAGCAATTGTATCACTATAGGCCAAGTGCATCCGAACTAGGTTGGCACGTATTAGCCTACCAATCATTTGTATTATACTTCATCTCAATAATCCAATACAAAAAACAACGAAATAAAATTGTGAAAAACA
This sequence comes from Camellia lanceoleosa, assembly GCA_025200525.1. Taxonomy (NCBI): domain Eukaryota; kingdom Viridiplantae; phylum Streptophyta; class Magnoliopsida; order Ericales; family Theaceae; genus Camellia; species Camellia lanceoleosa. The sequence goes on from CM045772.1 coordinate 17,260,963, forward strand.
AATTGTTGATCAATCATTGAAGAATGAAGACAATTCACTCACATTGTCCGATGATATGTCATCCAAATCGCTTTGAATTCTCTCGTTTTCACTATAATTTTGTCTTCTCGTAATCGCATGCATATGATTTTTGGATATCATCAGTGCCTCAACAATTTGAGGTGAATGCCTATTGCAATAATCGCTCAACACCTATCCGCCTGCATTAAGATCTGTTTTTGAAGCAATTATAAAAATAAGAACAATTAGTATACCACGGGCCATCTATGAAAGCACATGCCACATAATTTCATTTTGTTTCCACCAATTCAAAATATCAAAATTATCGAAATCATCCACTGCTAGACTTTTCCAAATAATATTGTAGTTCAGAACTACTTACGCTTGTATGTTGAGACATTCTTTTACTTTTTATTGCTGAAAAAATATTTAATCTTCCGCTTCGAGATGAGATTGTTGGTTTAGTCTGTATAGATGTATTTGCAGATACAGCTGCCATGTATTCTTTAAATAATGTTTTGCATGTTTACATAATAGGTGCAAATTATTTTTGATCAGCAAATATATGTTCTAAAAATTCTTGTAAATCAATTTTTTTACACATATGATCAATTATTACGGCTAAACCTAAAAAATGAGGCAATAGATCAAAATATTTATCAAAATTTTCTTTCATTACAGTAATAGGGGTTATATAATATTCATTATCCATATATTTTATGAAAACTTTCATTTTTTCTACTAACATATGTAAAACAAATGGTGAAGTATGAATATATATATATATATATATGTAAGAAAATAATTTTGTTGCAGTATCAAAAACTTTTAAATTTTTTTTATAAAAGACTACTTGGTGCCAATGAAATTCTGTGGGAGTCAGTACTCCTCCTATTGATGTTGTTGCAAAAGGTAAATCTATTATTTTTTCTTTGTTTACAAATTCTTTTTAACATATTATACGTTGGATTCTACCTACTGTGTATATCTAAAATTAGTTTTTTAAATAACATAGTTTCCCATTGACAAATATTCCTGCATTCTGAAATTCGATTATTAGAAGACATAATGGTAACAACTGTATTTTTTTTATTACCTGTACAGAATTCTCGTATATATGCATAACTTCTTTAACAATCAAGTTTAAAATATGGGTGCAACAACGAATATGAAATAAATCACCATCAATAAATAATTGTAAAATTGATTTCAAATGAATAATAATCTAATTGTAATATATTGCATTATCTAAACTAATGGTAAATATTTTATTTTGCAAAACTTACTCATAATATATTTCTTATTTTTACACCAAGCAAATTACCAGTGTATGGAAGTTCAACTAATTTAAATGAAATAATTCTTTATTTAATTTTCAATTATTATCAATAAAATATGTAATGATACATTGATATTCTAAACCATTATTTAATCAAAGATCAGATGTTAAACAAATTCTTCCATTCAAAATTTTGAAAATGTCAAACAATTCACTTTTAATATCCTCAATTTTTTTTAAAAAAAAAAAAATCATGTTTGTAGTAGTATTTTTTGAAAAACTTTGATATTGCTATGCAAAACATTCGTGAATCATTTATATAAAATCAAGACATTTACTAGCAGTAAAATGTTATTCTTTTTTAATAATATAATCAATTACAGAATTTTGTGCACGTATAAGATCATATAAAAATATTTGCAAATGACTAGTTAATGAAGCCCCTAATTGTATTTGACTTCTAATATTAGATTGTTGACTTTGTAAATGTTTGTTAGCATGCCCTTTTCAGATGACTAGTATCCCATGTAAATGCAGTACTAAGTAAATGTGCTCAATATTTACATTTTGCTTTAAATATACTTGTATCATCAGGATTATGTATATATATATTGTTTCGAAATGATTCCAAATACTACTAGTCGTACCCTTAGATGATGATCCAACTATTGAAATATGGATATTAGGTGCATTAGAAAAAGAATCAGCAAATTGATGTTGTGTAATATATGCATCAATATCGACACAAACATATATTAAGAATATTATGATGCATAATAATATAAGTAAAATAATATATAAGAACTAACAATTAATTTAAATAATGAGTAAACAATAACAACTACTATATGTTAAGAAATCATTAATGTAAAAAAATGAGTAACTAATAAATTTAATTCAACTAATTAATGTTACCGACTGGCGAATGCGATATAAAAATTAACTTCTTTTGATAAAAAATTCTTTTTGCACAATTGCAATTGCCACGTAAGGATGAGACTTCAAAATTAATTGAGAGAGTTCAGAGAAATTGAGAGTTTAAGAGAGATAATTATTTGTGAGACATAAAATGGGAGAGGGGGATATTTATAAGAGTTTGGGAGGAGGGGGTCAATTTGTAAAAAAAAAGAGGGAAAATTACAAATACACCCTAGAGGTTTGATTAAAATAGAAATAGTCTCATGTGGTTCTAGAAATTACATTTCACCCCCTGAGATTTTTAATTTCATAACAAATAGTCTATTTTATTAATAAATTATCAAATAAATTAACAGTTTTTAATAATATGAGAAACATGTTTCAATTAATAATTTGAGTAATTTTATTATTGTATAGGTGAGCAATTATGAATTTCATTTTTTTTAATTAATTCTGTTAATTAAATTTTTTTGATAAGGGGGTATTTGTAATTTTTCAAATCATAGGAAACAACTTTAAGCAAACCTTAAGGGGTGTATTTATAATTTACCTAAAAAAGAAATTGGGCCCTTGGAAGTTAAACGATCATTTGATCGTTTGAATATTCAAATTATTTTATTTTATTTTATTTTGAATTTTATCGTTTGTGTGGCAGAGAGCCGTTGGGAGTGGCAGGCCATCGTGGGTTGAGTCGGGCTCGGCCAGATTTCTAAATGACGGTCCAACATCCAGAGCTAGGTTTGGGCTTAGGCCTAATCAAGCCCGCCCCATTCCAGGCTTAGGGCAGATTTCAGACCGCCCACAAGCCAGAGGTCACTTTTACACCCCTTGTTTACAAAAGGATTTATGTATAAATATAACTTCAACTTTTATGCAATAATCATGTACTTTTAAAAAAAAAAAAAAGTTCATAAAAATATAAAAATTATATATATATATCAATAACTCAAACTTTTTCATGATATATAATCTTGTATTTTTTTATAGAAAAAGTTTGAGAAAAAATATTTTTTTCTAAAAATAATTATGGTGTGGGACAAATATATATATATACAACAACTAAACACACACATAAGAAAGAAAAACAAATTTTAATTTTTCTTTTCCAATCTTTTTCCAACAATTGAACTCAGCCTGAATGGAGAAAAACACTTTCCCCCTTTTGGTTGGCAGCATGAGAGAAGAGAAATAGGGGAAGAAAGGGGACAATTAGGCCCACTTTTTTTCTTTTCCTTCCCACCAAACATATTCACATTCTTCCTATCCACCAAGCAAATTGTGAAGGAAATTATAATATCGACATTCCATTAACCTTCAATATTATTGATTTAGTTGGCTATTTATTTGACTATTATTACTTGTCATCTAAAGATTTGTTTATGAATTATTGTCTATATTATAAAGTGTCTTGTATTTATTGTATATTTAGAATATTGTGAAAGATCTTGTACGAGGTGAAAGGCCGATGCTGAACTGCAAAGAGATTGAAACTCTTCTTGTAATTTTTATTGTGTATAGTGAATTTTGGTATCATTCTCGGTCATGAATGTAGGCATTCTACCGAACCACATATATCTTATGTTCCCGTTTTGTGTGTGTATTTGTTTTTTTTTTATTTATTGTTTTATTGTGTAATTGAAAACACAATTTTTGCACAATAGCCCATGTGACACCAGTTTAATTAATTACTGTTAATGTAACCTCCAAGTACTTGAAATCTTCTAGAATTGGTCAAATTAACTTATCTTTTAGAAAAAAATAACTTCAATTAAAACAAAATATATATCATAAGTTGACATGTTACTTGTATGTCATTTTAAGAATAAGAGTACATAGCCATTTTGTTTTTATTTTTCCGATATACAATCACTTACTAAAACTGTTAAACAATTGTTGATCAATCACTAAATTATATGTATATGATATATTAAATTAATTTCTCTATAATAACCAATGCTCATATTATATAAAGTTCACTAACGAAGTCATGTTAAATACATGAAAAATGTTATACATAATTTTTTATTATTAAATATAAAAGATTTGACTTATTTTAATTAATATAGACTAATGTATCTTTGTGTCTGATGATATATATATATATATATATATTTGTATAATGCGACTCTAAATTTAGGAAAAATTATTTAGAAGTCCTATTAGGGAGACTTATGCTACATATGGTCCTACTAAAAAATTTATGTTCCCATAAGTCCTGTGGGAAGTTTGTTGACACATTTATCCTCAATATTAGTTGTTAATATAATAAAACCATATATAGGAAATTGATATAAACGTAACGTAACGTGACACCTACATAAACGTAACGTGACATATCTACATAAACGTAACATAACGTGACACCTATATAAACGTAACGTGACATATCTACATAAACGTAACGTAACGTGACACCTATATAAACGTAACGTGATACCAATATGAACGTAATGTGACACCTACATAAACGTAACATAATGTGACACCTATATAAACGTAATGTGACATTTACATAAACGTAACGTAATGTGTCACGTTACGTTTCGCAAACTTAATATGTTTTTATTTTTTTAATCCGTTTGTTTTGAAATAGATATATAATCTTAATATATTTTTATTTTGTATTATTAATTGTAAAATTTAAAAAATTATTTATTTTTTGAATTTTTATATTTTTTTTATATAGAAAAATCAAAGAAAACATAGGCATTTATAGAAAAAAAAAATCATTACAACAAAGAACCCACAAAAGATTACCTGAGCTCTCTCTCTCTCTCTCTCTCTCTCTCTCTCTCTCTGTTCTTGAATTGTGATAACTAACCGTGAGAGATGGCTGAGGTTTCAACAGCAGTAAATGGAGTGACTTTAGATATAAAAGATGGTGATCATCATATGAATCACAACAACCTCCCTCCCAAAACCAATCAAGACTCTGACTGCATCATCTCTATACCTTTCATCCAAAAGGTTAGTCTTTCTCTCTCTGTCTCTACTTTTATCTCATTAGTACTAACCCCTGTTTGGTTGCTAAGAAACCCAGAGAAGAAAAAAAAATGAAAAATAGAAGTAAAGTTCTGTTGTTTTAATTTTGGAAACAATATTATAGAACTCAATGTTGGGCAATCTTCACTGTATTTAAATAAATTAAATTCTGTTGTGTACTAAACAACAATCAGAATTTAAAGAAATAAAGAAAATGAGAGAAATTTGTTTGATCACAAAAATCAAACTCAAAATAAAAATAAAATAAAACAAATAAAAACAGATTTTATTTTGTTACAAAAACAAAATTAAAATCTGATTTTAATAAACAAATAAAGAAAACAGAAAAATAATTTAATCAACTTACTTGGTTAAATACTTGGAATAACTTTCTGATCAAGTCCAGTGTTGAACACTGTGTCCTTAAGACAGATTCGTCATCTCCAAGGTGCTTTCAGAACTTGGACGTCTATCTCCCAGGATGAAATGATCTTATCAACAATTAAATGCAGCACTACAATTTAATTGTTCGTCGAACACACTAAGTGTTTACACTCTTTCTTTCAGAAATAATATGCAGCAATATGGCAGAGATTTAAAGCAGAGAAGGAATACGAAAATTGATGTGAAAAATCCAAATGGGAGGCTGGTCTATATATAGATGTATTGGTGACTTTTGGTTTTGAATTGAACAGGTATGAAACCTGTTGGTTTTGAACTTGAACCTGTTAATTCAAACAGATAGCAAAACGGGAAGGGCCCTGTTTGGGTGTGCGTAAATACCAAACAAGTTTATTTCGGGAAGGGCCCTGTTTGGATGAGCATTAAATCCAAACTAATTTAATTCTGTTTAAAATCGGGAAGGGCCCTGTTTGGATGAACAAAAAATCCAAACCAGTTTATTTGAATTAAATTCAAATGTTTTTGGCCCAAAAAGATTAGTATTGGGCCGAACAAGCCCAACCTCACACCACGCACCCAAGCCAGGCCAGCCAGCCAGGCCGGACGGACGGCCGGCAGCAGTGTAGCGTGTGGTGATTTTTGGGTCCAATGGGTCTAGCCCAATTTGCCCATAACCTCTCCCTCTAAAACACTTGGGTACCCCTTGGGGCACACCCCAAGTATCAAACCCAAGCCTTATAAACCCTCTCAAAACCTCCCACCAAATCAATGTGGGACAAGCCTTATACATACCTTTAAGGAATTTCCACCAAAACTCCATTTCCATGGAGCATACTTTGGCTTCAATTTCCCATTCACTCGGTAATGGTTTTGAACAACCAAATATACCACGTGAATCACAACGCGGCATAGAACGCGTTATCACTTTGACCCGTGTAAATCGATGCACGGGGCCCACCTAAAAATTAGACCAAACTTAGGAAAAAATTCTGGTTTTACCCAGAATTTTATAACCATTTCCAACAATCCCCCACATGAATGGAATTTGATGACAACGGAAATGCAACAATATGCAGACTTAACGAAAGAGCATAAGTCGAAAATATCTTGCATCAGGATAGGTAGTTTTCGGCCTTGAACCTTCCCTAGTGATAACCTATCGGACTTACTGGCTAACCAATGGACGCGATGCCTTGAATTGTTCAGCCGTTTGTGTAAGCCAAGACAATAGATTTCACACAAAATATTTTCTAACACATCGTGGTTCTCACTGTTGTGTTCATTTTGGCCTTGAACGCTCCTGGTTTTCATGAGTATTTCTAGAGAATGTAGCCTCTTTCATTCTCATAGAACCGGCCCCAGTTCAACACTCATATAGGTGATTCTTATTGTGAGTAGCTTCTTATACTCGTCTTGATTTTATGCCTTAATCAAGATATAAGTAATCATTAAAAGCAAAGCTTATCCTTATGCCCCTGCAGACAACATATGTTGCAGATATCACTCTCACCATAGGAATGAGTAGGGAATTTTAATCCCTTGGTGATTTCTCAAGTAGCCATACATAACTTAGTTGTCCCTTTGAACTTAGTTCTTGGGATCTCCGATCATATAAGTAGGGTTACCATTATGGCGACTCTTATGTAATAGGCTTTAATCCCATTTCCTTCGATGAACTATACACTAGCTCTTTTGTCAAACCTTTTGTAAATGGATCCGCAATATTCTCTTTAGATTTTATATAATCTATTGAGATTATTCCGTTTGACAACAACTGCCTAACGGTATTATGTCGACGACGAATATGTCGTGACTTACCGTTATACATATGATTCTGTGCCCTGCCTATTGCAGATTGACTATCACAATGAATGCAAATAGGCGCATGTGTTTTGACCACATTGGAATGTCTTCTAAGAAGTGACGAAGCCATTCTGCTTCTTCACCTGCTTTGTCTAAAGCAATGAACTCGGATTCCATTGTGGATCGTGCGATGCAAGTTTGTTTCGTGGATTTCCAAAAAACAGCAGCACCCCCTAGAGTAAAGACATATCCACTAGTGGATTTTGAATCTTTAGTATCCGATATCCAATTGGCATCACAATAACCTTCGAGTACTGCTGGATATCGAGTAAAGTTCAAACTATGATCACGAGTAAATCTTAGATATCTAAGAACTCGAATGATCGCTTTCCAATGGTCTTCTCCGGGGTTACTAGTGTACCTACTCAATTTACTGATAGCATAAGCTATATCAGGACGAGTACAATTCATTAGGTACATTAGGCTTCCAATGATTTGGGAGTATTTTAACTGAGACACTGCATCACCTTTATTTTTCGATAAATAAAAACTGATGTCTACAGGTGTCCTTGCTAAATTCAAATCATCCTTGATAAATTTATCAAGAATTTTCTCAATATAATGAGATTGAGATAATGCATATCCGTCAGATGTTTTAGTTATTTTCATTCCTAATATAACATCTGCGACCCCCATATCTTTCATATCAAATCTTTTGTTAAGCATTTGCTTAGTTGATTTGATCATGTTTTGACTGCTTCCAATGATGAGCATGTCATCCACATAAAGACAAACTATGACATATCCTTGGTCAGTGTTTTTAACATAGACACATTTGTCACATTCGTTTATCTTAAACCCATTAGTAAGCATTGCATGATCAAATTTTTCATGCCATTGCTTAGGTGCTTGTTTTAATCCATAAAGGGATTTTACAAGTCGACAAACTTTCTTTTCTTGCCCTGATACTACAAACCCTTCGGGTTGTTCCATATAGATCTCTTCATTTAGATCACCGTTTAAGAAAGTCATCTTAACATCCATTTGATGTATTTCTAAATTAAACAACGTTATAGCAATAAGCATGCGAATGGATGTTATTCTTGTCCTGAGGGAATATGTGTCAAAATAATCCAGACCTTCCTTTTATGCGTAACCTTTAACTACAAGTCTTGCTTTATACTTGTCAATTGAACCATCTGCTTTCATTTTTCTCTTGAATATCCATTTATATCCAAGAGGTTTAGAACACAGTGGAAGATCCACCAATTCCCAAGTATGATTTTGCATAATGGATTCAATTTCATTATTAATGACCTCTTTCCACAGAGGTGCTTGAGGACTGTCATTCTTTGCCTTAAAGCTTTGAGGTTCATTTTCTAACAAGTATGTCGAAAATCTAGACCAAAGGATTTTGATGTTCTTGCTCTCTTACTTCTTCTTGGTTCATCATCGGTTAAATCATTGGTTGAGACCATTACTAGTCTCTTGTGTTTGATTGTCATTAGTCTCTTGACTTTGTGTACAATCATAAGTTCTTCTGTGAACTTAATTCTGTCCTTTCTTGTAAGGAAAGACATGTTCAAAAACACAAAGATTCCTTGACTCTATAATAGTGTTCACATTTATATCGGTATGTCGATTTATAAGTCGAAACCGATATGCACTACTATTACGAGCATAACCAATAAACACACAATCTCTGTTTTTGGTCCAATCTTAGTCTTTTAGGAACAGGAACTTCAACTTTTGCCAAACACCCCACACTTTCAAGTATTTGTAGGAAGGTGGTCGACCTTTCCATAATTCATAAGGAATGCTTTTGGTTTTCTTGTGGGTATTCTATTAAGAACATAATTAGTGACAATATTGCTTCCCCCACAAGTTACGTAGTAGCTGAACTTAGTAACATGGCATTCATCATTTCTTTTAGAGTTCTATTCTTCCTTTCGGCAATTCCATTTCTTTGTGGAGAATAAGGGGCATAGTTTGGTGAATAATGCCATGTTGTGCACAAATTCATTTAATGGTGCATCATATTCACCACCCTATCACTTCTAACCATTTTAATGGTTTTACCAAGTTGATTTTCAACTTCGCTTTTGTAGAGTTTAAACATATCTAAGGCTTCATCTTTACTTCTAAGTAAATAAACATAACAATATCTTGTGCAATCATCGATAAATGTTATGAAATACTTTTTGCCTCCTCTAGTTTGAATAAATTTTAGATCACATACATCCGTATGAATTAATTCTAGAGGTTCAGTTTTCCTTTCAACTGATTTAAATGGAGCCTTAGTTAGTTTTGCTTCTACACAAACTTCACATTTATGATTAGGATTAATTTCAAACTTTGGTATATAATCCAAACCAATTAATCTCAAAAGCATCATAATTTACATGTCCTAATCTACCATGCCATAAATTTGACTCAAGAATATAAGCAAAAGATGTGTTATTCTTATTCATAGCAACTTTACAACAGATCATTACATTCAATTTAAAGAGACCATCACTCATGTATCCCTTACCAACATACATACCACTCTTTGTTAATACAAACTTATCGGACTAAAAACAAGCCTAAAACCATTTTTACTTAACAAAGAACCGAAACTAAATTCTTAGGATGTCGGTACATGCGATGCGTTGTTGAGGGTTAGTTCTTTTCTGATGTCATCTTCAAGATCACTTTTCCTTGTCCAAACCAGAGAAGTAGAAGAATTTCCCATAAAAGTTGCTCACCATTTGCGCCTCATTGTAGGTAGTGAACATCTTTTGTCCGCACATATGTGACGAGTTGCTCGATGTCAACCCACCATTCTTTGGGATTTCCAACCAAGTTAGCCTCGGACACCACAGAGAGAGGTTGATGTCATTCACTCCGTCGAGATGTAATCCAATTCATCACATTGGCTTGATTGGTGGTCTTCTTGCTTGTACTTCCATGATCCTTCTTAGGGCGGCGGCGATCGAAGCTCGATGTCGATCTTGCCACAGTTATAGCATTTTCCTTTGAACTTCTTGTTGCCATTGTTGTTGCCTTGTTTAGGACCATCTCGAAACTTCCTCTTTTTGTTATGTGGTTTTTGAACTTGTTCAACCACATTAGCCTTGGACTCAATGGGATTTTTCCCATGCCTCTTGTCAGCCTTTCGGTTATCTTCCTCAATTCTTAATCTTACAATTAACTCATCCATGGTCATCTCTTTGCGTTTATGTTTTAAATAATTTTTAAAATCTTTCCAAGCCGGTGGTAACTTTTCCACCAAAGCAGCGACTTGGAAAGATTCGCTAAGAGACATACCTTCTGAATGAATATCATGCAAAATTATCTGAAAATTTTGAACTTGAGATATTACCGTTTGGGAGTCGACCATTACAAAATCTAGAAATTTACCGACGACAAATTTCTTCGTGCCGGCATCTTCTGTTTTGTATTTCTTCTCCAAAGAATCCCATAATTCTTTTGCTGACTTCAGAGGACTGTATACATTATACAGCATGTTGTCAAGGCCATTGAGGATATAATTTCTGCACAGGAAATCTGAATGTTTCCAAGCATCTACAGCGGCAACAACTTGCCGATCACTCTCACCCTCTTTAAGTGCTGGAGCCTCTTCATGGAGAAACCGGGCCAAATTAAGAGTTGTAAGATAGAACAGCATCTTCTGCTGCCATCTCTTAAACTTCGATGCAATTAAATTTTCGGTTTTTCTCCATGATTGATTGGTACATGTACATGGTTACGAATAGGGACCGATGTTGGTGTAACAACGGCCAGAGAATCACGATTTCAGTTGTAGTAGCCATAATTTCTGATTACAAAAATCAGGAAAAATTAAAACACAAATTAATTTTCTAGTTACTAAAACTAGAAAATAAAATATAACACAATAATTCTATTTTCCTTGTTACTAAAACAGGAAAAATAAAATACCAAAATAATTTTCTGTAATACCAATTAATATTCTGAAATTGTTAATGACACCAGTATCGTACTACTAGTTGTCAAAGAAAAGAGACAGTATATTACTACTATCTGTCAAATAGCATAAATCACTATTTGTTTTTCCAACCAGAATATTACTTTGAAAAACAGAAAATTAAATACAATGAAGATACCAAAACGGGTCTGTCTTAAGATTGTCGGGCAATCTTCACTGTATTTAAATAAATTAAATTCTGTTGTGTACTAAACAACAATCAGAATTTAAAGAAATAAAGAAAAGGAGAGAAATTTGTTTGATCACAAAAATCAAACTCAAAATAAAAATAAAATAAAACAAATAAAAACAGATTTTATTTTGTTACAAAAATATAATTATAATTTTATTTTAATAAATAAATAATGTAAACAGAAAAATAATTTAATCAACTTACTTGGTTAAATACTTGGAATAACTTTACGATCAAGTCGGTGTTGAACACTGTGTCCTTAAAACGATTCGTCATCTCCAAGGTGCTTTTCGAACTTGGGCGTCTATCTCCCGGATGAAATGATCTTATCAACAATTAAATGCAGACTACAATTTAATTGTTCGTCAACACACTAAGTGTTTACACTCTTTCTTTCGAAATAATATGCAGCAATATGGCAGAGATTTAAAGCAGAGAAGGAATACGAAAATTGATGTGAAAAATCCAAATGGGAGGCTGGTCTATATATAGATGTATTGGTGACTTTTGGTTTTGAATTGAACAGGTATGAAACCTGTTGGTTTTGAACTTGAACCTGTTAATTCAAACAGATAGCAAAACGGGAAGGGCCCTGTTTGGGTGTGCGTAAATACCAAACAAGTTTATTTCGGGAAGGGCCCTGTTTGGATGAGCATTAAATCCAAACTAATTTAATTCTGTTTAAAATCGGGAAGGGCCCTGTTTGGATGAACAAAAAATCCAAACCAGTTTATTTGAATTAAATTCAAATGTTTTTTGCCCAAAAAGATTAGTATTGGGCCGAACAAGCCCAACCCAACCTCACACCACGCACCCGCGCGCGCGTGTGGTGATTTTTGGGTCCAATGGGTCTAGCCCATTTTGCCCATAACCTCTCCCTCTAAAACACTTGGGTACCCCTTGGGGCACACCCCAAGTATCAAACCCAAGCCTTATAAACCCTCTCAAAACCTCCCACCAAATCAATGTGGGACAAGCCTTATACATACCTTTAAGGAATTTCCACCAAAACTCCATTTCCATGGAGCATACTTTGGCTTCAATTTCCCATTCACTCGGTAATGGTTTTGAACAACCAAATATACCACGTGAATCACAACGCGGCATAGAACGCGTTATCACTTTGACCCGTATAAATCGATGCACGGGGCCCACCTAAAAATTAGACCAAACTTAGGAAAAAACTCTGGTTTTACCCAGAATTTTATAACCATACACTCAACATGGTAAACTAGATAGTTTCTCTCTCTTGATCCAATGAGGATAGCAACAAGTTTTTCTTTTTCTTTTTTAATTTTCCGTGCCTTCATTTTCTCACCAATTAAACTTGGATTAATGGATTCCATTCCATCTAATTTCTCAAGCCCATTAATAGAACTCATCAAATTCTGCAAAATTGTGGTGACACCGTTCGCGAAGAAGCTTGCGAAGCAGCACAAGATTGATATCGATTCGGTGGTTGGGAGTGAGAGAGAGAGCGAGAGAGGGAATGTGTGAAAATGGGGGGTAAAAAGATTAGGATCTTGTGGAATACATTCTTATGAAAATAGGACTTGAGACTCTATAAGAAATTACACAGGACTTAACCTAGGATAAGATTCTGAAAAAGAACTTATAAATAAGTCTCCCTTAAATTTATAAAAAGACTAATCACTTTAAGCTTCCGTTTGAGAAAGGGGTTGAGTTTTTGACTTTTATTGTGTCATGACACACATCCTGCATCCACCATGTGGCAACAATTGCTTGATTGGCCAACCAATAACTTGGCTCACATCTTCTATCCCACTTTATCCAGTCTTTTTTGTCTCACTTTCTTACAATATTTCATAATTATCTTATATTACCACGCCATCATATATATAGTATTAAAAGTAATATTTTTTCAGTTAGCATATTATGAAGGTTTTTTTTTTTAGAACCACGTCAATCTCTTTTATATATATATATATTTTATAGATTTTTATCTCTTTTGAACAAATTCATATAAATTTTAATTTTAATTGCACAACACTTCTCTCTTTTTACAAACCCAAACAATCTCAAAAATCCAATTCAAGTTTTTACATAAAATCTAACTACAAAACTTATATGGATTATACTTTGAAAATCTTCCCTATATTGTTCTATACAATCACAACTAACTGAGTATATTTTGAAAATATTCACTGTTTTGTTTTATACAATCAGAAAATCTGCACAAATTGTTAGATTCCCTCTCTTACTCCCTCCACCATCGCCTAAACTTCTCTCTCTCTCTCTCTCTCTCTCTGAAACACATCTCCATCACCAATCGCTTGAAAATCTACATATTGTTTGATTTTTGAATTTCTTATTCAAACGTAGACAAAGTGTTTCTCTTCTCCGTAAGTCTCCTCTCTCTCTCTCTCTCTCTCTCTCTCTCTCCCCTTCTTGATTGATTTTTTTTTATATATATGTTTTTTTAAAGCAAGAAAAAAAAATTCTATGTAAAGTTGTGTGTTTCTATTTTTCTCTAGGAATTTCTTTAGTCCTGTTTAGGGCTCAAACCTATAATTTAATATTATATAAATTTATTATATATATTTATTTAAGTTATATTTTTGTAGTAGGAAAGGTTAAAATTATCAAATGAATGTTTCTTTTTTGTGTTATAATTTAATATAATTTAAAATTATTATATATATTTATTTAATTTATATTTTTTTGTTATATGTTTATATGTTTATTATTTCGTATTATCGTGTCATGTCATTTTCAATCCGTGTCCTGTTTGTGTCGTGTCAACGTGCCATGTCAAAAAAATTTCACAATTAACTAAAAATATAATAATTAATTTTATATAGACTCTATTTGAGAAATACTTATTTTCTATATATTTTTCATCTTGTATTTGGTTTTATCATTATCAAATTTCTTTTACATAGCTGATATTTTAATTTAATTATTATGATATTTAAAAAATAATTATCTTAATATACAGATAAATAAATAAATAAATACGAAAAAATGTGTTTAATTATGTATATCACACTGATCAAATTAATTTTTTTTATATTTATATATATTTTTTATTGTAACGCCCTGAAATAAATGCAAAATACCATCCCAAAACGATAAGGGCCTGTTTGGTAACTACTTTGTTTTCAATTTATATTTACAAAAATTAAAAAAACTGTCATAAAAATCTATTTTATAATTTTTTTTGGTTTATAAATGATTGTCTTAGTTTATAAATTTGAGACAAAAACGTAAACTCAAAAAATGAATTTACGTTTTCAGTTTTCAATTATTTTTTCAATTATTTTTTTTTTCAAATAATTTTTTTTCCATTATTTTTTTCAATTATTTTTTTAATTATTTTTGTTCAAATAATTTTTTTTTTCAATTAATTTTTTTCCAATTATTTTTTCAATTAATTGTTTTTCATGTTTTTTCAATTAATTTTTTTCCCAATTAAATTTTTTTTTCAATTATAATGTGTGTGATCCTATTGTCATAAATAATAAAAATAAATATAAATATTTTAGGCCTAAACAAATATATTTTTTAGTTTATATTTTTAAAAAATTTTAAACATTTTGTTCAAACCAAATGCGTTTATAATTTATGTTTTTGTAAAAATAAACAAAAACCAGTTTATAAAAATTTTGTAAACATAAACAAAAAACGTAAACGTTACCAAACGCTACCTAAGTAAATAACATTATAAATCAGAGTATAATGTCCTTATATTACGTGAGATTCGATTATACAAAAGGGTGACACATGCGATATACATTCAGAAATAGAATACCCTGAATCTACATCATGTGTTACCAACAGTAATAATGCAATAAAAGCTAAACAGACAATTATATGTCCTAAAGGCTTACATCTTTCTAAGTCAAGACTTGGGTACATAAAAAATGAGTCGTAAGCTCAATACAAATAAAGTCCTAGACTTGTACAAAAATTAAATAAATAAAAAAAAAAATTACAAAACTGAGCTTTTAGCTCTATAGTCCTCCCAAACGAAGTCCTTAGTGGAGTCATATCACCAGCATTTGAAAATGATTTTTCCCAAATAGTGTGAGCCAAACCCAATAGAAACAATCTAACACAATATATGAATCTTAACAAAGATATAAGTATGACAAGCACATACAATGTCCGTGATAAAATAATTTATAACTCTTTTGCAAAATCATACAATGTTGAACTTATATCTCGATTAGTTTTATTTCCATTCACGAGTCATTTCCATTTTAATCAGACAACCAAATTGAGGATACAACTCAGTCGGTCTCTAACTAATACAACCATCATACAAACACTTCTACTTGCCATTTTATAGATATTTAGTCCACGGGAATCGACACCCATATATACTCGTGGTTTTCGGAAATTTCATCATAGATACTCCGGCCAACTTAATTCAATGGAGTACATCCTCTTTCTTCTCTTAAACATGGAGTACAGCCATTTCTTCTCCCAAACATCATACATTTACAATGTATTAAAGATATGACAGCACTCAATGCAAATGGATGAGAAATTAGTTTCAATTCACCTAATTATTATGCAATTTTTACAACAATTATAGCTATCCTCCACTGATAGTCCAAAACAAATATTTCTAAACAGATATACAATCTCCAAGATAGATAAATTATCCAAATTCCATAGATGAGTGATAATACATATCCAATTTCACCATTTATATAAATATCCATCTAATTTCACATTTTCAATACTAATTTCATTTATTTATACAAAATAAATATTTGAGACATTTTAGGACAAACTCTATTTTTTTCCAAAATCCAACCCAAGTATCAAAATCAACAACTTTATTACAATACAACCTCATATTCACTCCCATAACTATTTTCAATACATCTATTTGTAAATCTCTCTTTTGATTTTAAGCCAAAACCCTAGGTTTGTTCAAATTCTTCTAAAATCATAATATGGCTTATACAAAGCAAATAACTAAGTTAAAAATCATAGAATAGTGTAGAAAATCTCTACCTTAAAGTTAGAAGATGAGCAAAACAAGGAAGAAACTTGGATGAAGTTGAAACCCAACTCTATTTGGATAAAAATGTAGCCCTTGAGAAATAACTAAATCTAGGTGAAAATATAGAGAGAGTGTGAGTTTTAAAGAAAGAAACTCTAGATCTAGGGTTTTTGAAATATTTAGAGAGAGAAAGGAATGAAAACGTGATATAAAATGTGATCTTCTTGGACTGATATACGCACAGTTCGTTCAAGCATAAGAAGTGACGCTCGAGCATCCAGACACAAAAATGATTTCTGCTCGAGCTCAAGAAGTGGCACTCAAGCGCCAAGGCACAATGAAAAGGGTGTCACCGCTTGAGCATAGGGAGTGACGCTTGAGCGTAGAATACACATTCCCAGTAGTTTTGCAGACAGAAGACCATGGCTCGAGCGCAAGAAGTGCCGTTCGAGCACGAGACCATTTGAGTGGAGGAAACACCGCTCGAGCGTAGAATACACTCTCCCAGTAATTTTGCAAACCTGCAAAAGTATTGAAAATTCACAAAGCCCGCTCGAGCGCAAGAAGTGACGCTTGAGCAGATGAGTAAAATTCTAGGCAACAAAAGTTTGAAAACTAAGATATCAACCTGTTCCAAAACGCAACCAATACAACCCAAAAGCCAAACTCAAGAAAATATAAGGGAAGTACGACATGAACAACAATACAAAACCATGAAATCCGAGGCCAGAATATATAATGGATCGGATCAAAACTAGAATCGCTATATCTATTTTATTGATGTCTTAATAATAATTTATCAAAATATTTTTATTTAACATGAAATTATTTATTATAAAATATTTATATTTAATTTAAATTTTATATACCTATATACAATATGTATGAATAATTCAAAAAGAGTATTAAAGAAAAAATTAATATTCTACATAATTAATTTATGTATTTTTTTCATAATCAAATCACAACATATTTGTATTTAATCTTTAAATAAAATTTGTGTAGATCTATTTATACATATATATATTTTTTTCAAATAAATATAAAAATAAAAATAAAAATAAAAATAAAAATAAAATTAAATAATTAGAATCACTTTTAGTTTTAACTATTATTTTTAATATTAAAAGTGTTTATTTTACTATCTTATAATTTAATATATATCATATAAGATCATTATATAATAATTACACTTTTATAGCATAATAGAACTAAAATTATCAAAATAAACAAATAATTTAACTAAATTTATTATACAAAAGTATTCAAATAACACTTTTATAGAACGATAAGGTTAAAATTATTAAAATAAATAAATAAAATTAATCAGTGTGTTTGGTTTTAGTTTTCTGAATTTAGTTTTTTAAAAATTGAGTTTTTTATTTTTCGTATTTTTATTTTATTTTTAGTGAATATTTTTAAAATTTTAACCAATTTTTTACTTTTTTAAATGCACCATACTTAGATGTATCTAAATAGTAAAATATTTGTGAAAAATATTTTTAAAAATTAATAAATACACGAAAATATAAAAAATATACTGAATTTTTGTATTTTTTTTTTGTATTTTTAGTATTTAATGAATTTTTTTATAAAAAAATTCACAAATATTATACTTTTTAAGTATATTTATGTTAGGTGCGTTTAAAAATTTTAAAAATTCTTAAAATATTAAAAAATTTCAGTGAAAATGAAAAATACAGAAAACAAAAAAGTAAAATTTTCTGAAAAATGAATTCTGAAAACTAAAACCAAACAGAGTGATTCATTCTTTTGTAGTACATATCATAATATAATACACTATCAGTTATAACCAAGTCGTAATTTGTATATTATAGAATTTTTCCGTGTTTTTACTTTTTTCAGAAAAAAATATTTTGATATAAGTGAAATTCATGATTTTTGATAATTTGATTAACACAATTGAGGATTTGATTTCAGGTTGATAATACACTTATTTATTTATTTATTATAACTTTGAAAGAAATTATTTTTATGAATTTTTTACATAACATCACACATAATGACAAATTTTCATCAATCATTAACAAATCTATTTTATTTGACTTTCAATTGTTAAATTTTTTTATACATAAAATATTAAGACTTAAAATTAATTTTTTGTTTTAAAAATAAATTCCTGTGCATTACACGGTAACTTACTAATTAAAATCAATTGTTAAAAAAGTATGGAACAAAATATGGTGTATGGAATTGGACAGATGTCTCATGCCCATTATTACACGCAGCGGTGGAGTTGGAAAAATAATTCAGAGGGCACCTATTAATTATAGCGGCCATGCTAAATTCCCCACTGGGGGTCGACCCCAGTGAAGTGGCGGGCCATGATTCGTTGAAAACTAAAAAAAAAAAAAAAAAAAAATCAGTTTTTTTTTTTTTGGCCAATGGGAGGGTTACACACACGACCCCCAGTGACCCCCACTGGGGTCTGAGGCATTTTTCTAATTATAGCTTTGAATTATTTTATTTTATTTTTATAATCAATAACCATAAACAATAATTTTTTTAATTAATATTAAGTACAAAATCTTAAATATTTATTATAAAAGCTTTAAAATTTTATTTTTAACAATTGATCTTGTGAAACATTAGGATTTAAAATATAGTGTTATATGTAATTAGTATATTATGAAAAAGAGTTTTATATGTGTTATGATAGATTATATAATATACACATAATAGTAATACATATTATCATTGATATATGGTATGACTAAACAGTAGTAAAATAATACATGGAGGGTTAATTACAACTTTCAAATATAATTAACAATTCAATAATTTCACATCTTTATTACCGTTGTACTGAATTTTTTTTACAATTTTTTTATACATAATAATGTGACTTGTTATAGTGTCTTTATTTTCTATCAAAACAACTATCATTATTTTTGTAACTTGAAAAATGCTATTAAGAAATTATTCTAAATGTTATATCTATGTAAATTTTTTATTTATTAATTATTTTCCTTAGATGTTAAAAAAAAAAAAAAAAAAAAAAAAAAAAAACCTACAAAATTTAGGGGGGCACGTGCCCCCATCCCTTCATACATCTGCCGCTAATTACACGCGGTGTCATTCCCCAATAAGAATCGAGCAAATGAGTCGAGTGGGACATACATCATCTCCTTTTTATACTTGAGCAAGTAATTTTATTTGAAGTTATTCATTGATCAATAATATTTTGGGTGTTTCGGAAGTTGCTATTTTATAGACTATTTTAGTTTTTAACTATTTTAGTAAGTTAAAATTTTTATGTTTTGAAAGATGATTAGATTTTTTTGTAGTTAAATGCGATGTTTTTAAGAGGAAAAATGAAATAATTATGGATTTGATGTGACATTTTATCACTACAAAAAAAAACACCTTGTTAGTCGCCAAAGGTCGCATTTTAGTCGCCAAATGTCACAAATCCACTTTCCCCGACTAAAAGTTTTAGTCGCCCATTTTGTCGCCAAAATATGGTCGCGGATGCCTTTGGCGACTAAAAATCTGTTAGTCGCCAAAGGTTAGCTCTTCAGCGACTAAACCATTTGTCGCCAATAGTCAATTTCCATTTCCCATGTTTGTCAACCTTCAGCAACACTCTTTTCCCCACTATACCACTACAATCTCACGCGAATATTAATGCAACAAATATTATTTATATACTAAATTTTCCGGTTTTAGTACAAACTCTATATATAAATAATTATTTTTATTTAATGTTATTTAATGTAAAAATTAAAGTATTTTCTAAAAAAAAAATATGAGAGGACTTTTGGCGACTAAATATGAATTTTAGTCGCCAATTATATGCCTTTTGGCTACTAAATTCTGTTTTGTCGCTAAAAACTTGAATTTCCGCCCAGAATAACTACAATCGGCGACTAAACTCATTTTTTTGTCGCCAAAAGCTCGAGTTTTGCCGACTAAAATCAATTTTAGTCGCCACTTGTCCAGGTTTAGCTACTAAAAATGTGTTTGTCGGTAAAACACCTATATTCGGCGACTAAAGTTTTTTTTAGTCGCGAAAACCTATAGATTTGGCGACTAAATGGTTTTTGTCGCCAAAAACCGTGCCTTTTAGCTACTAAAATTTTTTCAGTCGCTAAAACTACTATATTCGGCGACTAAACCGACTTTTAGTCGCTAAAAGATCTATATTCGGCGACTAAAGTAGTTTAGTCGGCAAAAGTTCTCAGCTTTGGCGACTAAACTGATTTTAGTCGCCATTTCCACTACTTTCAGCGACGAAAATCCTTTTTTTAGTCGCCAATTGTGCATTTTCTTGTAGTGTATCTTATTAGCTATTTTAACCTATTTTATCTTTTTGTGAATTTTAGCCTCAATTGGGCTAAAATCCCACTTCCTAATAGTTTGAATGCGACATTAGACTTGTTTAATGCAATTTATTATGAAATAAATGTTGCTAATGAAAAAATAGAAACAAAAAGTTCATTTTTTTAGTTTTTAAATAATTAACTTTTTTAAGTTATTATTGTCAAATAAGATGTAAGCAAAAATTATAACAAATAGTATAGATTCTCAAAATTTTTTTTAAAAAAAAATCCAAATAAATGCACCAAATTATATTGTATCCCTAACCAGACCTGCATACTGCAAGTTTTGTCTACAGAGGGAATGAAGGGAGTTCTAAAGAATAGTAGAGACATCATTCTCATATATAATTGTTTGGGCTGCTTAGTAAATAGCATCCCCTGAGGAGGACCCAAAAGAGAATTTTTGTTAAATTCCTTTTTAGTTTCCTGTTAACTTATATGTTGGCCTCTCCTCTGTAGTCTGCTCATATACTGACATGACATCCTAGATTGGGAATAAACACTGTGTTATCATGAAATTCCACTTAATTTTTTTTTAAGACATGTTAAAGAAATAATTGATTTGCAGTGCACATAATTAATGACTAAATAAAATGGTTTGTACAACAGCTCATATGTATGCAGAATTGATTATTTCCTTTTTTACACTGCTGTTTCTCAGTCCTTCAAAACAACTAACTTATTAATTCATGTGCCTGAAGTTCAAAACTTCATGTTTAAAATAACAGCAATGTTAGGGATTCAAAAAATTTATTCAAATTTTTTTCCAGAATGAGAAATAGATAATTGAAATTCATGTCATATGTGGGTTTCACTATACAACAATTAGACCTAAATTTCATATATATCTTTTTTTATTTCATTTTCTGAGTTATTATTTCTCGGATAGTAGACTTTTTGTACAGATAATTCAATTATATGCCTTTAAGTTGGATTGCTATGAATCATGATAAATTGTTAATCACTAACTCATCTAAAAGTTTAAGTCATTTTAAAGAGTAATTTTATTATTTATATTTTCAACAGTTCTCAGTATGTGTCTTTTGAGATAAGCACATTCAAATATTTTTAATTATTAAATATTTATGAGATTTGAACACAAGATATATTATCTGATGTGATTTTAAATTGTTAACCACGAATCTAAAAACTTAAGTTATTGTACAAAAATATTCTCAACACATGCAAACAAAAATGACTAGTCAAAGAATTTTCCTTGGCAAATATAATGTACTTTAAATTCTTTCAAAATTAAGAAAAAAACATGCTTAAGTGGGGGACAAGAAAGTGAAAGAAACATAAAATAGTGTTGACACTTGTATTTTAATGTGGTAAAAGGGCACCTAGTGATTGAGAAGCAGAGTTACCAAAGAGACATTATCATTAAGGTCAAGAGATTGAAGAACATGGGCCAAGTGGTTATGCATTGAATCACTAACTAGTAATTCACAAGTAACAATGTAACACTATTGTTTTACAGTTGTTAAAAATGAGCTTAGAATACTATACTAGGGTGTGTTCTCCAACTTCCTATCAGTTCCAGCAATGGCAAAAACACCATGTCGGATTCATGGTTATAAATAAATAAATAAATAAATTTAAAAACCTAAACTATTTTTGTATTTCTTTCATTAGTGTTGGAAAGGGTGCCATGTGTCCGGTATAGCCGGCGACCATGTGCATGCGTCTAGTCACGTGAGCTTACTATTTACAACATGAGGGCCAAAAAAAAAAAGAAAAAAATTACAGGGAAAAAATAAAGAGGTAACACTATTTTATATAAATGTCTCTTAGTAATAGTTGTGCATATCCATTAATTAGTTAACACAATTAGTGTAACAACAATGCTTATTATTGATTGTACTGATCAAGAGAGATATCTAAAGTGTTGGAAATGGTTATAAATTCTGGGTAAAAACAGAATTTTATTCTAAGTTTGGTCTAGTTTTTAGGTGGGCCCCGTGCGTCGATTTACGCGGGTCAAAGTGGTAACGCGTTCTATGCCGCGTTGTGATTCACGTGGTATATTTGGTTGCTCAAAACCATTACCGAGTGAATAGGAAATTGAAGCCAAAGTGTGCTCCATGGAAATGGAGTTTTGGTGGAAATTCCTTATGGTTTGAATAAGGCTTGTCCCACATTGATTTGATGGGAGGTTTTGAAAGGGTTTATAAGGCTTGGGTTTGGTACTTGGGGTGTGCCCCAAGGGGTACCCAAGTGTTTTAGAGGGAGAGGTTATGGGCAAAATGGGCTAGACCCATTGGACTCAAAAATCACCACACGCGCGCCGCCGTCCGTCCGGTCGGGCGGGGCTGGGCGCGGGTGTGTGGTTGGGTTGGGCTTGTTCGGCCCAATACTAATCTTTTTGGGCCAAAAACATTTGAATTTAATTCAAATAAACTGGTTTGGATTTTTGTTCATCCAAACAGGGCCCTTCCCGATTTTAAACAGAATTAAATTAGTTTGGATTTAATGCTCATCCAAACAGGGCCCTTCCCGAAATAAATTTGTTTGGTATTTACGCACACCCAAACAGGGCCCTTCCCGTTTTGCTATCTGTTTGAATTAACAGATTCAAAGTTCAAAACCAACAGGTTTCATACCTGTTCAATTCAAAACCAAAAGTCACCAATACATCTATATATAGACCAGCCTCCCATTTGGATTAAGACACCAATTTTCGTATTCCATCTCTGCTTTATATCTCTGCCATATTGCTGCATTTTATTTCTGAAAGAAAGAGTGTAAACACTTAGTGTGTTCGACGAACAATTAAATTGTAGTGCTGCATTTAATTGTTGATAAGATCATTTCATCCTGGGAGATAGACGTCCAAGTTCTGAAAGCACCTTGGAGAGGACGAATCTGTCTTAAGGACACAGTGTTCAACACTGGACTTGATCAGAAAGTTATTCCAAGTATTTAACCAAGTAAGTTGATTAAATTATTTTTCTGTTTTCTTTATTTGTTTATTAAAATCAGATTTTAATTTTGTTTTTGTAACAAAATAAAATCTGTTTTTATTTGTTTTATTTTATTTTTATTTTGAGTTTGATTTTTGTAATCAAACAAATTTCTCTCATTTTCTTTATTTCTTTAAATTCTGATTGTTGTTTAGTACAC
Source organism: Camellia lanceoleosa (assembly GCA_025200525.1). Taxonomy (NCBI): domain Eukaryota; kingdom Viridiplantae; phylum Streptophyta; class Magnoliopsida; order Ericales; family Theaceae; genus Camellia; species Camellia lanceoleosa. The sequence continues at coordinate 17,284,972 of CM045772.1, forward strand.
AAACATAATTTAATTATTTAAAATACAGTGAAGATTGCCCAACAATCTTAAGACAGATTCCTTTTTGGTATCTTCATTGTATTTAATTTTCTGTTTTTCAAAGTAATATTCTGGTTGGAAAAACAAATAGTGATTTATGCTATTTGACAGATAGTAGTAATATACTGTCTCTTTTCTTTGACAACTAGTAGTACGATACTGGTGTCATTAACAATTTCAGAATATTAATTGGTATTACAGAAAATTATTTTGGTATTTTATTTTTCCTGTTTTAGTAACAAGGAAAATAAAATTATTGTGTTATATTTTATTTTCTGGTTTTAGTAACTAGAAAATTAATTTGTGTTTTAATTTTTCTTGATTTTTGTAATCAGAAATTATGGCTACTACAACTGAAACTGCATCTGGCAGTGGTACTCCTGTTGTTACACCAACATCGGTCCCTATTCAGAACCATGTTCATGTACCAATCAATCATGGAGAAAAACCGGAAAAATTTAACGGTACCGAGTTTAAGAGATGGCAGCAGAAGATGCTGTTCTATCTTACAACTCTTAATTTGGCCCGGTTTCTTCATGAAGAGGCTCCAGCACTTAAAGAGGGTGAAAGTGATCGGCAAGTTGTTGCCGCTGTAGATGCTTGGAAACATTCAGATTTCCTGTGCAGAAATTACATCCTCAATGGCCTTGACAACATGCTGTATAATGTATACAGTCCTCTGAAGTCAGCAAAAGAATTATGGGATTCTTTGGAGAAGAAATACAAAACAGAAGATGCCGGCACGAAGAAATTTGTCGTCGGTAAATTTCTAGATTTTGTAATGGTCGACTCCCAAACGGTAATATCTCAAGTTCAAAATTTTCAGATAATTTTGCATGATATTCATTCAGAAGGTATGTCTCTTAGCGAATCTTTCCAAGTCGCTGCTTTGGTGGAAAAGTTACCACCGGCTTGGAAAGATTTTAAAAATTATTTAAAACATAAACGCAAAGAGATGACCATGGATGAGTTAATTGTAAGATTAAGAATTGAGGAAGATAACCGAAGGCTGACAAGAGGCATGGGAAAAATCCCATTGAGTCAAGGCTAATGTGGTTGAACAAGTTCAAAAACCACATAACAAAAAGAGGAAGTTCTTGGAGATGGTCCTAAACAAGGCAACAACAATGGCAACAAGAAGTTCAAAGGAAAATGCTATAAGCGTGGCAAGATCGACATCGAGTTTCGATTGCCGCCCTAAGAAGGATCATGGAAGTACAAGCAAGAAGACCACCAATCAAGCCAATGTGACAGAATTGGATTACATCTCTGACGGAGTGAATGACATCAACCTCTCTCATGTGGTGTCCGAGGTTAACTTGGTTGGAAATCCCAAAGAATGGTGGGTTGACACGAGCAACTCGTCACATATGTGCGGACAAGAAGATGTTCACTACCTACAATGAGGCCGCAAATGGTGAGCAACTTTTTATGGGAAATTCTTCTACTTCTCACGTATGGACAAGGAAAAGTGATCTTGAAGATGACATCGGAAAAGAACTAACCCTCAACAACGTCTTTGCATGTACGACATCCTAAGAATTTAGTTTTCGGTTCTTTGTTAAGTAAAAATGGTTTTAGGCTTGTTTTTGAGTCTGATAAGTTTGTATTAACAAAGAGTGGTATGTATGTTGGTAAGTGATACATGAGTGATGGTCTCTTTAAACTTAATGTAATGACAGTTGTACCGAAAGTTGCTATGAATAAAGATAACACATCTTTTGCTTATATTCTTGAGTCAAATTTATGGCATGGTAGATTAGGACATGTAAATTATGATGCTTTGCGTAGATTAATTGGTTTGGATTATATACCAAAGTTTGAAATTAATCCTAAACATAAATGTGAAGTTTGTGTAGAAGCAAAACTAACTAAGGCTCCATTTAAATCAGTTGAAAGGAAAACTGAACCTCTAGAATTAATTCATACTGATGTATGTGATCTAAAATTTATTCAAACTAGAGGAGGCAAAAAGTATTTCATAACATTTATCGATGATTGCACAAGATATTGTTATGTTTATTTACTTAGAAGTAAAGATGAAGCCTTAGATATGTTTAAACTCTACAAAACAGAAGTTGAAAATCAACTTGGTAAAACCATTAAAATGGTTAGAAGTGATAGGGGTGGTGAATATGATGCACCATTAAATGAATTTTATTGCACAACATGGCATTATTCACCAAACTCTGACCCCTTATTCTCCACAAAGAAAATGGAATTGCTGAAAGGAAGAATAGAACTCTAAAAGAAATGATGAATGCCATGTTACTAAGTTCAGGCTTACCACAGAACTTGTGGGGGGAAGCAATATTGTCAGCTAATTATGTTCTTAATAGAATACCCCACAAGAAAACCAAAAGCATTCCTTATGAATTATGGAAAGGTCGACCACCTTCCTACAAATACTTGAAAGTGTGGGGGTGTTTGGCAAAAGTTGAAGTTCTTGTTCCTAAAAAGACTAAGATTGTACCAAAAAGAGATTGTGTGTTTATTGGTTATGCTCGTAATAGTAGTGCATATCGGTTTCGACTTATAAATCGAAATACGATATAAATGTGAACACTATTATAGAGTCAAGGAATCTTTGTTTTTGAACATGTCTTTCCTTACAAGAAAGGACAGAATTAAGTTCACAGAAGAACTTATGATTGTACACAAAGTCAAGAGACTAATGACAATCAAACACAAGAGACTAGTAATGGTCTCAACCAACAGGTTTAACCGATGATGAACCAAGAAGAAGTAAGAGAGCAAGAACATCAAAATCCTTTGGTCCAGATTTTCGACATACTTGTTAGAAAATGAACCTCAAAGCTTTAAAGAAGAATGACAGTCTGAAGCACCTTTGTGGAAAGAGGTCATTAATAATGAAATTGAATCCATTATGCAAAATCATACTTGGGAATTGGTGGATCTTCCACGGGTTCTAAACCTCTTGGATATAAATGGATATTCAAGAGAAAAATGAAAGCAGATGGTTCAATTGACAAGTATAAAGCAAGACTTGTAGTTAAAGGTTCTGAGACAAAAGGAAGGTCTGGATTATTTTGACACATATTCCCTGACAAGAATAACATCCATTCGCATGCTTATTGCTATAGCGGCGTTGTTTAATTTAGAAATACATCAAATGGATGTTAAGGCGACTTTCTTAAGCGGTGATCTAAATGAAGAGATCTATATGGAACAACGAAGGGTTTGTAGTATCGAGCAAGAAAAGAAAGTTTGTCGACTTGTAAAATCCCTTTATGGATTAAAACAAGCACCTAAGCAATGGCATGAAAAATTTGATCATGCAATGCTTACTAATGGGTTTAAGATAAACGAATGTGACAAATGTGTCTATGTTAAATACTGACCAAGGATATGTCATAGTTTGTCTTTATGTAGATGACATGCTTATCATTGGAAGCGGTCAAAACATGATCAAATCAACTAAGCAAATGCTTAACAAAAGATTTGATATGAAAGATATGGGGGTCGCAGATGTTATATTAGGAATGAAAATAACTAAAACATCGGCGGATATGCATTATCTCAATCTCATTATATTGAGAAAATTCTTGATAAATTTATCAAGGATGATTTGAATTTAGCAAGGACACTGTAGACATCGGTTTTATTTATCGAAAAATAAAGGTGATGCGGTCTCGATTAAAATACTCCCAAATCATTGGAAGCCTAATGTACCTAATGAATTGTACTGTCACGATATAGCTTATGCTATCGAAGAAATTGAGTAGGTACACTAGTAACCCCGGAGAAGACCATTGGAAAGCGATCATTCGAGTTCTTAGATATCTAAGATTTACTCGTGATCATAGTTTGAACTTGACTCGATATCCAGCAGTACTCGAAGGTTATTGTGATGCCAATTGGATATCAGATACTAAAGATTCAAAATCCACTAGTGGATATGTCTTTACTCTAGGGGGCGCTGCTGTTTCTTGGAAATCCACGAAACAAACTTGCATCGCACGATCCACAATGGAATCCGAGTTCATTGCTTTAGACAAAGCAGGTGAAGAAGCAGAATGGCTTCGTCACTTTTTAGAAGACATTCCAATGTGGCCAAAACCTGTGCCAGCTATTTGCATTCATTGTGATAGTCAATCTGCAATAATGAGGCACGAGAATCATATGTATAACGGTAAGTCACGACATATTAAGTCGACATAATACCGTTAGGCAGTTGTTGTCAAACGGAATAATCTCAATAGATTATATAAAATCTAAAGAGAATATTGCGGATCCATTTACAAAAGGTTTGACAAAAGAACTAGTGTATAGTTCATCGAAGGGAATGGGATTAAAGCCTATTACATAAGAGTCGTCATAATGGTAACCCTACTTATATGACTGGAGATCCCAAGAACTAAGTTCAAAGGGACAACTAAGTTATGTATGGCTCACCAGAAATCACCAAGGGATTAAAATTCCCTACTCATTCTTATGGTGAGAGTGATATCTGCAACATATGTTGTCTGCAGGGGCACAAGGATAAGCTTTGCTTTTAATGATTACTTATATCTTGATTAAAGCATAACATCAAGACGAGTATAAGAAGATACTCACAATAAGAATCACCTATATAAGTGTTGAACTGGGGCCGGTTCTATGAGAATGAAAGAGGCTACATTCTCTAGAAACATTTATGAAAACCAGGAGCGTTCAAGGCCAAAATGAACACAACAGTGAGAACCACGATGTGTTAGAAAATATTTTGTGTGAAATCTATTGTCTTGGCTTACACAAACGGCTGAACAATTCAAGGCATCGCGTCCATTGGTTAGCCAGTAAGTCCGATAGGTTATCACTAGGGAAGGTTCAAGGCCGAAAACTACCTATCCTGATGCAAGATATTTTCGACTTATGCTCTTTCGTTAAGTCTGCATATTGTTGCATTTCCGTTGTCATCAAATTCCATTCATGTGGGGGATTGTTGGAAATGGTTATAAATTCTGGGTAAAATCAGAATTTTATCCTAAGTTTGGTCTAGTTTTTAGGTGGGCCCGTCGTCGATTTACGCTGGTCAAAGTGGTAACGCGTTCTCTTGCCGTTGTGATTCACGTGGTATATTTGGTTGCTCAAAACCATTACCGAGTGAATGGGAAATTGAAGCCAAAGTGTGCTCCATGGAAATGGAGTTTTGGTGGAAATTCCTTATGGTTTGAATAAGGCTTGTCCCACATTGATTTGATGGGAGGTTTTGAAAGGGTTTATAAGGCTTGGGTTTGGTACTTGGGGTGTGCCCCAAGGGGTACCCAAGTGTTTTAGAGGGAGAGGTTATGGGCAAAATGGGCTAGACCCATTGGACTCAAAAATCACCACACACGCGCGCCGCCGCCGTCCGTCCGGTCGGTCGGGCGGGCTGGGCTGGGCTTGGGTGCGTGGTTGGGTTGGGCTTGTTCGGCCCAATACTAATCTTTTTGGGCCAAAAACATTTGAATTTAATTCAAATAAACTGGTTTGGATTTTTGTCTCAAAAATCACCACACACGCTGTGCCGCCGTCCGTCCGTCCGAGGTCGGGCTGGGCTTGGGTGCGTGGTTGGGTTGGGCTTGTTCGGCCCAATACTAATCTTTTTGGGCCAAAAACATTTGAATTTAATTCAAATAAACTGGTTTGGATTTTTGTTCATCCAAACAGGGCCCTTCCCGATTTTAAACAGAATTAAATTAGTTTGGATTTAATGCTCATCCAAACAGGGCCCTTCCCCGAAATAAATTTGTTTGGTATTTACGCACACCCAAACAGGGCCCTTCCCGTTTTGCTATCTGTTTGAATTAACAGATTCAAAGTTCAAAACCAACAGGTTTCATACCTGTTCAATTCAAAACCAAAAGTCACCAATACATCTATATATAGACCAGCCTCCCATTTGGATTAACACACCAATTTTCGTATTCCATCTCTGCTTTATATCTCTGCCATATTGCTGCATTTTATTTCTGAAAGAAAGAGTGTAAACACTTAGTGTGTTCGACGAACAATTAAATTGTAGTGCTGCATTTAATTGTTGATAAGATCATTTCATCTGGGAGATAGGCGTCCAAGTTACGAAAGCACCTTGGAAGAGGAATCTGTCTTAAGGACACAGTGTTCAACACTGGACTTGATCAGAAAGTTATTCCAAGTATTTAACCAAGTAAGTTGATTAAATTATTTTTCTGTTTTCTTTATTTGTTTATTAAAATCAGATTTTAATTTTGTTTTTGTAACAAAATAAAATCTGTTTTTATTTGTTTTATTTTATTTTTATTTTGAGTTTGATTTTTGAAATCAAACAAATTTCTCTCATTTTCTTTATTTCTTTAAATTCTGATTGTTGTTTAGTACACAACAGAATTTAATTTATTTAAATACAGTGAAGATTGCCCAACATAAAGAAGTGAGAGTAATTTTTGTTGTTGTTGTTGTTGTTTGCGTGTCTGTGTGTGTTACATAAGAACAATATTATCTTTTTATTGATAATAAAATGATACAGGGATATAGCCAAGTGATATGGAATGTAGTACCTCATGGCGGTATAATTTCTTTAAAGGTTAATTACATACGCAATTCTTGTAGTTTGTTTTTAGCGACGATTTGGTCATGACAGTTCCAGTTGTATTAATTTTATTCTTAATTTTTTTTTATCTTGTATAAATTCAGTTTAATTGATGATGCCCTTTTCAGTAATTATACTGAAATCAATGAGTAAAATAGCTCATTCACTCTCTTCAAATTAATTGAAGAGTTGACATTCAATTTGAAATTTTCATTCTCTTTTGAATGAATCATTCTTCCCTTAGTTTTGGCGGAAAATATATATATTTTTTATAAAAAAAAATTATGAGAGGTAAAATTTGAACAATCATGGTGTATAGCCGAGCAGATATCACGACAATTGAACAGATGGCATAGTAGCCAATCATGACACGTGACAGAATAACCTAGTATGGTTGCCGACTAGGAATTCGTCCTGTATATCAGTTTGAACAAGCAAGCCCAAATAATGGGTGAATCAGGTCTAAGATAAGTCCACATTTTGTGGGACTATGTTTATATCTCCCTAAAATATCGCAAATATGAGATACGATCTCTCCTAAGACGAACTAACATGGGCAAGTGGTTGCTATATATTTCTTATCAACGGTAAGCCATCACACATGATAAATCTCGTGTATGAGTGTCAACTTAATTGGGATTGACATATGAAGTATGATACTTGTGCACTAGCCTCTTTTTTTATTGATGTATCACTTCGTATCAATCTGTTTTACTTCGTGGTTATTAATAAAGTTTTTTTTGTTGATAAAAAATAAAAAGAAAAAAAAAAGAAGTATAAGCAAGTCATTAAACTCCATAAGGTTCATGCATTTTGGCTATCAAACTGTGACATTGAGACTTTATTATGTAGTTACTAACTTAAGTATCAAAGAGTTACCAGATACACATTTCTTCACTTGTTACTAGTTCATTGGAGAGAGTGAGGTTTTAGTATGTATTGGTGCAGTCTATTGCTGTCTCCCCGGTGTGCAGGCCCGACCCTGAGATTTCAAGGTCCAAAGTCAATAATGAACTAATAAATATCACTAGATTATTTGAGCCTTTCACATTTTTTTTTTTATTCAACCAAATTTTTTTTTGAAGGTAAAGAACAAAAGATTTGTGTCAAAAGAGTTAGGGTTAGAGATTAGATAGGGAGAGAGAGTGGGCCCTTTTAATGTTGAATGAGCCTTTTAATTTTTCAATCGGTCAATTTATTTTAAGTTAGTTTGGGCCTTCTTTAATTTTTTTTAGACTTAAAACATACCTAATTTATTATACTAAACTATAACAGGAGGGGACCCCTTTTTTAGGTGTATTTCGAGGGGCCCTAAGCCATGGCCTGGTGGGCCTATGCCTAGGGCTGGCCCTGCCGGCGTGACAAATTTTTTCTCGTACATAAGTGTTTCTTTATGTTTTATTGTGAACTTAAAACTAATGTGTAATTGTAATAGTAATGGGTGGTGACGGTGGCGGTGATAGTAATAGTGAGACAACACTAATGAGTTATGTAGGGACACCAAATAAAGAGATTATTTCATTTTTACCCCTATACTTTGTCAAGTTTTTCAAAGACCCCCCAGACTACTCTTTTTTTCACGCGTATCCCTATACTATGTGAATTCCTTTCAATTTTACCCTTGCCGTCTATTTTCGTCAAGGGAGTGGACGGAATGGATGACATGGCCCCCTATACTTTCACATGGAGGGAAAATTAGGGCTTTTCCCCCCCAAAACCTTACATTCCCTTGTATTCCCTTCAACCTATAAAAACAAAGATGACTACAAAAATAGAAGAAAAAAACAGAGCATCAATGAAATCTGTGGGAGAGAAGAAATGAGGAACAATCGAAGCTCAAGAAATCAAGGTAGATGGAACGCAAGTGGTGTAGACGAGATGTTTTGCAATGTTTATGAAAGAAGAAGGCTGATACACACAGCATGGACCGACACAAATCCTGGGAGGAGATTTCTTAGTTGCTCTAACAATGGTTGCAATCACATTACCTGGATAGACCCACCCATCTGCAATCAGGCAGTGCAAATGATTCCTGGGCTGTTGAAGAAGTTGAATAAGATGGAAGCACAACTGAAAAGAAGGACTGGAAGAGAGAGGAAACTATGGATTTGCTCGGTTTTGTCATGGTTGGTTATAGGAATATGGTTTGTATTGTAAAGTTTGAAGTTGTATGGTAGTGTAAGAATGAATGGAGTCTGTATCCTATTTATGAATCATATGCAATGGGTGAAGTGTTGTTAATAGAAAATATGTTTTTGAGATGAAAATTGTGTGCTTGGTGACTTATTAATGTTGTCTCGATTATTTTGTGTTTGGTGACTCTGATACAGACAAAGGAAACATACAGAAGTAGGTATGTAATCTGTGACCATAATTGTCACTCCAAATTCAATGAACAATGAATATCAACAATTGTGAACATCACCAATGAACATCATGACTTGGAAACAGCAGCAGAAATCACTATAAGAAAAAACACTTTCCATGACCAACATTTTGGTCACGAAAAGTACCATATTTGGTCACTAAAACCTTTTCGTGACCAAAATATGTTGGTCACGAGTTGGTCGCTAAAGCCTCGTCACAGATAGTTTTCTGCGACCAAAAAAGCTTTTGGTCGCTAAAAGTGACCATTCGTGACCAACTTTTTTGGTCGCGGAAAGTCCAATTCACATTAGCCAAAAGTAAACTTTTAGCAACCAAAGATAAGTTGGTCACCAAAAGTCAGTGCCTTGACCCAAAAAAAATAATTCTTTTGTGCTGCCTGGGACTTGAACTCCTGACCAAGGAGTCACCATGCACCCAATCTACTTTGCCAATAACATGCTTCTTGTTCATATTTGGCAAAAAATATATATAACCCATAAAAATTGGGTTATATATTATTTTAAAAAACTTTTAATGCCTAAACAGAAAAATAACATGTAATTACAGTAGTATCATTTTTTTAAAAATTTATCCCGCCATAACTTTCCGCGACCAACTTTTTTTTTTGGTCGCCAAAGGGTAATCTTCCGCGACCAAAAAAGCCTTTGGTCGCTAATAGTATACTTTCCGTGACTAACTTTTTTTTTTGGTCACCAAAAGGTGATCTTCTGTGACCAAAAAAGCCTTTGGTAGCCAATAGTATACTTTCCGCGACCAACGTTTTTTTTTTTGGTCGCCAATAGTATACTTTTCGCTACCAACTTTTTTTTTGGTAGCCAAAAGGTGATTTTCTGCGACCAAAAAATTATGGTCGCCAAAAGTTAAATTTTAATCTCAGAAAGTAGACTATTTGCGACAAAAAAAAAAAAGGTGGTCGCCAAAAGTGTTTTTTCTTGTAGTGAATACAATAAATTATCATTCAATCGTTGATTAGTTGACACACTTGTCATTCATGTTGTGCAAAATATATACTAAGAAAAGGGTAGCCAATGCAAAAACTAGGCTTCAAATGTACAAAAAGCCCCTACCACTATAAAGGTTATGAAATATGAACAAAAGTAGCAAAAACGTTTTCCAACATTAAAAAAAGAAAAAGAAAAGAAAAGAAAAGAAAAGAAAAGAAAACAACGGTAGTCCTTCACATCCATTACTTTGTGTCAGCTGCATTCTTGGTTTGACCCACAACAGATTTGACAACACTAGTATTGTACACCACTCTTTCTCTCCATCTCATTTGAGCTTGCAAAGGAATGTTAGTATTGGAAGTTACTGCAGACCCCTGCACATCTTGACTTGCATGTAATGGAGTTGAGTCACTTGTTCTTATAACCTTTCTCTTTTTTACTTGTAATAGCCATCATCATTGTTAGGACATATGCAAGGAAGACATCTGTAAATTAACAAATAGGGCCTTTGCAAAACTTACAGCCATCTTCTTCTTCCTAACTTGAGTTGCTTCTGTAACCTGACTCCCAACCAGGCTTCTTTTTACCTGATTTTGAGTTTGCCTCCCTTCAGTCTAGGCCTGACATTGGCTTCCGTCATGCTGGAGCTGCAAAAACTAAAAAATAAAAGTTAGCAATGTGTAAGTTAACAAAAAGCATAAAAAAAAATTGAATTACTTGACTGGAACTCACAGTATCTTTCAGGTAAGTGAATTGGCTTTTGACTTTGCATGTCCTCTTGTTGTGTCCCAACTTACCACAATTCTTTCATGTCATTTGAGTTCCCCTCCTTCCCAGCTTACTTGAATCAGTTGCATCAATTGGGACATCTGTGTCTGTCATCTTATTCAGTCTTGGCCTCCCAGCTCTCTTCTTTACATCAGGTGGTAGCATTTTACCATATTGAGTTATTGGCCACATTTGTCTACCATTGATTGGAGTCAACATGTTCTCATAAATCCTTAGGTAGGTTTTAACTTTGTAGTAATGATGCACATACTTTTTTGGTTCTTCACCCATATAGTTTGCAGCAGCCACAACATGGACACAACGAAGGGTTGATAGATCCCATTTCCTATATCCACAAGCCCATTCTTTCAAGTCCACCTTATATTGCTCACCATATGGGCCAACAACTTCATATTAGGAACCCCCATTCCATCTAGGAATCCATCCAGTTGCACTCACCTTTACCTTTTCCAAAATTTTCTGAATCTTAGGATATATATCACTTTTGTTGTACCTTTTCATTGCTTAATTTCTTTTTTGAATTGTTTCCATCAACAAAACTCTTATGTTCTCTAACATGGATAGCATAGGTCGATCCCTAGCCTGCAATATGCTTGGATTAAAACACTCACAAAGATTATTCAACAAAATGTCACACTTGGGGAAACTGTAGAAGTGACTCCTACTCCAATGGATTGGTGCTCTTCCAGCCAACCAATTAAATGCTTGTTGATCAACTCCTTTCATTTCTTCTATAACTTTGGTGAATACACCAACAGTGCTTGCCCTGGCTGCCTTCCATAACAAATCCTTTAATACCCTACCCTTACATTGACCCTTAAAATTATTGTACAAATGCCTTACACAGAACCTGTGTGGGGCATTTGGAAAGAGCTCAACCACTGTATCAATTAGGCCCTTCTATTTGTTACTTATGAAAGTGTAACAATGAGAATTCACAACATTCAAGTCTTGCCCCAACAAATTCAGAAACCACAACCATGTTTTCTTCTTCTCCTTCTCAACAATGGCATAGGGAAATAGGAATATACAATTATTTGCATATATTCCCATTGCAGTTAACAATATTCCACCATGTGGCCTTTTCAAATGACAACCATCCACTCCAATGACTGGCCTACAAGCATTTTCGAAACTCTTTTTCAATGGACCCTAACACAAATACAATCTCTTAAACTTGGACATTGGCTCATCCTCTTCATGAACTTTGGAACTTCTTTCACCTTCATGGAAATTGTTGTTCTTGGATTACTACTTCTAATCTCTTCTACATAACCCCAAAGCATTGCAAATTGTTCAGTTACAGTAGCCTCAATTATTGTGAGAGCCTTAATTTTTGCCCTTCTCACTTTCTGCAGGTCAACTTTGACATTGTGCTCTATTGTAATGGTGTCTGCCAATGACTTAATTAGCCATGTAGGGTTTAATCTAATCCTTTCCCAAATACCTATTGACAATCCATCTACTACTCACATGTGGCACATTAAATGTTCTGTTGCATGTGTGTTCATCTACAAAAGTTTTGATCCTAAACACTCCTTCACCCTAAGAATAGCAAACCTAAGGACAACCAGGTTTGCACTTTGCCCTAACCCTCTATTTGTCACTCTTATTAAATGTGTTTTGTTTGCCCCACTTAATAGCATACTCTTTCACAGCATCTCTAAACAATACATTTGTTTTGAACTCCATGCCAATTTGGAATGTAGGATTATACATGTCACTCTCATTGAAAATAGGGTACTTAATCCTAGTGCAATGACTATCTTCATCAGAGGAGCTATGAAGGCTTCTTAGCCCATCAGATAAGTTGTACATGCTTTGTAGGTCATCATTGTTAGCCACATCACCCATAGTATCCTTATGACTTCCTAAACCACCAAATTCCAAATCTTTGTCAACATGTTTATCATATAAAGCATCATCATCACCTTGCTCATAGTCATTGTCATTATATTTTTCAGACTCATCAGAGGATGAGTCTTATTGGTCAGGATCATAGGCATCACTATCTTCATTTTTCTCCAATTCAACATCAAGTATTACCCCCTTACCCTTACTTGTTTCTACACTTGAGCCTACTTGACTACTTTGTGTACTTACATAATCATCCAAATTGTGTCTTATATAAACGTCTATTACTTTGTTTTCATCCACATATGTGTCCAACATCAATACATTAGCATCAGATTTTAGTAACTCCATTCCACCATAACCACTAACTTTCTTGTAATAGTTATTACTTGGCTTATGTCCTAATTCATAGTCATGCAACATAACTCTGTAATAGAAATTTGATCTGAATGACAAAAGTTAAAATGACTTACCATACCACCATTGTAAAGCCTTTGTGGAATACCTCACCACACCTCTATGATGCATTTTGATTGTAAAATACACATATCCATCTTCTGCATTTTGTATTGGAAATGTGTCATTAACACTACTATTCAACGAAACTCACAATGATAAAATCCTATTACATTACACTACAGATAGATAAATAATAAACAAGTAGTTATCCAAGTGAAATACACACAATCAAAAAAATAAAGATTTCATATGTGTTCATCAATTTCAAACAAACATAAACAAAGATTTTCTTAAAGCAAAACTGTTCAAACCGAAACAAACATAAACAAATTTCATTAACAAATCCATGTCACATACAAATAAACAAAGATTTAACCATTCTAAAATAATATTAACGTCAAACACATTTGTGGAAAATAGTAATCTGATTCTCATTGAAATGAATGTATGAGCAAAGCTCATATATATATATATAAAATACAAGAACTAACTATCTGTAACAAACTAACAAACTCACTATACAAATTAACAAACTCACTAACTGACTAACAGAGTCATTAACTAACTAACTATATTTTTACATTACCGTGCATCAATAGAGGGTGCTTTAACATGCCCCTGCAAACCCATGGTGGAAGACACCATGTGTTTGTCTTTAAAATCTTGGCGAGAGACAGACAATGGTTTGGTGAAAACGTCGGCCAACTGATCAACGGTGGGAACATACTGAAGAGAAAGACGTTTAGCAAGCACCTGCTCCCGAACAAAATGGCAATCGACCTCAATATGCTTGGACTGGAAATGAAACATCGGATTGGAGGCCAAAGCAAGAGCAGACAGATTATCGCACCAGATCACAGGCAAGCTAACTTCAGCAGCAGCATGGGCTAAAGCCCGATATTCAGCCTCGGTGGAGGAATGAGAGACAATGGCCTATTTCTTGGCAGACCAAGAAACAAGATTGGAACCCAAAAAGACACAATACCCAGATGTAGACTTACGATCAATAGTGTCGCCTGCCCAATTAGAATAAGAAAAAACATGAAGATCAAAGGTGCTTGGTGTATAGGTGAGACCATGAGAGAGTGTACCCTTAATAAAGCGAAACAAACGTTTAACAGCAGAGAAATCACCATTGCTAGGGGCATGCATGTGCTGGCAAGCTTGGTTGACAGCCAAAGAGAGATCAGGACGAGTAATTGTCAAGTATTGTAAAGCCCCAACAAGAGTACGATAGAGAGAAGGATTAGAAAAATGAAGATCAGAAATAGGAGAGAGACTAGGTTTAACTGAAATAGGAGATGTGCAAGGCTTACAATCATCGAGCCCAGCTTTGTGAATGATCTCCTGAGCATATTTTTGTTGAGAAAGGAAATAATGTGTATTAGAGGTTTGAACAGAGATCCTAAGAAAATAAGACAAATGGCCTAACTCTTTCATAGAGAAAGCAAGATGCATTTGAGCAACCAAGGTTTGAATATGAGAAGGATCACTGCCAGTGAGCAAGATGTCATCAACATAAACCACTAAAATGGTAATGGAATGAGAGGTTTTGTGAATGAAAAGAGAGGAATCACAATAACTATTATGAAACCCTAGAGAAAGTAAGAAGGTAGAAAATGTAGAATACCAAGCACGTGGGGCTTGTTTAAGCCCATACAAGGCCTTATGAAGCTTACACACATGCGTAGGAGAGGAAGAATCAACAAAACTAGGAGGTTGGGTCATAAAAACCTCTTCTTCAAGCTTACCATGAAGGAAAGCATTGGATATATCCAACTGTTTGAGGGCCCAGTGATGATGTAAGGTAAGGCAAAGAATAATCTGGATTGTAGGAAGCTTGGCAACAGGACTGAAAGTCTCCTGAAAATCAATACCTTCTTGTTGGAGGTAACCTTTAGTAACAAGACGACCCTTATAGCGAGCAATCAAACCATCAGAGTTGCATTTGATCTTAAAGACCCATTTACACCTAATTTGATTTTTATGAGAAGGCAAGGGAACTAAGGGCCAGGTATGCTGCTTTTGCAAAGCTCCAAACTCTTCTTTCATAGCCTTAAACCAAACAGGAGAGGTAAGGGCTGCTTGGTAAGTAGGAGGTTCAGAATCAGTGTATAAAGAAGAAGAACGGCTGAGAGAAGCAGAGGGACTAGAAGATTTGGATCTAGTGATCATAGGATGAACATTTGTAGGAGAAGAAGGAAGTGGTGGAAGGTCAATGTGTAGGGAGTGAATATGATAGGTATGTATAGTTGATGTAGGAGGCTGAGCTGAGGAAAATACAACAGCAGAAGGCAAGGCTGAGCCACAATGACGGAGGGTAGAACAGATGGAGATAGAGCGATGGGTGGCGATGGAAGCTGAGATTGAGCAAGCACAACAACAGAGGGTAGAACTAGTGGTAGCACTGGAAGTTGAGATGGAGCAGGCACAGCAGCAGAGGGTAGAACTGGAGCTGGAGACTGAGGCAATTGAGAAGGAGATGACAAACCAGATGAAGGCAGAGCAACATTAAGGGGCAGTACTGGAAACTGAGATGGAGCAACAGATAGGGAAGACAGAGCTGGCAGCATTGGAAGCTGAGACTTAGCGGAAGAATTTGGGAAAAGAGGCATGGCACAAAAGGGTCTGAAAAGGGTGCACAAGAAGTGATGAACAGAGGAGAAGCCCAAAAGAAAGTCTGAATAGCTCCCAAGGAGAAAATTTGAGATAAAGCAGCGAATGTAAGAAGAAAACAGACAGAGAGAAAGGAAAAATATGCTTATGAAAAATCACATGTCTAGACAAATAAAGTTTACCAGATTTAGGATCAAAACATCGATAGCCCTTAGCAAATGGATGATATCCCAAAAACACACAAGACACAGATCTAGAATGAAGTTTAGATGAACTATATGGTTGAAGCCAAGGAAAACATTGACAGCCAAATACTCTAAAGAAAGAATAATCTAGGATAGCATGAAAAAGCACTTCATAAGGAGATTTATTAGCAAGAATAGAAGAAGGCATCCTATTAATAAGAAAAGTAGCAGTAGCAATTGCATCAAACCAAAAATGTAATGGAAGAGAAGCATGATGAATCAAAGCAATAAAAGTTTCAATAATGTGTCTATGCTTGCGCTCAGCCACACCATTTTGAGCAGACGTGTAAAGACAGGAATGTTGATGAACAATCCCATTGTTTAAGAGAAAAGCATGCATTTTATTATTTAAATATTCTGTACCACCATTAGTGCGAAGAACTTGAAGAGAAGTAGAGAATTGCGTCTCAACATAAGATTTGAATTCAACAAATTTAGCAAAGACCTCACTTTTGTAAGTTAAAGGATAGAGCCAAGTACAGCGACTAAAATCATCTACAAAAATCACATAAAACTTGAAGCCAGATGTAGATTTATTAAAAGGACCCCAAACATCACTATGAATCAAAGACAAAGGTTGTTTGACAGTTGAATTTGACAATTGAAATAGCAATCTATGACTTTTAGAGATGCAACATTCTGAACAATCAATAGCAGTAGGCTTAGTAGGTTTACAAGAAAAATGCTTTTGTTGAACAGAAAATTTCTGAGAAGAAGGATGACCTAATCTATGATGCCATACTTCTATAGAAACAGTCTTATTGAAGGCATGAAAACTAGCTTGAGGCACTGTAGGTGAATACAGAGGAGATTGAAAATGATATAAGCCATTAGTGTGGGAACCTTGGTGAAAAATTCTCTTCGATTTCGTGTCCTGAATCAGAAAAGTAGAAGCATCAAAAATAATGTTGCAGTCATTGTCTTTGGCAAGTTGATGAACTGAGAGAAGATTAGAGGAAACAGCAGGAGAATGCAAGATATGATTGAGACGAAAAGAGAAATCAGGAGTAGGTAAAATACCTAGACCAGTGTGATGAATAGGAACGGTGGCCATTACCAACTTGATGTCTGATCGATTACGGATAGGCTTGATAGAGATTGAAATTGTTCAAATCATTGGTCATGTGATCGATGGCCCAAATCTAAATACCAAGGCATAGCGAGAGGAAGGAGGAAGAGATGGATGGAGTTGGAGGAGAAGAAGAAGCCACAAAAGCTTTAGAATTAGACACAGACTGGGACGAAGATTGACCATGAGGTTGATATTGTGCATCCAACCGATGCTAGCAATCAAACGCTATGTGACCAAAAACACCACAAATTTGACAAACTGGTCCATGACGCCCTCGGTCTCTGGAAAAGAATCGACCACGAGATTGAGGAGAAAATTGACCTCCTCTGCCTTCTTTAGAGAAGTAGAGACCTGGTGAACCACGGGAATATCCAGAAGAACCAGTCTGATTCGAATGGAAGCCTCGAGTAGCAGAGAAAGCAACATTAGGTTGCTCAAGAGAAGATGATTTTTGTGTTTTCAGTTCAACATGAATTGATTCAGAACAAAGCAAGGCACACAATTCATCCATGGAAATGCCTTATGATCGTGCTCGAATTGCAGTCTTGAAGGAGTCATACTCGTCGGGAAGGCCATTCAATGTGATTAACACAAGATCTTCATCTTCAACTATCGTAGATGCAAGTGATAATTGATTTGACAATTCCTTGATCTGAGTCAAATACTCCTCCATGGATGCACCTCTCTTGGACACAGTATTCAACTTATTTTTAAGTTGATGAATATGTGACCAAGAGAGAATAGTGAATCTTTTGATCAAAGCATTCCAAACTTCATAACAGTGTTGAAACTGTACAACAGTGGAATAGATTGGAGAAGATAGAGTTGCCATAAGACAACTGAGCAAATGTGCATCTATGAGATCCCATTGAACTCATGTGGGATTAGATACTTTAGATCCAGAAGAGTCCTTGATCTGTGCTGGTGGACATGAAATCGATCCATCGATATATCCAAGTAAACCAGTAGCTCGTAACATATTGTGGATTTGGTTTCTCCAAATCAGAAAATTTGAAGCATCAAGCTTCATTGTTACAAATGAGGACAGATTGGAGATGAGAAATGTCAGATTTGGAGGCAAGATAGTTGAAGAAGATGAAGAAACTGAGACTGAAGGAGTCGCAAGAGGATCAGCCATTGAACCCAAGAATCGATGCTCGTTGGAGCTTATTTCAGCTCTGATACCATGTGGAAAATAGTAATATGATTCTCATTGAAATGAATATATGAGCAAAGTTCATATATATACAAAATACAAGAACTGACTATCTGTAACAAACTAACAAACTCACTATACAAATTAACAAACTCACTAACTGACTAACAGAGTCATTAACTAACTAATTATATTTTCTATTACACGTGCATCAATAGAGGGTTCTTTAACAATTTCCAACAACAACAAAAAATAACTTTAAAAAATATTAAAAAACAAAAAAACATACATACCATATACATGTTTGTCTTCCTCCACCGTTATTCTTCTCTCTTAGCACCCAACCCATCATCAACCTTTGATTTCAATGTGATTTCATAGTCGTTATTTACTTTCAGCTTTGATTTTGGAATTTTGAGAGCAAATTAAAAACCCTAATTGCGATTTGGAGAGTTCTAAGCAACCCTGATGTATGTAACTTGAATGTGATCAATCAAATCGTTTAATTTTCCTTCAATGTGAAAGTATAGCGGGCCACGTCACCAATTCTGTCCACTTCTTTGACGGAAATGGACGGCAGAGGTAAAATTAAACGGAATTCACATAGTATAAGGGTACGCATGAAATAAGAGTAGTTTGGGATTGTCTTTGAAAAACGTGATAAAGTATAGGAGTAAAAATAAAATAATCTCCTAAATAAATTATCAAATTTTCTACCAAACTTCCTACGCCCATATTAGAAGTTTGATAAAAAATTTAATAATAGCAGTGGTGGCTGCTTTGATTTTATTTTAAGATCTGTACAATGTACGGAGAGAGAAGCTTTTAGGGTGTTGGGGGATTCCTAGTTCCTGTAGATTTCAACAAGTCTAATGTGTTGAAGGGCGGCTACTTTTGATTTGAGAGTTTAATTTTCAGAAAAACAACTGTGTTTCAAAAAAAGGGAAATTGTGTTTGCCTTTAATTGACATGGTCACATGGACGCCACAACTATGAACTCTATTTAATGTGATCAAGACAAGAATCACAAGAATTCAAATAAGAGATATTGGGCTGTTTGGTTTTTAACTTTTAACCTTTCACTTATGTACTAGCACTAGTTACCTTTGTCTTTTAATAATCAATAGCATTATCTAGTTAATTAATTTTTATATGATGAGTGGGTTTCAGGTTACTGTGGCTAGTGATTGGTATGTTGTTGAAGACAATATCACTCATTTTAGAATTTTCTAAGTTGTAGATTAATATGTCAATTATTTTTGAATTTTGAAAAACCAGATTAGTTGTTGTTCGATCAAATTAAACAATACTAATAATCTTATTTGACACTAATGATCATTTTTTTTCATGAGAATTGAGATGTATCATAGTAGAGAGAGACAGCAAGAGAGAGATTAATATCAATTTTTTCTTAAATCAAAATATAACTACTCATTAATAATTTTCAAATTTTTATTATTTATTAGCTATTTTCTTTCCTCACATATTTGGGTGTTTTGAAAAGATAGTTATAAATTATTTTTTAATAATTTTTAATTTTTTTATAAAAAAAATTAAAAATTTAAAAGTGACTTTTAACTCACTTTACAAAATAGATACTAATAACTTGTTTTTGAGAAATTTTGGGTCACTGAATAAGTATTAAGGCTAAGTTTGGGATGTAGAGAATAATCCAAAAAGTCAAAAAGTTACTTAAAAAATTAAAAAGTTAACACTATTCACCAAAAGTCAATAATTAAGGCTGCATAACTCCCAATTCAAATTTTCTTCTAAAAATTAATTTTTACAATTTTTTATTACACATTTTTCCATAAAAAGTTAAAAAATTAACCTAAACATCCATATTTTCAACCTTATTTTTTTAGTCAAAAAAGACAAAAAGTACACTTATTTAGTCTTCCCAAACAAGGCCTAAATATAGCTCTCATTTCACACCTAAGAAACCTACTAAGCTAAGACAT
This sequence comes from Camellia lanceoleosa, assembly GCA_025200525.1. Taxonomy (NCBI): domain Eukaryota; kingdom Viridiplantae; phylum Streptophyta; class Magnoliopsida; order Ericales; family Theaceae; genus Camellia; species Camellia lanceoleosa. The sequence continues at coordinate 17,305,048 of CM045772.1, forward strand.
GCTATCTCCTCCACTACCATAAGAAAGTGTGCCAAAAGCACTATGGCCAACTTTGAATCACCTGTGTCTCGACTCACTTTTGTGCTTACTCTTCAGGGTAATAATACAGAAAATTAAAAAGATATATATCACAGAATGAAATTTATTAAATATTACTTTTATATTGATTTATATAATAAATAATACACATATATATGTATATATATAAAAGACATTATATTTAGAAAATAATAAATTTTATCCTTTATATACATACATACCATTTATTGTGTGCAATATTAGTGGAGGGAGGGAAGGAGATTATATGATGTCGCGATGCCTCCTAAATTATAATTTTTTTGGAGTCTTTTTATTGTTCAACAATAATACATTCTCTTAATTTATTATTTTTAAATGATCTCTAATGATGTATTATTGAGATTAGGCCTTACATTATAGAATATTTGACTAATTAAAATTTGACACTTATTAGACACATCATTAAAATAATTTTTAAAAGTGATAAATTAGATGTTTCAAGTATTTTTCTTTGTAATTTGATCACTATTTTGAAATGTTTGCCAAATATAGAATGTTGGCCCCTAAATCTTTAATCAAATTGAAGATAAATAGAATATTCTTTTCAATCTAAAAAACTGGAACTCCTTGTTCTATCAAGAATCTCTTCTTATTTTGCGTATGATTCTCTCTTTTCAAATCATTAGGCAGGCCTCGCCAAATGGACAAAATATTTAACTTTATGTTTACTTAACTTTGGAAACTCAAAATTTTTTTGTTAAGTTTTAATTTACTTAAATAAGTAATGAACATATATCAACTTTTAATCTTATAATAACATCACTTCCTAATATCGTTTTTCATATAACAAATCTTTTATCTACAATAGTATCATTTTATTTTCAATTTTTTCATGCATTGATACATAACGGGCTTGTTTGGTTTGTTTTTGGGAGAGTTGTTATTGAAAAAAAATTTAGGAAGAGTGTTTAGAAATTTTTTTGGTTAGGTTGGTTGTATATTTTGGGAGGGTTGTCTTTTTGGGAGTTTGGAATGTTTAGATATTTTGAGAGAATTTGAATAGATGTGTGTGAGAGAAAAAGTGATTGTGAAGGTGAGAGGAAAGAGAAAAAGTGATTGATTGATGTGTAAGAGAGAGAAAGTGATTTTAAAATTTTTTTGAAAAAAACTCAAATCAAACAATTTTTTAGAATTTTTTTCTAAAACTCATCTCCAAAATACAAACCAAACATACCCAACATCTTTCAACACTCCTCCACCCTGAAAAAGAAAATTTAAATTTTGATTCTACCTCTAATTGTACGGATCTATAGAAGATGTGAAAAAATGGGATAAATTCATAACTGGTATATCGCACCCACCTACATAAAAATAAGAAAGTAATTTAAAAATAGAATTTTTATACATAAAACTTAACAAGTTTTAAGTTAAAATGGTGGATGTTTTAGTTACAAATGAAAAGATCATAAAAGACTAGATCATTCTGTATAAAAATTCAATTTTCTGTATCATTATCCCCAAAATAAACCCAAAACAAACTAAGTTGCTTTCATATGTGGACTAGAGTCTCCTCGATTCCATTTTGTGGTATAAAAACCTTGGCCACCAAAACAAACTCTCCTCGTTGCATGCATGGCGGCAGACAAGCGCATCTTCCATTTCACGCTATCATACGCCCTTCCCCTAAAATTGTGAACCAATCCAGAAAACCATTTTCAGCTTTTCAACAACAACTTTGAACACCGCTTTGCTCTTTTGAGTTTCCCCAAGTACTGCATGTACCTTATCACCATATTTTATTAAAATTGGTGAAAAAAGTGAATATTAGAACCCTAGCTTTTTTACTTGAGTTTGGGCTTTGGAGGACTGTCTATAAAGCCCCTCTGCTGTTTTATATGCTTTCCCTCTTTTTGTTGTTCAACAACAAACATACCCACAAAGAAAAGGAAAAGTGAAAATGGTGTCCATAAGGTTTAGCAGCTTTGCACTTGGAATTTTGTTCATTTTCCTAGCACTAAGGGACTCTGTAGCAGACAACCACAAAGGTAATTCCCTTTCCCCTTCATTAACTTCTATACCTTGTATTACATATATTTAAAATATAAGCAATGGTTTCCTAAACTTGTTTCAGCTAAGGAAGAAATGATAATGGTGGTCACTGATGGAAATGCTTTCATCGCCATAGGACACAGTCCTTCCACTCTTGAAAAGGTAGAATTTGATTTTTTTTCATTTTTTTTGAGGCTGAAGTTTGGAGGAGAAAGAGACTTGAATTTTGATCTCCTAGTAAAGTGTTAGGGTTCTGAGCCTCTGGCCGACTATTATCACATAATTGATCTTCTTGTTATTTATTTTTCAAGTCTATAAAAGAGAGGGATTTAAACTCTTGACCTCCTACTGAAGCGTGTTAGGATTCTATGCCTCTGACTCACTATTGTCACATAGTTGATTCTTGTTGTTATCTATGTTTTGACTTAGTATGTTTTAATTATGAAGTGTCTTAGGGTTTTGGGCCTCTGGCCAACTACTGTCACATAATTGATTCTTACAATTATCTATGTTTTGACTTAATATGTCCTAATTATGAAAAAAAACATGTCACAGGAAAATATATACGCCGTGCCTAGTGCAGTTGTTGAAGTTAACAATGGAAAATTTGGAAGAAGAAAAATGATGGAGAAAGTGGTTTTGGGGAAAGAGACGGTGAAAAGAGAGGAAGGCATGAAAATCGGAGAAGCTCCAAAGATTTCAGGTGCAAATCGCTCTGATCGATATTGTAAACATAAAGGGAAAGGAAAGTTGAACATAGAATGCAAATTGCTTGGTAGAAGTAGTAGTAGCCCTCCTATGAAGGTTGAAAAGGGAAGTTTTATGCCTTTCATTGCTGATTATAATGTCCCCAAATCCACCCACCTAAAAATAACTGAGGAAAAGTGTGCATTCCTATGGAAAATCACTTCATCTTTCTCTTTGCAGTAGGTGTTATTCTTTTTTTTTTTTTTTACAAGTGCGGAATATGATACTTGTATGTATGCGACAGATTTTAATCTTAAATAGAAAATTTTGATTTTAAGGTCCAACAAAGTTCTTTTTTTCTTTTTTTTTAATGGTGCAATTAGATTCTGGACAACTGAATGGATGCTTGGAATACTACTAAAATAGTTGGTAGTGTGTTGGGTTATGTGCATAACTGTTGACCAAACTAGAATAAAGGGTAATAGAGGAAGAAGATGGGTTGTGTATGGTTCAATTTGAATATTTGTTTGTTTGGATGCAGGAAGGAAAATGAATGTGCCAAAGCCCCTTGGAACCTCACAACAGCACATGCATCATCAGGTTAATCTCTCTCTCTCTCTCTCTCTCTCTCTCTCTCTCAATTTTATAATTGTAACATATTTAAAGTTATAAACGCAAAATATATATTCCCAAAGACATATATACACACGTACCGATGCATAAGTTGGTTTGCTTTGAGTGATTTGGTAAGAAATAAATAGAATTACCGTATCCCTTCTGTCTCATTTGAATGTTTATGAAAAATGATAAGAAAAAGAACTCATGACACACACCTATCCTTTCCTAATTTTGCCTTTTTTAGTGAGTGAAAAAGTTAGCTTTCAAAATATCAAATTTGTCTATCAAAGTTATAGGAGAAAAAATATATATATCATTCATACCCAGACAAGATGAAAATTATTTTAGGAAAATAAGATAAAAACAGTATCTTTTGTTTTCTTTTAAGTTGTTTATATCATTTAATTCTAGTGGATCTGTTTTAAATATCAAAAGATTATTATTGCACATCACCTTACCCTATAAAAAAAATGAAATGGACAAATTGCATTAGTTATCCTGGTGGTTTGTTTCATTTGTCAATTTAGTTATTGTATTTTTAATTGCATAAATTGTAGCATTAAAAATTTTAAATTATGCCAATTTAATGCAATTAAAAATGTCTCTTAAAAAATTGGACTGAAATTGATGGAAAAGTTATACATTTAAAAAAATGAATGGGCCAAATCAAATTTGATGCACCTTGTCAATCACTTTGAGGACTAAGGTGATAGAGAGGTTCCCATTTAATTTGAAATAATTCATTCATTTTTTAATGACTCTTGAATTTTGTCTAATCTCTTAACAAACATTATTAATTGAATTAGATTGACACAATATAAAAAATAAAATGACAAACAGATGCAAATGAAACTACAGGAACCCAAGAAAAATTATAAAGAAAAATTTGTTTGTATTTTCCTCTCCAAACACTCAACTTTCGCTTTACCTTTTCCACAGAATGATGCAAGCTTATTAAAGCCCAAACAATTGGGCTCCAAAAGACTGGGCAATGCAGTGAAGGAGTCAGTTGATCTCCACAAACCCAACACACTATGCTCCCAAGATTCTGAAGTTGACACAAGTAAGGACAGATTTGCATGTTCAATGCCTAAAGTCTCAAAAGAACTAGTTGATTCATTTCAAAATCTTCAATCCCATAAGCTTCTTGATGAGACCTCTTCTGGGATTGTGAACCTAATGAATAGAGACTATCCAGGAGCAGGTAATCCTCCTCACAACAATTATGAGCCTTTGCATCAACAAAATGAGATACCTTAGCTTAGCGCTGTTTCACAATTTTGCTGAAGAATAGAGGGTTTTCATGTTCTCATAATGAAATGTTGAAGAGGGTATCAATTTTGTCAGTTTCATGAGACTTGTGGTAGAGTTGTGGACCTATCATTTTAAAACTAAAAAAATCAAATCAATCGATATGTTTCCTAATATAAATGATGTTACTGAAACCTCATTTTGCTAAATGATTCCATATAATTTAAAAAAAAAAAAAAGTATTTTCTGTTCAAACAATATATGCATACAGATTAATATAGATAAAAATGATGGAGTAGAGTTGTGAGCCAATCACTTTAATTTATAAAACCCATCAATAAGTTTCTTAATGTTAAAAATGTCACTAACACATTATTATGATGAATAATTCTATACAAATTTTAGAAGAAAAGTCTTTTCCATCCAACATGGTACATGAAAAAACAACAATTAATGTTCCCAAAATGCCATCAGGAGGAGGCAAATTGGAAAACAAGTTAAAATTACCCACATTCCCTTCTTGTTAACTTGTGCTGCAAAAGTGTGATGGGTATTATCTATCAGTTAACCGAAGAAGGCATTTTCTATTCCAAAATTTTCCATCATACAGAGTGGAAAATCGGAAAAACAATGAGAATTTATTCCATATATTCATGGGCATGACCAAGTGTTACTTAGAGTTGTTTGGCATGTGCTATTTTAGTACATCTTTTTATTCTTTTTATTTTATTTGTATCATATCACTTCTTATTTAAATCACAATATCTCTCTATCACATTAATATTACACATCTTTTTATAAAATATTTAAAAATATATTTATTTAAATCATTCTAAACAACTTCTTAATAAAGATTGCATTTTCTATATGTCAAACTCTTTTGATTCTCTTCTTTCATGAATCCCACAAAATCATAACTAAACTCCACGCTTCAGATCAAATGTTATTAGTGCTCTATTATCATTTGGCAATGATTTATAAGATCAACAATTTTGTGTGCTCTATATAACAAATTTAATTCTAAATTTGGCATGAATGTTTGGTTTGGTGTGTCGGTGTGAATGGGCATCTTCTAGGCACTTGCAAAGTCACACTTTACTTATCCAATTACTCATGCACATTATTTTGAAAAAGATGATAAAAAGTAATTTTTGATTTTTAACTAAGTTTTTGGCTTTTTAGGACAAATAATTTAGAAAGTTGGTAAAAAATTACTTTTGATTTTTTTTGATTAATATTTGTTTATGATGTCAAATCATAATAAAATGACCAAAATACCTTCATTTAGTTTAAAATATTTACAACTTCACCCATGTAACACATTTTGACCAATGAGGGGGTAGAATTGTAATTTCACTATTGGCTAAAAACCAACTTCCCAAATGATTTTTTTTTAAAAAAAAGCCAACTTTTACCTTTTTTTACAAATCAAAAAAAGTGACTAAAAGCCAACTTCTCAAAACAAGTCTTAGAAAATAGACCAAAAGTCAATATTTGACTAATAGAAATGCATAATCTCTTCTTACATAAATTGAAAATATTATAGATTCCAAATAAATTATCAAATTTTTTATCAAACTTCTCACATAAGTATGAGACTCACACATATTTGAGTCGTATGGGTCTCACACCCATATGAGAGACTTGGTAAAAAATTTAATAATTTATTTAAGATCCCTAACTTAACTCCACATACATATATAAAAGGGGTACTTACGTGTAAGTCCTAATAAGTTGACTTATTGTCTAATAGGTCCTATGAAAAAAATTTGTTATAAAAAAAGTCACTAATTATAAGTTTTAGCGACTATTTATAAAAATTATGACAAAAAAGTCACTAATTGTCAATTTTTAGCGACATATATAAAAAATTGTCACAAAAAAAATTATTTTTAACGACAATTTTATCAAAAATTATTTTTAATAAGAATTGATGAAAATTAAGTCCAACTATTAAGATCTATTGGTAGTTTACCTATATAAAACTCGGTCTTTGCAACTCACTAACTCCTTTGATTTTGTTGATCATAAATTCAATGCTCTATTATATTAAATAAATAAAATATATAAAATTTATTATTACATTTGTCATAAAAAAAATATAGATGGTTTATTTTGAAAAATATAATTATTTTTTTTAAATAATAAATATAATAAATTGAAGAAGTTACGATTATCGAATTGATCTATTTTTTTTATAAATAAAATATATGAAATATTTAACAAAATGAATTATTTGAATTATTAAAATAAAATCCATACTGAACTATATAAACTCAAACATCAACCTTTGGATCCTCTAATACAACTCACTAGCTTCTTTGCTTTTGCCGATCATAAATTCAATGCTCTATTATATTTTTTTAAAAAAATATACGACAAAATTATATTCTGAAATTTATAATTATACAAAATTTATCACAAAGAACAAATTTTATTTCAAATTGTTAGCAAAAATGCAGTGCAGGTCAAATCGATAGGGGTGATTTGGCGGAGAAGCCAAACTTTTGCAAACAACAACAAATCAAGCAATTGTGATCTAAGCGTTCTATGTCTTGATAGATTCAAGGATTTCTTTGGAGGTTGTAATGTGAAGAAATAAGAAGGAATAAGCGAAAATCAATTGTTGAACAAACAAACTTAGAATTTAATCGATGAAATTAAACTTCGATTCAATGTACATGACAATCGACAGAGAATTCTTAGTTACAGAAACTGAACTACAGATAGACTACTCCTATGTAAAAACTAACTAAGTTAAGTTACTCATAATGCTATAAGGGTTGTAAATTTGTTTGAAGATCTTTCTAACTTGAATTCAGCTTTTTATCTTCTTTGGTCTTCAAACTCCACTGCTGCTTTGCTGTCACATGTCCCATCATATAGCTAACTACTTCCATTTCAATGCCCATGATCTCTGCAACTGCCAGTAAATACTTCTCTGTTGCAGCTTTTCTCTTCCTAGGAAACATGACACGTATCTTATATGCCTTGCATGCTAACTTTATGGCTTGACACCTGGGCCATGTTTGGCCACATTCCACTTCATTACTTGACGAATCGACAGGAAAATTGCAACCGCCACGTCTGTCTCTTTGACTACTTTCTTTCTGTCACTTGCTCTGTATTCTAGGCTTCATATTCACTCGCTTATCACTTGTAAACTTGTGGAAACTCGTGGTCTTTAAACCTAACATCCGCTGGACCAATTCTCTGTATTTGTTACATACATTCGACAGAGAATATACAATTTTTAGTGTCAACAATGCCCTCCTCATTTAAGACAAAAATGAGTTTTTGCCTTGAATGATTATTTAAAAGAAATAAAGTTGGACATTTAAATATTTGGGCTGTTTATCTATAACTTGTAATAAGGCCCAAATGCTAAAATTAATCAATATAATTTCCAAGAGCTTGAGTAAGCCCAATGATCAAACTATCAAATAAAGCCCAAACTTTAAGCGAGGGCCCACTACAAGCCATTTGAATGCCAGAATTTAAATCATCATTCCACTATTCTCTCTCTTTCTTTGCTATTTGCTTCTCCAACCCGCTGACTTCGAAAAACCCTACTGCTCACACTTTCTAATGGCGCCCAAATGAGATCAGGTCAAAGGAAAGAAACAAAATGAGCCATCATCATCCGCGTTTTCAATCGATTTTTCGCTGACTATTCGTCAAAACATTTTTAATATTTGCATTATCCACGCCATGGCAACCACGGAGAAGGAGAAGCGGGCTCTACTTTCAATGTAATCATTCTTGATGAACTTATCGATGCTATCCTATTGCAAACATGAAACATTACTCTTCTTCAGCGGACATCATGGAAACATTAGGATTTCCCTAACCCTCTACACATGGCAAAAACCCAATCTAAATTTGGAAATGATGGGTTCAGCGAATGATGATATGCGACATTGATCTCTGGAGAGCTTTAGGTATTTACGATGCCATCAGGTTATCAACTTTCTCTCTAGATATGGACAAATGGGCCATTGGTGCTGCTACATGTTTTTGGTCTTCATCATGTAATTCCTTCATTCTAAAATGTGGTATGATGTCACCTACTATTCTTGACGTTGTCTATTTGACTGGCCTCCCTTTTTCTGGTCAACATATCAGTGCCCTTTTAACCCCAAAAACACCTATCAATTTGGACACTAACCTCTATTATGGGAAATTTCAAAAAAAGTACCAAAAATTTGGCATTGAACCCACAGATGAAGAAATAACAGCTTTTTATTTACTATGGCTTTCCCAACATTTTCTTTGTGTTCTGGGTTTGAAAATCACTAAAGAATACATGGCATTAGCCACTTGCATTCAGGAGGGTATAGAATTGGCTCTTGCCCCCTTTTTACAAGGCACCTTATCTGAGGTCTCTTTTCTTTAGTGGATAAAAATTGATCATAATGGTGGTGGTCCTATCGGCTTATCCAAGCATGGTTGTATGCTTATTTTCTGACAATCGGACCTACCACTCGGACTCCATTTCTCCCTACATGCCAAAGCTATGTTGAATTTTTTTTCCTTGAGACCGGCTACCTCTAATTCTTTCACTAAGGTGTTCACTTTTCTTTATGAACTACCTATTGTGAGAGATCCTCGACTTTTCATCCCTTTTCACTAACTCCACTATATCTCATCTAGACTCACCTATGTCCATGATGATCCTTCTATATTGGGTGATGAATTGAGACAACAACAAAAGCATTTTTGGGCTCGAGATCCTTACTCCAAGATACATTTTAGTAGAAAGGTCCTTTCAGCTAACGAAATTTCTAGCTGCGATTTTGAAAGCTATAACCCCTGTCGATGGGCTGAGCAAATGGGCCTTTATCAAACTATTCCTTGCCCATATTTTCATCCCATTATTCATGAGCAAGTTGGAGCTAGAATTCAATTCAAACATCAAGCAGTTGGAGGCCCTTCTAGCCCACAATCAAGAACTATTTGATCAATTCAGCTTACTACTGCAAAGTCACACCCTTTCTCTCTCGGATTGGCGGTGGCTCCTTATGAGTGCGATAATCTTCAATAAAGAAACTCAAATATGCCTCTGGAATATACATCACGACAACAAAAAGGGTGACCATGAGCATTGGTGAGCTGACTATCTTCTTCTTATTTTATATTTCTTTTTTTGTTTTTGGGTGTATAAGTATATATCTTTTCTATATATATGTAGGTGAGTCATCGATCAAAGCCATTCCTTTGGCTATAAATTGCCTACTCACCATCCAAAAGAAAACATAAGGGTAATCATAAACACCACCAATCTTTGAAGGTTTCACACCTTACAACCTAGGTGTGGAGATTGAACAAAGGGTTCAGACTAGAGAAGAGGAACTTCAAAAATTCTTTACATCTCATTTACAACCAGAAGGTGGTATATCTCAACCAACATTGGAAGGTGGTGCAACACGTGAGAGGAGATCTAAAAGAAGACAAGATGAACCAGTTCCCCCACCATCTCCGACTGCACGAGCTTCTTCCTCTTCTAGTGGTGCAGCACTTGTAAGGAGACCTAAAAGAAAGCAAGAACAACCAGCTCCTTCATAAGCCCCTGCTACACCAGCTTCTTCTTCTTCTTCTTCTTCTTCTAGTAGTTCATCTTCTCGTCCCATAATCGTATGAACCTATCAATTTTGTTATCATTTTAAACATAATGACATTCTATTTTGCTTATTTAACATTTTCCTCTTTCTCTTTCAGACATACTTTAAGTCATACAAAAAGAGAAGACTTGTTTCTTTGGCTACAACTTCTTCTTTTCATGAAGATATACCTGAAACTCATACCAATCTCTCTCCTCCTCTTCCTGAGAATGAAGAACTGGCTGAGGCACAAGTTAATCCTCCTGAAAGCCAAACTGAATTGCCACAGTCTCAATCAAACCCCCTTGAGAAAGAACAAATTGATCAAATGAGAGCCATTTTAAGAAACTTGGCTCCTAAACTGGCTCAAATTTTATCTGAAATTCCCCAAAAAGTGGCTTTAGGAGACCTAATGGCTTTCTGTCTTAGAGGTGTGCCACATGGAACTGATGAAGTCATCACTTTTCCTGGTGTGACTTCTTCTCCAGAAGAATCAGCAATTCCTGAACATGCTCAAGAAGATCCAGTTAATTCAGACCATGTCAAAGAAGCTCCAATTGACTTATCCACTAACTCTGACAACCACACATCCTCTATTGACAGAGATTCTCTTGTCCATGAGCATGTTTTTGAGCCAGATTTCTCAATGAAGTTGACAAAGCTGACACTGAGGCTTTAGATGATGAATCAACCTCAAGTGATATGAGAGTTCCTCAAACAACCATCATCACTTCCATTACTCAGTCATTTCCAACACAGGTAACATTTTCTTCCCTATACACCTTACTCTTATTTTTATATATATATATTTAGATGTATACGGTTTAAAAACAATCCCCTTTCATTCTCTTATGCAAGACTGAGATGCCTTTTCAAACATCATTGATTGCTGACATGGGGGTGCAAACTACACCAGCTCAGAGTCCTTCAAGAGAGATCTTGGGTACTTCTACCTCACCTCACATTGTCACAGAGGTAATAATCTCTCATCATTTTCCATATTCATTGTTCTTCATTTGTTAACTTTACTTTTTTTTATAACTTCTGACTGTATTATCTCCTCTTTCTCTATTCAAGACTTACTCTTAGGAATTTAACATTGTTCAAGAATTTGCTAATTTGTTGAAGAAAAATTGAAGCAAATATCTAATGAAAGCAAGAACTCATTGAACAATGTTTTAATTTACTTGAGTGACCACTAGATGCCTTGGCTCTCTCTCAAACTCAATTTTGGTATTTGTTTGGGAGCTATTACACCACTGGTGCCTCAACTTTTGATCCGGACCAAGTGCAAATCTTTCAAACCTTCATTTGAGCTTCCTTCGCATTTCTTGGCTATCAATCAATTTGATTAAGCCAAAAAGCGTTGAGAATCAAGGTGAGCAAGTGAGAAGCGATGCATGCTCTAAGCGAAGCATCTACTAGATCACAATCCTCATTGCTCAATTTAACACTCTTATAGCGAAGAAGCTCGGCTAGAAACTCAAGTGCCTCGTGAGAGCCCGAAAGTGCCATTGAAGAAGAGCAAGCTAACCTTTCATAGCAAATTCAAATCTTCTTGTTCAAGCAAAAAGTGGTCCACTAGCTTTCAAGCAAGCCCAAACCAAACTTAGGCAAAGTAAGCTAAAGCATCGTTGCTCTTCAAGCTTGGGCAGACTCTCAATGTTTTTCCAAAGGGATTAGGCCAAATGTTAAAAATTTTCATTTTTGTCATACGTAATGTTGATACAAGTTTAATGAAAATACTTATTACATTTGTTTTGGCTTTACTCTTTTACACATATCTTTGTTTTTCATGTGTATGAACTCATGCATTCCCACATGGTTAGATAATATTTTTTTAAATACTTGCCATTAATTATCCTTTTGTGTGGCTCACTTTCTAAAGAAGCAAGATGATAAGCTCCTCCTCTAAGAACCTTATATATTTTAAATGGTCCTTCCCAATTTGGAGATCATTTATTATATTCTGGGCTTTTAAATCCAACTGGTAGAATGGTCTTCCATACTAATTCTCCTTCAGAAAATAATTTACTCTTAACTTTCTTGTTATAACTTCTCTCAACTTTTTTTTTCTGAGCCACCAAATGATTAAAAGCCATAATTCTTTTCCCTTCTAAACCTTGCAACTCAATCGATAGTGCCTTTGAATATTCATCCATAGGAATATCCAAATGCTTGGCTAGTCAATTGGATGTCACTGTCACTTCCAAAGGTAATACAGCATCATGTCCATAAACCAACTCATATGGAGTTGTACCTGTACCATTCCTTTTGAAATTTCTATAAGCCCAAAGCACTTCTGACAAGAGATTTTGCCAATCTCTAAGACTGTCTTCAATCATTTTTTTCTAAAGTATTTTTGACAATCTTGTTTGTTGCCTCAGCTTGTCTATTTGCCTAGGCATAATATAGTGAAGAGTTTAATATCTGAATGCCGTATTCTTTGGAAAACTCTTTAATCTCATCCCCATTGAACATTGTACCTTGATCGACAGTGATTGATTGAGGTAAGCCAAACCTATGTATCAAATTCTTTTTCAAGAATTCAATAACTTGGACCTGTGTCACCACTTTTAAAGGTATTGCCTCTACCAATTTAGTAAAATAGTCAGTGGCTACCAATAAGTAAGAATATGCTTTAGAAGATGATGGGAAAATTTGCCCAATTAAATCCATTGCCCATCCTCTAAAAGGCCAAGGTTTAACCATTGAATGCAGGCTGATAGCTAGTACCCTTTGAATATTGCCATGCTTCTAGCAACTCTGACATCCTTTTGTATACATTATGCAATCTTTTCTAATGGATGGCCAAAAATATTCATACACATTAATCACCATCTCATTTTATCACCGACTTGATGGCCCCACAAATTTCTTCATATTAGCTTGATCATAGCTTTCATTTAGTCTAATTTACCAATACAAAGCGAGTCAAACCATCATGAGCCTTCCTAAACAAATCATCTCCCATGACAACATAGTTTAAGGCTTGAAACCTCCTTGCCTCTGCTTTTTTCATTGGGATTCGATAGAGTACTTTATTAAAGAGAATCTCAATCTTCTTCATCACATCAAAGTGAGAATAGGTAGGAAATTCCTACACCTATTTTTTAAGTGCAGAAAGTTTCTTTTCTAATTCGAATCTCCCTTTCCTAAGCTCCTTTAGATATTTTTAGTCCAGAAGCTACTTGAGCCATCTCATTTGCCTCTTTATTCTCCAGTCTAAACCTACGTGTGAATGTGATATGGTAAAAGAAACTAGTTAACCATTTGACCTTAGTTAAATACTCTTCGAGCACCAACGACACATTTGAACTCTCTTAAACCTTGTTTAATGACTAGGCTGGGAATGTCCAAAAACACAGGCTTCTAATCCTGAGTTTTATGGCCAATTCTAAGCCAATTATCAAGGCTTCATATTCAACTTGGTTACTAGATTGTACATGTTGTGCTTCTAACTGATATGCAAACTGATACATTTGCTTATTTGGTACAATTAACACAATACCTGCTCCAACTCCTTTATCTGTTTTTTGAACCATCAAACATCAATTTCCATGGTTCACTTTCTACCAAATTAACCTCATATAGGTCTAAATCGACAAAAGTGCTAGGGTGTTCCATCAAGAAATTAGCTAAAGCTTGCCCCTTGACTGCTTTTTGTGGCACATATGTGAGACAATACTCAATTAATGTTAATATCCATTTACCCTGTCTCCCCCTTAAAATTGGTTTAGACAACATATATTTAATAACATCTGTTTGTGCTATCACAAATACTTCTGTTGGCAACAAATAATGCCTCAATTTAATGGTTGCAAAATAAAGTCCCAAACACAATTTCTCAGCGAATTATATCTAGTTTGACATCATTTAACCTTCTACTTAGGTAGTAAATAGCTTGTTCATGACCCATATCATTTTCTTGAGCCAATAAATAACCAATCGGCAATTGAGAGTGATATATACAATTTCAAAGGCTTTCACCTTGCCTTTGGTGGCATAAACCTTTGGAGGGTTTGTCAAGTATTTTTGAGCAAGTCAAAAAGCTTCTTGATGGCTCACTTCCCATTTAAACTCATGGTGCGACTTAATTTTCACTAAAGGAGAAAATGCTAAAGTTTTCTTAGCCAAATTAGCTATGAATCTCCTCAAAAAATTTACTTTTCCAAGAAAACTTTGCAACTCTTTCTTGTTGGCTGGAGGTCTTGCCCCCAAAATGGCTTTGGCTTTATTAGCATCCACTTCTATTCCTTTGTGATGTACTAAAAAGCCTAAGAAATTTCCATGAGATACCTCAAATGTACACTTTAAAGGGTTCATTTTGAGTTTGTATGTCCTCATTCTTTGAAATATACGCTACAAAGCGTTCTAGATGCTCATCAAAACTATCGGTTGATGGCTACATCATTATATCAACTTCTAAATATTTCCCAATTAAATCATGGAAAATGAAGTTCATTGCCCTTTGATAAGTTGCTCCTGCATTCTTTAATCCAAAAGGCATGACTACCCATTCAAATGTCCCTAAGGCACCAGGACATCTAAATGCTGTCTTATGTGTATCCTCTAGGTTAATAAAGATCTGATTATACCTAGCATGTCCATCCATAAAGGACAAAACCTTGCTCTTGGCTGTTGAATCAACTAACAGATCAGCCACTGGCATAGGATATTCATCTTTAGGAGTTGCTAGATTCAAATTTCTGAAATCTATACACACTCTTCATTACAAGGACAATATTAGACAACCATTCAACATACCTAGCTGTTCTAATAAAACCTGCATTGAGTAACCTTTCGATCTCTTCTTTGACCAATAAGGTGACTTCATTAGTTATCCTTCTTGGGGGTTGTTTATGAGGAATAATATTTCCTTTAATTGGAAGTCTATGCTCCACCAATGCTCTATCTAATTTAGGCATTTCTTCATACGTCCATGCAAAGCAATCCACATACTTTGAAAGCAAACTAACTAGTTTGCTCTT
Source organism: Camellia lanceoleosa (assembly GCA_025200525.1). NCBI lineage: Eukaryota > Viridiplantae > Streptophyta > Magnoliopsida > Ericales > Theaceae > Camellia > Camellia lanceoleosa. The sequence goes on from CM045772.1 coordinate 17,320,262, forward strand.
ACATTTATTAGATAGATTAGCATTTACATAAATGGGCCTCTTACAGGCCTTACTTCGCAAGTTATATTCCTTTAAAGGGTCCTGCACATTTGCCTTGAGATCATCAAGTTTGGCAGGAGCTGCCTTCAGATGTTCCAGTTACACCTCTTTATAACTCAGAGGGCTACTGTTGATTACACATTCTGTCCAAGAACAATTAGGCAAACACTTAGGGCTTACTTTCTAAAAAGAAATAAAAAAGCCTAGAAAAAGTAGATCTAATTACATCAGTTGTCTCTTCCAGCTTGTCTTCTTCTGTTATTTGCACTTTCATCGCTCCTCATCTTCAGCTATTTCCTCTATCACAGGCCTCTTCTACTTCAGCATCAGGCTTGGTTTGGCTAATTCCTAGCCTATCTGCTTAAAACCTTCCTCAATGAAGGCCTTGAACCCTTCAATTGTTAAGCCTTTCCCTTGCGATTTGACTTCTTCTTTATCAATCACAACTGGGCCCAAATCCTCATCATACAGCACAACCTCTATGTTGTTGACATCAACAACAAAAGGATTTCCATCGACCGAAGATTTCCATTCCTTTTTTATTAGACCACCACCGGTTAGAAAAATTAATGCTTGGTGTAGAGATGAAGGTACACACCCATTAAGGTGAATCCAATCCTTACCTAGGTGCACATTGTAATTAGAAGTGGAGTCTATTACAAAGAAAGTTGTTCCCATTAATCTGGAACCAACTTGAAGCTGTAAAGCTACTACTCCTCTAGCCTCAGATGATCCACCAGAAAAATTACATATATTTACCTTAGTATGAAGTAAGTTATCGATAAACTTACCAATAGCATTCAGTGTCCTAGATGGGAAAATGTTGACAATAGCTCCATTGTCTACCAAAACCTTGTCCACTGGTACTCTATCAAAAAATGCTTGAACATCTGAGGCCTCGGATGCTTAATAAGCTTATCTTACGGTTTTTAAGTACAACTTTTCTCTGTCGGCAGGACTTAATGACCTCAATTGATCTCAATGGCTTGGCACGTGTCTCGACTATTGCTATCAAAAGCAATTTGGTTACGTCAAATCTTCAACATCACCTGCCAAGTTATCTGGCTAGTTTGGTTTTGCCTGAAACCTCTGTGGGATGGCCATAATCATATTGCACTCCTTGGAAGGGGGCAAAGAACCAAAATGAATGGTAGCCAACTTTTCTCCAAAGTCACCACCAGAACTATCTAATTTCACTTCATCTTCTTCAACCCTTTCATTAAAATTCTTGTTATCAATGACCATCTCCTGATTTTGATCATCTTTCATTACCACATCTTTTTTGTTCTTGTTATCTTCTTCGCCGGACATCGGATCTTTTCTAAGCTGTTTGACTTTTGCCTTAACAAAGCCTTCTCTGGCTTACCTGAGTCTATCTTGATCTCTTCTAGTCCCATTTTCCTTTTCAAAATCTGAACTGGCTGCACTGGATGGGTCTTAGAAGTTGTACCTTTTACTTATTTTCCTTTAACAGCAGGGACCAATTCTTCCCTAGTGCAAAATAAGTCTTGTCTTCCTGATGGTTTATCTCCTCTGACGATGAACATCATATCATGATACTTTCTTGCGCTCTGCTTTTCTGAGTTCTTGTTTCTCCAATTAGTCTTCAACCACTCATAGGAAACTTTGTATGTGACACTCCTTGCCACCCCAAATGGGATGGTATTGGAGGTTTCACCATTCTTGGCTGAACTAGTTGCATTTCTGGCCTCACTCTTGGGCCATGATGTTGCTGCTGATATCCTCCAGATGGTTTTGCAAATTGTTGATGCCCTCCATATGGCCTTCCAAATTGTTGCTGGCCACTATGTGATGTACCAAATTGCTGCTGTTGGCCATTGTATGGCCTAGTCAGAACCTTTGGGTTTCCATAAGGCTTAGAACCCTTACGTTGATTGAGCATAACCCTCACATTATTAGCTCCAACCAAGCATGGATGAGCATGTTCTCTCTGTAATAAGAATGGAGCATCATCCTTACCATAGTTCTCTGTAGGTCCAAAAATTCCAGGATTTGTTTCATCATAGAACAAACAATTGTTATCAAAAATTTGTAAATCTTCACTTCCCATAGTATTAAACCTCGGTCAACATCTTTTTCCAATTTGTTGAATCCCATTAATCTAATGGCTTTAGTTTTTCTTTCTCGAACCACATCTGAAACAGATGAAACTCTCACTTGGTTCCTTTTGTACTCTTTTTCCTTTTGCTTCTTTTGCCATTTTCTCCAGCCTTTCCTTGTAAAGTTTTTAGACTCCACCAGCAGAACTCTAGGATTTTTCCTTTTTTTCTTCTGATCAGTGGCCACCATATTGATTTCCACCATACTAGGGAATGGATCACTGTTAACTACCATTACCCCTTTATCTTTTTCGGCATATTTCAACATCCCTTTTTGAATTAAATCCTGCACACAATTGCGAAATGTAACACAATTATTAGTAGAATGTCTAAAAGAATTATGCCATTTGCAATATTCCTTGCCAACTCTGTCCTTTTCTTTAGGAATGTTGTGGCCTGGAGTTAAAGTTAAAAACTTATTTGTTAATAACTCATCAAATAATGCATCTGCTTTAGACAAATTAAAGGAATATTGTCTATGTGATATAGTCACATTCTTTTTGGTTGGTTGTGTTGCTGGCATGCTTATAGGTTGGTCTGTCTTTCTTAATGTCTCACAAACCATAGGTTTTTTTTACCTATTACTTGGAAACATCTATGTCAACTTCCATGTCAAATTCGACTTCTTGATAATAAGTGCCTAATGAGGCTGCATTTCTATGTTGTTCTTCTCTGAGAATGGCCTCATAACTAGTTGCTCTTGAAGACAACTCAAATAAATCCCTAAACATCATGCCTTCAAATTTTTTCCTAAGCTCAAAATCTAAACCATTTTGGGCTAATCTTATTACTTCTATTTCAGGCATGTATACATGACAACGATTTTTTGCTTTTTTAAACCTGTCGATGTACTGTTCTGCACTTTCTCCTTGTTTTTGTCTAAATTTTGACAAGTCCACCATTGTCACTTCAGGTTCAGTTCGAAAGAATTGAGCATAGGCGATTTTCTTGTCTTACCAAGTGTGAACGAGTTCTCAGCAAGTTAATAAACCAAGTAAATGCCACTTTCGACAAAGAATGAGGAAAGAGCTTTAACTTTAAATTATCATCGTAACGGGTTCTTCCTGTGGAGTATGAATCTACCCACATGTTCTATGGTTGATTGTCTTTCCTCCTCTGTGAACAAAAGTAAACTTCGGGATTTTGTAATTCCTTGGAATGGGAATTGTTTCCATCCATGGAGGTAAGGACTCCTAAACATTGGTCTATCTGACCTTCTCAAGCTTGGACCATACATTTCCTGTATGATGTTCATTATTTGTTGTTTGTTGACTTGAGGTTCTAAATATTGTTGTTGCTACCCTTCTCCTTCAACCTCTGGTTGGAAGTAAGGATTAGGAGGACCAGGCCCTCTAGGCCTTGGATGCATTATGTAGGGTTCAAAATATGGTTGAGGCATGGTAAACTCCCTTGCATCTTGAGGCCTTACTTGTTTAAGTGGCCTATTTCTCTATTCTGCCATAGCCTGATAACCAGGCCCTTCAAATGCAAGATTATCATACATTTATGGCCTTAGTTGCCCCCCAGGTCTCATTCTCATATTATTTACATAGTAATTAAACATTGGGTTTGTATAATATGTGGGTTGTTCCCTCTCAAACATTGGATTTATGTTTATTCCCTCCTCATATCTCTTTTGGAGTGTGGGAGGTCTATAAAATGATAGAGGTTCACTTACTTTTTCATGTCATTGAGGGGTCACTTGGGATTTAAGTTGTGCTTCATCTCTAATCTTTCTTGATTAGCTGGGCTTGATGTTGGCCTTTTCAAGCAAAGCCATTAAGTCATCAATCATCACTTGGTTCTCATATGCTGACATGGATCCAATTGCTTGCTGGGTATGCAGCAAAAGAGCCCTTCTTGGATCAGGCGGTGGACAAGCTGGATTGGCTAGTTTGGCCACATTTGGCTATTTCCTTGGCCTATTTCTTGCCTAGCCAACGAATGGCCATCAGTTAAGTTGTCTTGTACTCCTTCAATTCCATCACCCAACTCTTCTTCATCTTCGATCCTTTTCTCAAGATCTTCAAAGACTTCATGCTGTTTCTTTATAGCCATCACTCCAAATTAGACTAGTTCCACTGGGCGTACCAAAATATGTTAGCAAAAAATCTGGTTTGGGTCAAATTGACTGGGGTGATTCGACAGAGAAGCCAAACTTTTACAAACAACAACAAATCAAGCAATTGTGGTCTGAACGTTCTATGCCTTGACATATTCAAGGACTTCTTTGGAGGCTGTAATGCAAAGAAACAATAAGGAATAAATTGAAAATCAATTGTTGAACAAACAAACTTGGAATTTAATCAGTAAAATTAAACTTCTGTCTGAGGTTGGTTTGGTCATTTGTGCTTGGTATTGCATACCTATAGTGTTGTGCTCTTTACTTGCTTCAATGCTTTCGACTCCGAGCATGTCTTGCATGCATCATTTTCATGCTTTGATGTCATTTAGCATCCTATTTCAGTGCTGGAATATGTGCCATTGCATTCCATCTTTCTTTGTTATGTCATATTCGAAAGGGGTCGTAATCCCTTTTTTGGGTTAAGCACGAAATTGAGGCGTTCCTGCCCTAATGGTTTTAACCTTCTCTTGAGGTTTCTACTAACCAACGGCATGATGCTTCTTTCATGCTCAAGAAGCTTGTGGCTTCGTCATCTTTCAATTAGAGGACTTCTCACTTTTGGACTTAATCGGTTAAAGGACATATCGGTAATCTAAAATGAGTAAACAAAATGAATTAAAGTAAAACATGCCAAGATAACATGTTTGAGTTGCATTGCATGTGTTTGGATCGGGCGTTAATCCAAACACTTGAGAAACAAAGGCGTTCATACTTGAAATGATGAAGCGTGCCTCATTTCTTAATCAGCAAACACCCTTGATTGTGTATGATAGGGTGGAGGCTCATTAATCTATTTGTGCATTCATTGATTTGTACAAACTTGGCTTCTTGGCCATCGTGCATTACGATGCTTGTGCGGTGGCCCGAGTCAAATACCATACTCCTTTGAGCTTGAGAAATGATAAGAAGGGTGGTTGTACACATTTCCTTGAAAATGCATTGTTGTGCCTTTGTTGATCTCTGTTCGACAAAATTGGGATTACGGAAGGAAAGGTGGCGGCCGACACTTGCACCAAAATGACCACTTGCACTTGCGGTCGGCCGATTGAGGTAGCCTTGACCGATTGAGGTAATGCCGACCACTTGTAGCAAAATTGTCCAAAATGCTCCTATTTTGGGGCGGATGCAATTTGGAAGTGTGCATGATGTTTTGAGATCACCATGAGTGCAAACAGAGACAACTCGTGGCAAAGCAATGCATTTCCGGGCGAAGCAAACCGAGCATGCATCTCTCCCTCGCCCTCGAGGCCATTTTTCTGCTTTACTTAGCTAGTTAATTTACCGATTTTGTAATTAATTATTTAATGTGCTTAGCTAATTTAATTCATCTCTGTAATATTCTAATTAGCTTAGCATAGCTAGTTTTCAATTCCATTTGTAATTAATTAGCTTAGCATAGTTAATTAATTGGTTTTGTAATAAGTAGATTAGCTTAGAGTAGCTTATCTTATTTATTTGGACCCTCGTCGAGAGGGCACAATGTTGTAATAAGGGTGCGTGTGCATGTCTTTAACCCCACTTCTTTCTCCTTTTTACTTATCGGCTTTTTGATGGTTAGTTTAGGGCATATTTCAATTAGCATACCTTATGCTATGCATGTTTGCATCATTCATTTTGTCTTGCATGCACAGTTCTCGGTCATACAAAGCTGTATTGTATTTCAATACCTATTTGAATACATGTTATCAAATTGTTGCATTCATATGCCATCTTAGATAAGCAAGGCCTATTTAGTTGCATTTTACATGTGTTGCATTAGGCATTGTTGACATAATTAAGATCATGTATGATTACTAACTAGTTCCTTGTTTTGGCTTGGACTGCTGTAAGTGTTTACACTTTAGCATCCTTTGCATGAGTGTGAGTGTTGCCATGTTAGCATGCTTGCCATGAGGCTATTTGTAATTGCTATAAGCGCATGAATGCTGTGGATGAAGGCTTCATTAGCGAATTGAGACAATTCATCAAATGTGAGTTTTAAGCCCACTTTGCGGAGTGGCACATCATGTTGTTTTAAGCCCACTTAAGGGTGGCAAATCCGCGTTTTAGCCTACTTGCGAGTAGCACTTTCAAACCATTTTAAAAAACAAACATGAGATGTTTTGTTCCAAATTGAGTGATTTAGTCTATACTTGTATGCTATCGCATCACATAGTAAGTTAGCTAATAAAGCGGAATAAGAACACGTGTTTACAAAAACAACATATCATGTTAGTAAGTAGATCCTTTGATTGGGCAGCGGGGTGCTCATGTCGGGACTTTCCCTCTTGTACCCAAGTTCTCGGTGAGGCAACTTTGGTGATGCCGGACACGTGGCCTTAGGCCGCAGTCGGGGTTTCTAAATTTCCCAAAATAAAATATTTAGGTGGCGACTCTGAAATCGCCAAGCAGTCCATGTTTGGCGCTTTTGATTAAAATTAATTTTCCAAAACAATTTGTCGGTTGGACTCTTTGGTGATTTACTCAGATCTTACATTACATTTTAGAGATTAGATTGAGCAGTGATAGAGTCTGAATTGTAGTAGCTAGAACCCAATTTAGCCCTCTTGAAAGGCCTTGGACAGTTCGAGGCGGTTGTAGACACCATTTTTGATTGACCTTAAGACTCAGGCGTCATCAATTGAGCACTCGGTGATGGTGTATGTTGTGCTCGTTCTGAGGTTTTAGAGTTTTGGCTGAGAGCCTTGCCTTCGGGCTTCAGAACTTTTTGTGCTTTGGCTCAGTTTGCGGACCAAGTCTTGTTTTCCCTTCCTGGAGGGAGGGAGTGGTCTTCTAGACCATCTCTCTGTGGTCGTAGGCCACTTTTCCCGTTTGGAGATGAGTTTTCGATTTTTGGAGCCTTTGGCTGTGCGCTTTGTCTCGAGACCGCTTAACAATCTCCGTTTGGTGTGGTTTTTGAACCACACCTTGTTGCCTTTGCCTAGAGGAACACTGTGGTCCGGGAGACCACTTTTGTGGTTGTATACCACTTTTGATGCTCGTTAGCTAGTTTTCGGGACTTTTGGCCGCGTGTTTCGCCTCCCGATTTCTTGTCTTGCATCCGCTTTGGTTTGTTTTGGTACAAACCCTGCTTTTCTTGTTTGGAAGGTGGTACAAGGGTGGGAGACCAGTATTTCTCCTTGGAGACCACTTTTCCTTTTTCCAGCTAGTTTTCTTGTCAGATAACTGGCTTTCTTGGTCTTTGGACCATCTTTTTTGGTCGGCCACCACACCACCACCTTGCATTTAGTGTGTTAACCTCTCCCACCTATGGCCGACCAGTTTTTGCTCTAGTTGACCACTTAAAGTGGTCGGCCAACCACTTAAACTAGGAAGCCGACCATTTCAAGTGGTTGGCTTTTTTAGCACCTTTTGGAGATATTTTAGGACGGTGGCCCAGCTGGAAACACCAGAGCTATCCTCTATACACATGTATGGAGGGAGCCTTGGCCCTTAGCTTCTCCAAGCTTTGGCTTTCCTTGTCTATAAGAAGGAGGCTCTTCCTCCATTCTCCAGGTTCAGAAAATCTGAAGGAGGAGGATAGATATAGCATTGTCTCTATATTGCCTTGTTTCTCCATTTTTGTGCATCAAAAGTATAGTATTGTCTTAGTTTAACACACAAACACACACTTAAACACCTTGCTTGGGTTGCTGAGGGGCTAAGAGGTGGTTTTTGGTGTTCTTGGACTAGTTTAAGCTTGAAGAGGCTGCTGGAGTTGCAGTTATAAAGGAGGTCTTCAAGGGTGCGCATTTGACCTTTAAATACCCCTTTCTTGCTTAGGCTTTTGCCCTTCTTGCATCTGTTTTTAAGCTTAACTCCTAACTAGAAAAAGTTTCATTTTTAAGTGCTTAAAATAGTTGTTTTAGGTCACTTTTTTCGTTTGGGGTGTTTTACCTTCTTAGGCCTTATTAGGCCTCATTTTGAACCACACCTTTGGGCTCTTGTTGAACCCTTTGCATGACCTTTCTACCACCAAATCCAGAGGATTTTTAGTGGTGGAAAATGGTCTTAATGTCCTAAATAGGAAGGTCATCCCTCTCCTTTGTGCCTTGTTTACTAGCTTTGAATGCCTCATGTTTGAGCACCTTTGTTAAGCTTTTGTTGGCCTTATCTTAGATTTTATTTGTGGTTATTTTGCTGTGGCATACCACTATTTTTGCTTAGTTTGGTCACTCCATGCATGGTTAATACACTTGTAGTGTAAATCACACAATCTAGTCTTGTATGCCTCATGTTTGAGCATGTCTTTTCTAGTTTGTTTGGAGTCATCTCGATTGGATTTTGGTGTTGTTTAACATGTCTTAGATCTGTTTTGGGGTGGTTTGATTGGCTCTTGCATGCCTAAAACACTTGTAGTGTAAATCCCTTGAACTAGCTTTGTATGCTTCATGAAATAGCATGTCATTTTAGCTTGGTTTGAGTCCATTTCAGCATGTCTTAGGTGATGTTTTTCCATGTCATACCTCTATTTAGGTTTGGTTTGGTTAGCCTTTGCATGCTCCATGCACTTATAGTGCAATCCATGAAATAGCCTAACATGCATCATGTTGCAACATGTCATTTTAGCATGCTTTTGGCTTAGCGAAGACTTTGTCCATGTTTTAGCATGTTTAAGGTCTGATTTGTGTTGTGTTGGTCATGCATGACTTGCTTTGTATAGCTATGGTTCAACCCTTATTAGCTTTGTGTGTTGAGTCCTCTAACAAGCATTACTTGGCTTATTTCAATGATTTGGCATCACTTGTTATGTGATTCCAGTCCATGTTTCATGGCCATGCATTCACATTTTAAGCTCATTCAATGCGTTGGAGGGTTTGCCTTTATGCCTTAACATGAACCGTTGCGTATGCCTTCATGCCATAACTTGCGAGCCACCATTTTGATGCTTATTTGGGGTTATTTTGCCATGATATAACTCTGATTTTTTATTGGTTAAGTCATTCCATGCTTGGTCCTAATAGGTGTAGTGTAATCCACTTTATTTGCCTTGTATACATCATGCCTTATGCTCACCATGCTAGCTTGTTTTGGCTTCCTTTCATACATGTTTAGACTCATTTTAACATGTTCTAGGACTATTTGGGTTGCCTTGGTCACATGCTTCATGTTTTGTATACTTGTAGTACAAATGTTCTTGCTTGCCTCAAGCTTTGAGCACCATTACATGCTTCTTTTTGTGTTATGTACATGATTTGGCATCACTTAACATGACATTTTGAGCATTTAGCATTGCCATGTTCCTACCTCAATCATGCTTTAAGTGCCTTTGAGTGTTATGCATTGTTGTCTAGTTTATGGCTTAGCTCGTATGCTTGCATGCCTGAATATTTGAGCCCTCGTCTCGGCATGTTTAGGTCCTCATTTTGACCTACTTAAGCTCTGTCCATTTTTGGTTCATGCATTTTGTGCCATGTATTGCATGCCTCCTTTGTGTTGCTCTTTGCTAGCTTTCATGCCTTAGGACCCTAGCATGCTTTACTTATGTTGTTTGAATGATTTGGCATCATTTCTTGCTACATTTAGTGCATAGTGTTGTTACACTTCCACTTTTGTCACTCATTGGCGCTCTTGAGAGTTGTGCTCTTTGGCTTCTTTGATGGCCAATGCATTGTGCATGCATGCCTTGCTTTATGTGCCTTCATTTCATCACTTTGATGGCCACTAATTTGGGCATAGTAAGAGTCCACCCTTTTGGTTTAAGTCCATTGATTATGCCATGATCATATTGCATTAGTATGCCATCTTACATTATGTATTGTGTATGCCATGTAGTTCATAGCATTGTGTATGCCAAGTTGTTTCTTCATTGGTATGCATATTCTAACATTGCCAAGTTGCCCTTGTAGCATTGTATTGTGCATGCATGTGTTAGCATTGTCTGCATGCCATTTGCATTGGTAGTTTGATCATGTTGCATTACATGTTGTTGCATGCTTGTCCCTTGCATTGTGTATGCCATGCTTGCTTGCATTGTGTTTGGAATAGGTGTTAGTCCAAACCACGGAAACAAGAGCGTTCATACTTAAAGTGATGAAATGTGCTTTTAATTCTGATCGCCGATGCTCTTGATCATACATGATAGAGTTTTAGGCTTTATGTGTTTACTTGTGCATTCATTTCATATTGAATTGTGCAACTTAGCCTCTCGGCCATCATCATGGAAATCTTGCGATTGGTGGCTTGGGGTCGAGAACCACACCCCTTGAGTTCATGACATGATAGGGAGGTGGTTGTGCACATATCTTGCAAATACATTGCCATGCCCTTTCTTGCTCTCTGTTGCGAGAAAATTGGGATTGGCCCGACGGACAACAAGCGCGCCTGGCGAGAAAAAAGTAGTGCGCCAACCCGACCACTTTTACGGTTTTTCAACAACCAAAGTGGTGACCACGCGCCCACGGGATTCCCAGGTGGAGTTTCAGCACTGGGGCTTGGTGCAAGTTTAGAACAAATAGAAAGCAGAGCAAATCGGGGCATCGCATTGGATTTCGAACAAAGGTGACCGAGGCTTGCATGCATTCCTCTCTCTCTGAGGGCTCTGATTTCTGCTTTCCTTCATTTGCCAATAGCAGATAGTTAGAGTTTTTGCTTTCATCTATACCTTTAATAGTTAATGTGTTTAGCTATTTCAATTCATTTTGTAATAATTAGTTAACTAGGATTAGTTAATTAATTTGTTGTTGTCGTAAAATAATTAAGCTTAATTGAAAGCTTAGATTATTAGTTAAAGCTTCTTATTGATCCCTCCCTCGAGGGCATATTAATATTATTGTAATAAAAGAAATGTGCGTGTGTGTGATGCATGTATTCCAATCCCCATTTCTTTCTCTCTTTACTTGCTTAAAACCGCTTCCCATGATAAGTTAGTTTTTAAAGGGCATATTTCATTAGCATGCCTTATGCTCGCATGTTTGCATCATTCACTTACTGTCTTGCCTTGCATGCACGGGCTAAATCGCATCATACTAAGCGCATTGTATTTCCAATTCCCCTATTTGAATACATGTATCAAAGTTACACATTCACACTGGCATTCCTAGAATAATGCAGGAGGGCCTATTTTAGTTACATTTTTAACCATGTGTTGCATTAGCCATCTTAACATGAACTAGGATAAATGCATTTGATTTCTAACTAGTTCTTTGTTTTTTGGCTCGAGATACCCTTGTAGTCATGTTTACACTTTAGCATCTTTTGCATTTGTGTTAATGTTGCCATGAAAGCATACTTGCCATGAGGCTATTTGCACATGATTAAGCTGCCCTAAATACTGTGGGTAAAGGTTGGATTATAATTAAGAACAATTCATCAAGTTCTGTTTAGCCTACTTGCGAGTAGCAAACTTCAAACCATTTTCAAACCAGCGGATATCGATGCTTTTGTTCCAAATTAAGGTGATCTAGTCTATACTTGTTTTAGCATGCAATAGCATGCATAGTAATTCTAGCTAATTAATGGAATAAAACACATGTGTTTTAAAAACAAGATATCATATTTTACTACGGCCGATCTTTGATCGGCGGCGAGGGAGAAATGCTCATAGATGACCTTCCAATCGCTTTAAGTTCCCGATGGCGATACAACTTTGGTGATGACGGACCGTGGCCTTAGGCACGAGTTAGGGTTTCTAAATTTCTCCAAAATAAAAATATTTAGATAAGCGACTACGTATACATGTCGCTTAAGCGGTCCATGTTTGACACTTCTTTATAAAAAATCGGTTTCCAAAAGCGATTTAGTCGGGATTTGGACTTTCTTTGGTGATTTATTGGTCTCGCCATGCGCCTTGCAATGTGAGATTAGATTGAAACTTATTGACATTTTAGTCCAGAACTATAGTAGCTTCGGAAGAGAACAAAACTTGAGGTTTCCTTGGGAGTTCTCCTCCAGGCCACGCTCTGGCAGTCCTGATCTCTGTTTGTGTGTCCCCGATGTAAAAGAAATGACTTTTTTACATCACTTTTTAGAGATCTATTTCTCTTTTTAAAAGCATAAAGTTGAGACTCTCTCTCTAAAACCTACCTTCTCTCTACTTTTTCATCTAGATGGTGATTTCTCCACCATTGGGCCTTTGTTAAAAGGTGGAGCACATCAATAGCTTACATTTTGATCCAGAATCAACCTTGGTTTTTTGGCATCTTTGGAGTTTCTCCATTTCTTCTTTGGTCTTCTAACTTCAAGGTAGGGATTTTTTCCCTACACTTTCATATGATTTTTTAAGCTTAGTTATTAGTTGTTGTGCTAACACAATGGTGGGATTTAGGAGTATGTTGGACAAACCTAGGGTTTGGGTTAAAAAATCAAAAAGGGGTTTCTATGTGAATATGATATAAGGATTACTGGGGTGTGAAAAAGGGTTGTATTGTGAGCAAAATAGTTGGATTTTTGGCATTTGGGTGATATTGGGAAAGAGGAAAGTTTGCCTAAGAATGTTACCAAATATTTATTTTGTATAAATAAATGGAAATTGGTATTATTAGCAAATGTGAAATGGAAGGGGTGTGGACATAAATGAGTGGGGAGAAAATATGTATTATCTCTCACTTGTGAAATTTTTGAATAAATTATCTGTCTTGAGATTGACCATGCAATGTGAACATATCTGTATTAGGCTGCTCGGTGGAGGATAGCTATGAGTGTTGTAGAGAGGTGCATGAGGAATTGGGTGAATTAAACTAATCTCTTGTTGATTGTCATTGAATGACTATATTTTAAAGACATTGTATATGTATGATTATTTGGGAGAAATGAGATGTACTCCACATTGTTTGGGAGGAGATAGAAGATGAACTCCATTGAAATTAAGTTAGCTTGTGTGTCTAGGGTGAAAATCTGAGCATTGCATATACATGGGTTGCCCAAGCTTATGAGGGAATGAGGCCTGTAAAGTGGCAAATTAAAATTTTTGTATGATAGTTGTGTTATTTTTGGGAACCAGGTTGTAGTCCAAGATGGGTTGTTTGAAAAGATAATGAAATTGGCTCATGATTAAGATGAAATAGATTAACTTCCAGATTGACCAAGAAAAAGGATTGGAATCCTCAGACTTTGGTACTTTATGACTATACTAAATATGAATGTTTTTACTCTTTTGGCATTATGTAAATGCACACATTATGCTTATATTTTCTCATATATTGTGTTAGGCTGTTCCTACTAGAGCTTTGGCTCACCCTATTTAGGAGAAAACCATTTCGAATATTGGTGATATGTGTCTCAGCTAAGGCAATAGCTTGGAGGACTTTGGAGACAAGAGCCTCTTTGTTGTATTTCCTTTTGTATAGCCAAGGGCTTTATTTGTATTAAGCTAGTCTCACTTTTTGTTGTAACCAAGTAATGACTTGGAAAGATGTAAGCCTTTGGGTATTTGAATATCTATTTTAACTTTTCATCTTTTGTCTACTTTGTAACACATGTTGTATATTCGAGATAGTATTTATGAATGTATATCGCATGTGTCACCTTTTGTATATCAAACTTCGATGAGATAAGTAAGTTAATTGTTATATTTTTTTGCTTATGAAGATGAGTTTGTTGTATTTATTTTTTGGGGTGTTACCAGATTCTTCCACCCTTTATTTCTTCACCTGGTCCTTCTACTCTGCCACCTTCCTCTCATCCCTCTTTGAAAAATCGACCATCTTGACTTGTAGTTCGCGGGGTCCTTGTTGGTTGATTGCTTTAATTAGTTTGGCTTAACAATCTAGAACTTTTAATTTCCCAATCCTGCATCCTGCACTCGACATTCCCTTATCCTCCCCTTTGCATTTCTTCCTCCTCCCCTACTCTGGAACAAAAATTGGATCAGTTGGCCTCCATGGTCCTAACAACTCCTCTCTAGCAAGCGGCCACTAACCAGGCACATTAGCGCATAAAGATTCAACAAGCCTAAGTCATTGGAAGGCGCCGGCGATGTGGGGAGCATGGTGATTGCGTTTATGGGATCAATGACTCAAATGAAAATTCAAATCTTCCAATGATGGATGATGATTTGGGTGAACAAATCGGTAAATTATGTCAGAAGTTTGCCCAAGGTTGGCGTGAAGTTGCACCACATTGGCCCCTAACTCCTTTCATTGGGTTGATGCTCTAACCTCCTTTTTTGTTGATGACAAAAGGGGAGAAGATATTTGAAGTTTAGATGAACCAATTTTACTTAATGTTTTTAGATGTTGTTTTGTTATCCTAATATATTTTGCACAACTAGTATCTCTCGACATGGGGAAGAAAATAGATGTATATGCATGCCTTGGTTAAAAAACACTCTTTTGGTAACACGTTGGGAAGGTGATG